>LR812530.1:6409449-6596949 GCA_903798195.1 Danio kyathit | reverse complement strand
ATGTGCGCGACTGTTAAAAAGCACGTGCGCTCCCATTTACTTGTGCGAAGCAACCGTGCCTAGAGAAAGTGCAACTGGTGCGATCGGTTCCTATTGAAATAGACTGGACAGAGCGATGATCATGCACCCACAGTCATGCTGCTTTCAAGAGCTCAAGATTTAAAAAAATACACATATTCTTTTGTAAGCAGCAGCGGTCACTGCTTTTATTTTAATTATTCTTTGAACAGATTATTAACAGGTCTAACATTCACTGTGAGTGCGTGATTATCCTTTCATTATCAAACACGGTATGTTTCACCTGCTTTCTTTTGCTTACAGTTATTTTTGTTAATATGGTTTAATTATATTTTTTACAATAACATTGCTTTAATGGAAGATTACTCCTCGCTTATGTGTAGTTAACTGGTGATCTGGGACTTTTAGCCAGGGCAGATTACTGTGCATATTTTAGATACATGACAATAATTCTTTTTTTAAATGTAATGTTTTTTTTTAAAGAAAAGTTTTGTTGAATTAAAAAGTGCACCTATACAGCTATACTTTCCTTGTTTTGACACATTAAAAAAATGTAATAAAGAAATACTTATTTGGTGTGGTCAGAGATAAATTGGGTAAATCCTTAATTTTAAGCCCTAAAAAGTCATGTGAAATAAAAACTGATTGCATTGCGACACAACCCATTTGCTCATGCACACTGAGCAAGCTAATACACAACACACACAAGAAGTTAAATGAATGAGAAGGCATGTGGACATAACACATCTAAATCAGGTCATTTTAGCATGTCAAAGTCAAATTAATGCATATAAAATATACTTTCCCAACAAGAAAAGTGTGGCTAGTGAAAATGGCGAGTGATTAGTAATGTTGGAAATCTACTAGCCACAGTGGCTGGTGATCAAAAAAGTTAATGTCAAGCCCTGTATATGAGTATATATGGATGATGTTGGAATTTTCATAAATTCCTGTTTTTGTGCTTATTACAATTTAAAAATCATACTCGCAAAATGTTCACAAACCTGTTGATATGTAAATTAAATTGAATTAACATTTGTAGTAGTCTGAATGACATTGGAAAAATCTGATATTGCACTATTTTATTTTTCTGTGATAATTATTGCTATATAAACATGGTTTCACCAAACTGTTGTCAGGTAATAAGAAGTTGTCAGAAATTGAATATTCACAATTCTGTTCTGACTTAGTTTTTGTCCTGTTTCTCGTCCAAATATCTAAAAATTCATTAAGTAAAAATATTGTTTTGTTTTCACTTTCAGAAGAAATAGAAATAATCTTGTATTCGGTTTGAAATATTTGAACAAGAAACAGAACAAAAATTCTAAATAAGAAAAGCATTTTGCAGTGCAAATCAGGGCTGTGGAATGAATCAAAAATTCGGTTTCAATTTAGATTTTGGCTTCTAACGATTATGAAAAAACATTAATCGAGATAAAATGATTATTGCATCGTATACCGCCCCCTTTCCAGTTGTACACATTTGTTGCTCTGCAAAGCTCAGTTTCACGTGAAAATGACTAAAAGCATGTAGTGTTACTTTTGCAGCACGGGATGCACATCATTCATTGATGTACATTCGAATCATTCATGTTTTTAAAAGCACAAAAGAGATCGCATGCTGTTGTGTGTGTGCGCTCAGGAGATGTCATCCTAATGTGAGCGCTTTAATGGTCAAATACATGCAAATTTGTGTCAAAACGCTGTGTTAAGTGATAATTCATATTAACCCTCATTTGTGTAATAAACATACGAGTTGAGAATCAAAAGATATGTGAAAGTGAAACTATTAATCAGAACTGTACTGCTCTTAAAGTGACAGCATGTGATTTTCCTGCTGCTGACTGTTTTTATTCTTATTGATCAAACAAAAGGACAAAATCACTCACTGCTCTTGACTGAAGGACTTTTGTAGCTATAATTAAAGTTTGTTTGTTTTTTTTACAGTGAAGATGCTTTTTCATTTTTTCTTACAGTAAAGATTCTTAAAGCCCAGTTTTTTCATATTTTTATTCTATTGTATTTATTTCCCTTTCCTTATTTACAGGGAGGAAAATAACTATATATACAGTTGAAGTCAGAATTATTAGCCCTCCTGAATTATGAGCCCCCCGTTCCCCCCCCCAATTTCTGTTTAATGGAAAGAAGATTTTTTTTTCAACACATTTCTAAACATAATAGATTTAATAACTCATTTCTGATTTCTTTTATCTTTCTTTTTTTCTATGATGACAGTACATAATGTTTTACTAGATATTTTTCAAGATACTAGTATTCAGCTTAAAGTGCAATTCAAAGGCTTAATTAGGGTAATTAGGCAAGTCATTGTATAACAGTAGTTTGTTCTGAAGACAATGAAAAATATATATTATATTTAAACCTGCTTTTATTCTAGCCGAAATAAAACAAATAAGCCTTTCTCCAGAAGAAAAAATATTATATCTGTTAAACATCATTTGGGAAATATTTATTTAAAAAAAAGATTCACAGGAGGGCGAATAATTGTGAATTCAACTGATTATCGTTTTGAATAATCGTGAATACAATTATGACCAAAATAATCGTGATTATGATTTTTCCCATAATCGAGCAGCCATAGTGCAAATGTAAAGTAACACTAGTCTGCAACATATACATAATTAATTATAATTAATCTTTGTTACACCTCCAAACATCATAACTTCTTGTTCGCAACTGTTTTAAGCTCTATCGAAAAGCTCACAGTCACAGGCCTTAAAAACACACTAATAATATTTCCACTCTATTATGGTCAAACATTTCAGCGACTCTACAAATAATGTGTTCTGTGGCTCCTGGTCAACTATAATTCAAGGCGTACTCACACTTTGCTATCCGAACCGTGCCCAGGCCCATTTCCCGGATCGATTGAGAAGTGTGAGTGCTCTGAATCGGGCTCAGGGACGGTTTACTTGGGCGGCCCTGGCCCAGTTGGAAGAGGTGGGCCTGAACACTGTTCACTTGGGCTCAGGTGCAGTACGCTTACAGTGTGATTGCAAGCGTGCTTGAGCCTGAAACTGAAAGTGAGACGTGACTTTTAAGGGACTGTTTGATATGGATTAATTAATCATTCTTACTGTTCAATGAGCACAAACTGTCGTAGGTTATTAAAGACGCAGACCCCTCACTGCACGACAGCTGCACCTTCAGCAAACCTCCTAATTCCTGCAGCACGAGGACATTATGATTGTTTATGAGCGTCAAAAGTGGCTGATCTGTTCTGCGAAATATATGACTGCGTGTCACCGCATATCAAACCACTTAAACCATATAACTAAAGAAATCTCCACTGTGCTGAGCGAGAGCGCTTACTGAACAGCACATCATCGATGACGTAAGCGTGCCCAGGCCCGAAGGTAATGTGAGTGCGGGCCGTCGGGGAAGACGGGAGGGGGGACAAGAGTGTTTTGGCCCGGTTCAAGGCAACTGTAGATAGTGTGAGTACGCCCTCAGTCTCAACATTGTCGCATGTATATTTTGCAATATCAATGCTGAAATTTTATATTGTGCAGCCTTAATTTTAAGACCCAAGTAAAAAGTAACGGATATTTACCTCTGGCAACTCTACTATAATCATAATTATAATAAACATGTTTAAATCATAGTGACAAAGTATGTATTACTAGTAGTTTGTTGCTGCACAATCCCTAAAGGTAGTTTTAAAAGAGTCATGAAATCGTTCTTCTAAATATGCCTTCTTTTTGGTAAATAAACTATAGTTACATTATCAAAAAACATTTCATCCGCTGCGTAAAACATATGCCAGAGTAGTTGGTACATATGTATATTATATTCTTCAGGATATATTCCTAATCTACAGGAGAAGCAGATTAAATATGACTTATACATTCGTAATTTTAATAAAAATAAATACCTTTTAAAAATCACCTTTGACTGAAACAAAAAAAAAACTAGTATTATCATTAATTTTCAAAGGTATTATAACAATATTTTTCTAGTTTTTCTAAATAATATTATATAGTCATATTGAAAATATGTGAATGTGTTTTTCTCCCTGATATACAGTAGTGCAGCCCTTCCCTCCAGAGTTCTGATCGCCATCAGTGTGAACAACCCAACGACCCAACAGCAGGATCCTTAATAATGTTGATAACAACAGGAAGTTATTAGAGTCAAAAAAAGGAAATCTCTAAATCTCCTCTGACCTTATAACAGCTTAATGTTCCACCCTATACAAGCAGAAATGGAGAGCGACAATCCCAGGTCTTCCCATCAAACTTATCCTGATTGAGAGAGCCATTTGACTTCTATCTTTGAGCTTGTGCACATCTCCTCTCTCAGCGGTGAGCAGCCATTATTTCACAATTACTGAAGGCAGACTGCATTTCTGCCAGCTGCTTCCAGGAAACTCATTACAGCGCTTGTCTGTGCCCTTCCTCTGAAACGATTGACCCAGCTTTTTGCCACCTTTCTCCCCAAACGGCGCTGCCTCTGATGATTATTAAACCTCTCTCATTGGATAAATGGATTCAGCAGCGGTGCTGTGCAATATAGGACTGCCAGGTGCTCGGAGCTAAAGAAAAGCAGCCGTAATGTGAGGACCATAACAGGACCTTTTTACTTACAGTAGGTTGTGTTGATAATGTTAAAGCAAAACTAGAAAGAAGTCACGTCATGTATAAACACTCAGAAATAAGGGTACGCAAGCTGTCACTGGGGTGGTACTTTTTCAAAAGGTACACATTTGTACTTAAAGGGTTCATATTGGTACCTCAAAAGAATATATTAGTACCTAAAACATTTAAGAGGAACACCTTTGTACTTTTTAGGTACTGATATGTACCCTTGAGGTATTAATATGGACCTTTTAAATTTGTATCTTTTGAAAAGGTACCATGCCAGTGACAGCTCGCGTACCTTTATTTCTGAGAGTGTAGGAAGCTATACAATATTATATATGTGCATATACATTAGATTAGTCAGTACTGAAGCCAAATCTGGAGCTTATCTAACTAAATAACTTATGATAACAGTCCAAAATTAGGACACCCAAATTGATATGTTAGGGGAAAATATTTAACAAAAATTTCAAAAGAGCAAAATTCAAGAGAAAAAAAATTTAGTTAAAATTTTGAAGTTTGTAATTAAATTTATCCAATATTTCACATGAATTTAATTGTATTATATTTCTATTTATAAATATGTTCTGTGATTAAAAAATTATTTTATAATTAAAATATTATTAAATATATCTGTTTAATAAATCTGTTTTGTTTAAACGCACCAAAACGCATAGCCGATATTCACTGAGTAATGAATAAAAAAAAAATGGGCTGTACTTATTTATACTGAGCACTGTAAAAAAAAAAAGAGCTTTTGTATTGTACTTGAGTCAGAGGAAAATAGAAAATGATATTCTTTACTCAAGATATATTTATACTTTGACTCAAGTGTCTGATTTGTGTATTTTATCATTCTGTTTTTCAATTAAAATTAGTTTGAAACTTTCTTTACTCTGGATATTTATGTACAATAAAGCAAAAATTGTATACTTTTTGGCAGCTTGTCAATATCCATAGATATTTACATTAGATGTCGCCTATGCTGTTGTTGTCTATTGGAAGGAATGCGTCAATGGAGCCGCCATTTTAGTACAGGGTAGTGCTCCTTTGAAATGAATGTGGGACCATGGTGCAGTGGAGGACTGCCCAGCCAGAGCCAGAAATATGTAAACATACATACATATTTCTATGATCGGGAGTTTTCCTGGTGGTCAGTATGCAAATATTTTATTTAAATTACGAAAATAATAATTTTACATCAGTTTTCTACATCGATGAATTAGTGACCGCACAGGCATTGCCGATAAAGACTGTGTGTTTGTGTGCATTGAAATGTATTATCCTCCCTCCTTGTTAAATTTGATCTAATCCATGTCCTGAAACGCACCTCCTCTCCTGCTTCACTTCTCAATCTAACGGAGGGAGTGATTCGTTTGTGAACGAATCTTCGTTATGAACAACGTGATCACTTAGCCGTCAATAATACAAATTTCTAGCACCGCAGCATCTTGTTGTCATGTTTCATTTACATTGTTTGCTTATTTCATTCAACAAAACTAGCATTAGCCTAGTATTTAGTGCGAGTTGGTGCTACGTTCCTTATGGTCAGGGCAGTAAGTGACTGTATCATCATCAATACTTGCTTAGCACAAAAGTTTGTAACATACAAAAACGTAAAAAACTAAATCTTACCTATGAAATATTCTGCCTTTGTGCCTTTTTCTTTGTTTGCTCGTTACTACACCCATACACAGCGCTAAAGTCCAGCATCTTCACATTGGCTTTAATCTTGACTAGTGCGGCTGAATGACATTTGTCCTGGGAGCACTGTACAAATGTCGTGGCGTTATTGACGCATGCTCAAGGGTCCATATGCGATATCTAATGTATATATCTATGGTCAATATCAAGATAATACTGTATATCATGATAAAAGCTTTAGCAATTACTGTAATCAATAATTCAATCAGATTCAATAAGATTTTATTGCAAAAAAGAAAATTCTACACTATCATTTATCCATTTGTTATGAACTATTATTTCAAGTTGAAATTAAGTTATTCCATTGAAAAACCATGACGCAATTTGTAGAAACCATGATACATTTAGTTTCAGTGTTCTCTGAGGAATATAATGCTGTTCTTTTGTAAGTGCCATTCATCAGAGAATCATAAAAAAGCCATTTACTATCAACAATAACATGATAAAAGCCCTAGAAAAAGTAATCAGCAGATGCAGTGTTTCAAGGGCGAGGTGGGTAACATCTCTAATTAGACACACAGAGGGTTTCGCTTTCCATAGAGGATAAAGGAGCTTATTGCCACAGCAACCATGATGAAAGATTCTTGATGGTGCTTAGCAAGTCAATTGCTGCATTTCTCATTTTTCTCACTTCAAACAAAGAGAAGACAACACAAAAAAACTTAATCAGGAAGAGGACTTGCGTAATGAGGCAATGCTCCTTTGAAACTGACAGGAACTGTTTATGGGGTTTTCTTAATCAGGAAAATGAATTCGGGTTTAGTGTTCTCACGGAAAGTACGTCATCATCGTGCGTTTGAATGGCAAAGACATTTTTGAGTTGCTGCCGAACAATTGCATGATCTCAAAACATTTAATGTCACTTTGATTAGTCATTACATGAGTCAATGTTATTTAAAAGCCAGATGCACTTAAAAATAACGTTTCTGATCAGGCACTGATGGTCCCACACTGTTAAAAAATGTCTGCAATTTGAACACGCACACAAAAAAAACCTGCTTAAAAGCAAGTTTCATTAATATGGTGAATAACCGTAAATTGACTTTTCCAGAATTCCCTGCATGACGACACTGTTTTTTTTTATGACATTAATCTAATGCTTTTTAGCCTTTTTCTCCTCTGTGATGTACATTTAGAGTTTTTGTTGCATCTAATTTCAAAAAATAATGTTTACTGCATTACTTAAAGGTGCTGTATGTACATTTGACACCCAGTGGTTGAACTAGGTATTACACTCCTGGTTCAAAACATACACAAGCGCAGGTTGCCAGATTGACGACACTAACAGCAGTGTGCCTGACTATCAAGCCTAAAAACTGTGTTTTAAATCAAATCTATGATGCGATAGAAGGAAAATTTTCCATATTAAAAAAAGAAATTTATCTTTTAGAAACAGCTTCTATTTCTTGCAGCTGAACAACAGGATAAACTGACACTGATCACCTTAGGTAAACCACATGCACTTATTTAGTGTTAAATGCTAATATTGTGAGTTTGAATATCATTTTACATTACATTTATTGGCACACTACTGAAAGCAGCAGCAGATAGTTCACCTCAGATCTAGACCATAAAATAGAAAATTGAACTTTAGAACTGTGACTCAGTGCAAGCCAACACATATCAGTGATTCAGCATCTACATTTAATAATGTTAAAGAGGTTTAATATGTTTAAAATGTATTAATTAAACTATAATTATTAATATGTTTAATATGTATTAATTAGACTATAAACCTTACCATTTCATTGAAGTGCAGTGAGTGCACTATTCTGTGCTGTGAATGGCAGTTTTTACATTTCTGTCGTGTGTTGTCTGGTGCAAACAGCCAAATTGCTTATCACTACAAATCTGGTCATGTAGAGTGTTGTTAGGACACAGGCTTACAATGTAACCTGCTTACCTAATGTTTACATTCGTAATATTTACATTATTTGCTAATTAATAACCAACTCAGGTGGAACTTTGAATCTGCATCTCATTTCAGGGTGTCTAACTTATTAAAAATATTTGTATTCTGCCTGTCAGATCGTATATGTCCTTTGGACCCTTCCAGAAAACAATTACAACACATTGCAACACAATGTCTTTATTTTACATGTAAAGGAATCACTGCTCCACATTTTAGACAGCCGTCTGTCAAATAGTTGAAACAAACTACACCATAAAAGAATAAAAAGCTCACATAAAAGGCAAGAAGCATACAACAGTTAAACCAAAAGACTGTGATGCTGACAAAATGCTGTGCTTTACAATGCAAAGTGGAGTGAGTGGTCATCCTACCAGCTCCATATGTTTATTTGGCAGAACATAACACTTAAGATTGGGATTTTTAAACTTATCATAGGTAAAAAATATTAAACAGCAATGTTTTTATATTAACTAAAGCAAAAACAAATCATGAGACCTTTTTAGGGGTGTCAAAATAAATTGTTTCTTCGGTGCACCGCGATGCAGACACGGACAATTCGATATCGGTTCAGTAATAATCATAACCGGTTATTGTGTACTGACGTCATTTATCTCAGATGCGATATGTCGCTGTAGCTTACTATGGCGAGGGAGGCGAGCGCAAGTGTTTACAACGCTCCAACTACTTAAAAATGCAGAAACTCTGCACAATTTCACTGCGTGTGTGTTTGCTGGACAGTCTTTCACTGACACTTACAGCAGAAGCCCCTATTTCACTGCGAGTGAGGGAATGAAAGTAAACTCCATTTCTCTCTCTCTCACTGTGGCCCATTTGACCGGCTGGTGTGACTTTTCCGCTCCTCTCGGCTGTTACAGCGATACTGGATACAGACACGAGCGAGCGAGCCAGATCCAGATGTAGCTGACTGATACTCGCCGAAATGCCAATCCAAAACTGCCCAATCTGGCAACACTGCGCCGCTGCTGTTTATCAGTGTCACTAATCGGTGAACAGCGCCTGTAAAGTAAAAATATAAAATTGTGTATGGAAAGCATCGTCAATGCACCGAGATATCGAATTGAACCGAATTGATGGCATGATAATCGTAACCGAACCGTCAGACCAGTGTAGGTTCACACCTCTAATACTTTTTGTGTCCGTTCCCGGATATGACAACCACGTCTTTGCACAGATGTTAGCATTTCAAATTATGACATTAAGTTAGTTAGTTAATTAAGTTAATTAAATATTGTAGTTTACAGAAAAATGTAGTAATTTATTTTATGGTTGCTTAGGAATATTTTTAAAGCTAAAATTATGGCAAACACATCTGGCATTTTTTACCATAACATTTTTGGATTTAATTTTTTTTAAGTGCATGATGAATTTTCACAATCATGCACAAAAAGTTAAAGTTTTTGGAGGATCTTTCAAAATGTTCATTTAATATTATTAACATGATTATTAAATGATGATTATTAAGAGCCATACTCAAAGGATCCTTGAAGAACCCAGAATGGTTCTTCAATGGCATTGCTGCAAAAGCAATTTTTAAACCATTATTTTTTTAAGTGTGTAACAAATGAGCTTACAGGCACATTTTATTTGAGACTTATTTACAGACTTAACTTCAATAGTCTATGAAATACTTTGTTAACTGCATCTTTTGCACAACACTTTTACAACGTTTAAATCTTTTTGGACACGGAGTCTGCATTCATTCCCAATACTTCAACGATCCAGCATCATTAATCATTAACATATTGCCGTTTGCGTCACAGGCTATATAAATACACTCATAAAGTGGGTGAAATAATACTGTACTAAGGCTGTTATCCTCCAGTGATGGATGAACTGTGCAAACACGCAGGACGCAGGAGTAATGCACCTGTAAAATGGGCCTCATTGTTTCCCAATGTTAAACTACAGTTCTAAGCAAACGTCTCCTTATCTGAAAAATGATCCTGCAGAATTGGCAGTCCTCAGAAGCTCCTCCCTGAGCTCTAAAGCCGTGGCCCTTTGTAATTACTCGTTAATGGGATGCTTTTCCTGCTCTGCTCATGATAAAAGTAAAGTCTGCCTTTGTGAGATCCTAAACTGGACCTTTAGGGACTAAAATCTGCACGTTCACCAACCGCCTCAGAGTAACACTCGCTTTTTACATTTTTTTTTTAATTTTGGCACAATTACAAACTAGTATATAACATATTTGGAAAATTTGAACACTAAAAGTAAGTAATTATAAGCATTTTTGCATGGAAGTCATAAAGAAAACACAATCAGCTCTTTATGTTTTGAATGATAAGTGGATTCTGACTAATCTGAAAACCTCTGATTGGCCAATACATTCAAGAAATCAACAGATGTGTCTGTGAATGGCTGTGTAGGGGAAAGTTACTTTTATATTACTATGTTACATTGCTTATTTAGTAATGTGCTATGTTATTTTTCCGTTTTGTTTCTTTTTCCATCTGGACTGGGCTTGCTTGTTCATAATAAGAGGGGAAAGTCGTGTACAGCTGTGTTGCCCCAGAATTTTGAAGCCAAGTGGATTTTATATTGTTATTTATTTGTGTGTATTGTCAGGTCAATGCTGCATTCTCACCAATGTTTGGAGATTTTTGTCGTTTTGATTATGGATAAGCCTAATGCATTTCGATCAACCAGCATGAAGCTTGTTAGCAAATTTAGGAATCATCTCTGAAGTTACATCACTGATATAAACACAAAAGCTCAATGTCATAAGAGAATGACTTACTGTCATAAAACAAAATCATATGTAAAATCCCTATTTCACTATCAAGTGAACATCTAAAATATGCCATTATTTTACATAGTCCATTTGGTAGTGAAATAGTTATGTTTAACTGTGCAATTTTAATTTGACATTAATTAATCAAATTTCACCATGTAATGACAAAGACCTAAAAGATGTGCGTTTTAATGCATATATTGGACAGACTTTTTCTTTTTCACTAAATGTTTAATTTGAGAAGATTTCTGTATCACATTTAATTGCTGATTAAAGCTAACTCTAACTTGAACTCTTATTAGAAAAAGGTTGCATGATATTGGAAAAACCTGATATTGCGATTTTTTTTATTTTTCTGCGATAAATATTGCCATATAAATCCAGTTTCACAAGATAGTTAAATAGCACTATTTGATGCTTTTCTGGGGAGTCTAACAATATTCAGGTACAGAAGTTGAATAAATCGCAATGCAAAAAAAAATGCTTTTCTTGCTTTGGTTTGTCTCGTTTCTAGTCCAAATTACCAAAAAATAATTATTAGATGAAGTAAAAATATTGTTTTGTTTTAAAAACCAGATGAAATAATGCAAAATTAAGAGTTTTTCCTTAAAACAAGATAAATTATCTGCCAGTGGGTTATGTTAAATAATCTTGTTTCCCCTTTCAAACGTAGAAATTTGGACTAGAAACAAGACAAAAATTCTAAGTAAGAAAAAAACATTTTGTTGTGGGTGCATTAATTGTATAAATTCCATATAGATACAGTGATTAATAACAACTCTGTAGCTCCTGGACAACTATAAAACAGACTTAACATTGCATATCTTGCGATGTGACATGTGAACGAGAGAAAACCACATAATAAAGATAATTTCATAAAAATACAAAAACAATACTTTGGTTTTGACAAATGTATGGTTCTTTTACAGTACAACAAATGGGAAATGTAAATAGCATAAATGTGAGGCTGAAAAAGTAAATTCACATCTGTACAGTTGAGCTCAAACTTTTTGGCTGTGCTACCAAATGCAATGAAGAATTGAATGCTTGAATAGAAACAAGTGCAACACTCTTCAGCGAGTTATTATTTCACTGTTATTATTCATTTTAAGAGATACTGAATCTGTTTTTGTGCAAGAAGAGTAAAAACATGTCCACATTTAAGCTAGAAGTACAGCAAGTAGAAGTACATTAACTATCATGTTTATGCACATATAACGTAGTATATAGTAATATACCTGTACATAACCTTGTCAATTTGTATATTTGCAGTCACTACTTGCTTCAATTTTTAAAAATATATTTATTATCTGTTTTTTGTCCTGTCTCTGTAATTCTGTTGCACTGTAGAAGCACGAAAATAAAGCTCTTTCTGATTCTGATCAGCACTGACTGCTGATTTCCCTCTACACAGGGACAGGCGAACTGTCGATCAACACTTGGAGAAAAAAATAACTCCTGCTAAAAATATATAATTAACAAACAATAATTTCTATGAAATTAAGCAGCGATGCATTAACACCGATGCTATAAAGCATGTTGTATAACGGAAGTCCTTTATACAAACTTTACATGTTTGTTTATACAGTATAACTGCTATTTTAACTTGTATAACTTCATTTTTGCATTAATATTTAATATCTCTTGTTTAATTTCACTATGAACAGCAGTTACGCTAATTATTTTTTTGTAATGTCTCTATTTTCACCTGGGGATACTCATCCCGAGGCCTCTAGAGATTGTGTAGGGCCATAGATGTGATCCAAGACCTGTGAAGAGATGATGCCAACCACAGAGCACTTTCTAGAGGTATACATAATCCTGGACCAGGCCGTATCCAGAGCCAATGCTGTGGCATCATGGAGGAGTGGAGAGCATGAGACTGATTCCTGAAAGACACCAGTGATAGACAAGTCTCTGCATGGATCCCCTGGGCCAGTCTGAACACCCGCTAGTGACCTACTCACACCTGCAGCTTCTCCACGATGTTCCTCGCCACTGGCTTGCTTGGTTTGAGACTTGTGGAGCTGCACATCGACGGATTTGCTCTTCAGTGTTTAGACTTTCAGCAATGAAAATTAAACCACACTGAACTGAACTAAACTGAACTTTAGCTCTGAAAACAGGACTGACACAGTTTCAATTTACTAGAACGTCTATGTTAAGCTGCTTTGACACAATCTACATTGTAAAAGAGCTATAGAAATAAAGATGAATTGAAAGGTCAAGACACTCTCTAAAGAACAAACACAAATAAGCACTAAATCATTTCTCAAAGCTGTTCTGCCAGTAATTTATCATTACATTTTCAACTGCAGGCGTTCTGATTTCATAAACTTCTACAAAGACCCTTTTAGAGATTGGAAAGCTTCTATGAACATTAACAGGTTCCACAATGAACCTTTTTCTCCATGCATTTCGATTTGGTTGTTGATAAAGTAGGTAGCTGTTTTCAATGCTTCAGTTGTGCCGAGTGCCACAGTACTGTATTTGGCTCTTGAAATTCTTTCTAAGTGCAGTATGACACGTTTTTCAATCCTTTCACTGAAACGAATGCTCGCACGCTGACTCTCTCTCACTGGCATGTCCCAGGATGACCAGAGCTCCAGCAGGTGCGTGCTTCACCTCTAACTGCCCCGTGGAGACAGAGGCGCTGACAGTCTCTGGGCAGAACTGAGCTTTCGGTTTTTGTAACTTGCATAACATGTAATATGAACTGGCTACAGACAAACCACTGATGTGTCAAATACAGCTGTATTATTATCATGTTAAGACCAAGCACTACTTTAGATGCCATCTTAATATTTTTATTTATCATTTTTATTGGCTTTAACTTCTGATATTATTTTTTTTCTCACTAAAAACCATTATAGTGATTTTTTAATATATTGATTATTTTTTATATTCATTTTTATCTTAGCCTTGTCAGAACGTTAGAAGACAAAATGAAGAGGAAGAGAAAAAGAAAGAAACACAATGCTAATATAAATGAGCATTCTACACTGCCTGACAAGTCTTGTTGTAAGAGCAACAAATAATAACTTGACTTCTAGTTGATCATTTGGAAAAGTGGCAGAAGGTTGATTTTTCTGATGAATCATCTGTTGAACTGCATCCCAATCATCACAAATACTGCAGAAGACCTACTGGAACCCACATGACCCAAGATTCTCACAGAAATCAGTCAAGATTAGTGAAGGAAAAATCATGGGGTCAGTATGGAGGCATGCGAGAGATCTGCAGAGTGGATGGCATCATCAACAGCCTGAGTTATCAAGACATTTCTGCTGCCCATTACATTACAAACCACAGGAGAGGGCAAATTCTTCAGCAGGATAGCGCTCCTTCTCATACTTCAGCCTCCACATCAAAGCTCCTGAAAGCAAAGAAAGTCAAGGTGCTCCAGGATTGGCCAGCCCAATCACCACACATGAACATTATTGAGCATGTTTGGAGTGAGATGAAGTTGGAGGCATTGAAGATGAATCCAAAGCATCTTGAGGAACTCTGGGAGTCCTGCAAGAACGCATTCTTTGCCATTCCAGATGACTTTATTAAGTTATTTGAGTCATTGTAGAGATGGATGCAGTCCTCCAAGCTCATGGGAGTCACACAATATTCATTACTTTTTCACTGCACCATGACTTTATATTCTATACTGTACATTATTTCTGTTAAGTGACAATACTTTTGTCTGAGCAAAGTCAGACCTTACTGTCCTAATTAAATCATTAAAATCAAGGCATGATCATATTCTATTTTGGTTAAATAAGCGTAATCTAGAGGCCTTTGCCTCTCATTTAAGCCACTTCTGATACCAAATGATCAACTAGAAGTCAAGTTAATATTTGTTGTTCCTAAAACTTGGATAGGCAACAGGACTTTTGTCAGGTAGTGTAGGAGCACCTTTACATTATGTTTTTGCATATAGCTAATATTTTAACAGTGTAGGATATTTTGGCAATATAAATGAACATAGCTAACATGTTTAAAATCTTGTTAACGTATAACACGGGTCATGTTGCTGACATGAATTCATCTGTTGCTACTGTGTTTTTTTTTTTTTTTTTTTAAAACGTTAGCATGTTTTAACACTACAAAAACATAAATTAACACATCACTTGCTAACTTTTAAACTGATGTCTGACATGTTTTAGTGGTTGTTAGTATGATTTAACATATTCACACATTGTTACAATGAATGTCACATGAAAAAGAGTATGTTGTCTTCAACCAAACATAGCTAAATAAAAATGTTTATGTATAAACAAAGTTTATGTATTTCATTTCTGCTATTGGGGCGACGCGGTGACGCAGTGGGTAGCACATTCACCTCACAGCAAGATGGTCGCTGGTTCGAGCCTCGGCTGGGTAAGTTGGCATTTCTGTGTGGAGTTTGCATGTTCTCCCCGTGTTCGCGTGGGCTTTCTATGGGTGCTCCGGTTTCCCCCACACTCCAAAAACATGTGGTACAGGTGAATTGGGCATGTTAAAATTGACCGTAATGTATGCGTGTATGGATACTTCCCAGTGATGGGTTGCGACAGGAAGGGTGTCCGCTGCGTGATACATATGCTGGATGAGTTGGCGGTTCATTCCGCTGTGGCGACCCCAGGTTATTAAAGGACTAAGCCGAAAAGAAAATAAATTAATTTCTGCTATTGTTTATTCTATGCCGTTTATTAGTTTATTTTATATAAATAACAACAATGTCTATATGTTTTTAGAATTGCAGCAGGCAGGGCATCCGAAAACATATGGAAGGGCATATAAAACACGCCAGAGTAACTGGCGGTTCATTCTGCTGATAGATCACACTGTAAAAAAATCCTGGTTGCCTTAAATTTAAGCTGAATCAAATTAACCTTATGAGTCCATTCAACTTATATTATGTCAAACTGACTTAAAACAGCTTGCGTAACTTACAAAATTAAGTCAGAACTTGATTAACTTGGTTTAATAAGTTACAAAGGCCTAAAAACATATGTTGTCACAACTAAATGATCATATAATTTTTTACAGTGCAGGGACTAAGCCAAAAAGATAGTGAGTGAGTGAGTGAGTGAGTGAGTGAGTGAGTGAGTGAGTGAATGAGTGAGTGAGTGAGTGAGTGAGCGAGCGTGTTTTATTTCAAGTCATTTCAGTTAACTATAAAAAAAAAAAAAAAAAAAAAAAAAAAAAAAAAAAAATCACACCTAGACATGAAATTTGATGAAATGACATCAAATAATGATTCATGTACAATTTCATCATAAATCTGAAATTTATATTTACAAAAAAAAAAAAAGATTTACATTTTTTATCTGTTTTTTAGAATGTTTTGTATTGGTTTTGTTCAGCACTTTGGTCAGTGCAAAACTGAATGAAATATGCTTAAGTACATCATGAAGACCATGAGACTCTCATAGCCTCACTGTGTCTCTTTTGGGTTCTCGGCGTGTAAAAGCGCTGACCCCATGGTGACGTTCTGGGCTCTGGATAATCCAGCACTTTAAGAGTGAGTCACTGGTTGAATGTCCCGCACAAGGCCTGAAACTCAAGCTGAGGGTCAGTGTGTGTCTCAGAGGCCACAGACACGCACAGAAACAGCCTGAATATCTGGAGAATGACTGACTGACACACAACAGCTGAGTACAGTAATCAGCACATCCAGTCCCCACATGCCAAACTGAAGGCTTCACAACAACCACATTAAATATATTGCATAATGTTCTCAATTTACATTACACCTACAAATCCATTTCCACATTGAAAAAGTCATCATAATTCTCAATTTTGATATATATCTCAAGAATAGTATTTCTCAAATGGACAATCTTCATGTGTGATAATATGACAAAATTATTTTTATAATCTCACAATAGTGGCCATTCCTTATTTTAAACTTCCCAAACAGGCTTCTACATTTACACAATAATGTAAACAATAGTGATGGGTCAGTTTTGAATGATTCGTTCATTTTGTCCTCTATCTGGTTTAAGGCGTTCGTTCATCACGTGAAAGGCAGAAGCCAATCATTTGCAGTCGGAGCCGGAATAAGATTTGATCCGTTCATCTCTTGAGTCCTCGGTTTGAGTCATTTGTTCATTATATGAATGACAGAAGCCAATCATATGAATTTAGAGCCGGAATAAGATTTGATCTGTTTATTTCTCAGGTCCTCGGGTTTGAGTCATCTCTCTTTACATGTCATTAAGTGATGAACAAATGACTCAAAAAAACAGAAGACTCGAAAGGTGATAATAAATGATTTTTTTTGTCTTATAGCATTCTAGTTATGACTTGTTTGTAGTGTGATCAACATTTGGTGTAGTTGTAGATGAGTTTGAAAGCAATTCGTAACATTTTAATATTTTAGGCAAATTAAAGGAATGACTCAAAAAAGGATTCCAGTAAAGTGATCCGAACTTCCCATCACTAGTAAACTAAATAATGAAAAGTACCATAAAACAACAACAGACTGATAATATGTTACTAGGCCTGTGAATCTTTGAGCATATAGCGAATTGTTTGATTCAAGAATGATTTTTGTAAATACTGAACGATTCAATTCGACAAAACTCGATTTTTACGACGCTTTTTTTCTATTATATTTCAAGAAAGATGTTCTCTAGTTCTGTGAACATTCTCTGCATTTAAATCCTGTAAAGTAAGCATGTAATGTTATCTAATGGTAATATATTGTTGCTGAAACATCGCAGGAATAACTGATTCTAAAACAGAAACTTTAGCGTCTTCTTTTAAAATGGAAAATATACCTTTTTTGAGTAGCACATCATGTTGTTTGTTATGTGTGGACACAATGTTATACATGTAGAACTGAGGAGATCTGGTGTAAAGAAAAAATTGCTTAAGTTGATCTTAATGAGCTTAATTTTGAGGATGTTGCTAAAGTTTTTTTGCCAATTTGTCCATTTGTTAAGTGAAAACTGAAATTGCCCTCCATGGTGCTGCATTTTTCTGAAACACAACAAACAGGCATGAAGCAAGACAAAAAAATGTACTTACATATTCTGATATTCCTATGCTTGCAAAAACAGATATTAGTAATGAGAAGAAACAAAAGATTTGACAGAGGCGCCTTCGGCAGAGAGTTCGAGGAGGACAAGGATGACGTACTGAAGTGGGTCAGTTTTCTGCTGACAATAAAGGAAGAAATGGTCCAGATAACACTTCTAATCAACTATTACAACCAAAAGCCTGGGAGCATTATCTTCAGAGGAAGATATTCTTTGCCAGCTATATGGCCTTGGAGGACAAGACCCAAGGAAGACTGCCCAAATGCTGATGTAATAGTAGAAACACTTTGCTATGTTTTGTAATAAATTGTATTACCCTAGAGCGAAATTACTAAGCTCTAGAGAACAAAAAGGGATTTCTTCTATGTATTAGCATTTTTAGAGCTATACTCGAGTATAACAAACTTTTCAGATATACTCAATCAATGTTTGATATACTTATTGCATTGCTACTGTATGTATTTACTCAGAACAAAATAGGATTTCTTCTCTATAACATTTGAGATATACTCAAGTATATACAACTTTTAAGAAATACTTGAGTATAATCAATGTTGAGAAACATTGATAGCTTAAAACATTAAAGGTACACCTGTATTTAAAGGCTTGAATACTGTATAAAAAGGCTGGGAAAGACAGACCAGCAGCGCTTAAACAGAGTTCTGTATACTGTAAGTCTTAGGCCTTTTATTCTCAACAGAGACTAAAATAAAGGACTTTTTGTTCTTGTGTTTGTTTTATTCCTATTTTTCACTGCATTTAATTTATCAATAAAAGTGTATTTTATTAATTTTCTTAATGGAGTGGACATTGGCTTCGTTCGCAGAACCCATCAAGATACCTTGTGGTAAGGTATGAATCTAATTATTCCAAAAAAAAGGGCAAACAAAACTCTAGCTAAGAATTATAGTGAAGAGAGGATCCTGGTTCCTTTATTTAATTCAGGGTATTAAATGAAGGTATGCAGCACAATACACAGGTAATGTAAGATCTAAAATATTTTAGAAATTATGCGTCGTCATATAATCGAGAATTGTTCATGTCTTATATCAAATCGATTATTGACAAAGACAAACAATTTGCAATTCAAAATACACAATTTAAAATCGATGCATATGGATCGGCAGGTTTTGTAATCGATGCATCAAGAAAGTGAATGAATTGTTACACCCCTATATGTTACAATAATAGTAGTCATTATATTCAGTCCTTTTATGGCTAAAAATATCATTTTATATACACACACACACAAGGTTTGCACGGTTTACTGGTACTATGGTAGTATCGTAATACTATGGCTCCAAAATACTGGCGGCACCACTGTAGTTTGTAAACAGTAGTATCGTCCTTAACGGTCAGTCTACAATACAGTTGTAATGTTGCATATGGAAAAGTCAGTAAAATGCCCACACGTTTGTGCAACAAACAATTTTATTTTAACAGTCTGTGGAGCCCTTTAGATTGCAAAACTGTGTAAAATTCACGCCTTTTAAGGTAGCCTATTGCACTTTTTCTGACACTTCAGCTCAAATCTGAATCGGTTCATTTCTGTTCCTGTCAATATGGTTTAGTAGCTACAACAACCGCAACAATCTTTTAAAAAGAGCGACTCACAAAGTGAAATTTTGAATTACCTTGGACTCTTACCTGATAAGACAAAAAAAAAAACAATAGATGAAAAACCCAAAATAGCAACAGGAAACTTTTTTGCAACTAATTTCATTTGGTATAATTTGTTTCTTTATTTTAATGTGTTTTCTGCAGGCCAGTTATCTACAAAAAAAAAAAAGAAACGAATACGTTTTAGGTGAAGTGAGGTGCAAATAATACTTTTTTCAATAATAAGGGAATTATGAATTCAATTCAAGTAGGCCCATTATAACATTTTAAAATAGTATTTCTGACCATTTTTATTATTTCATAGATTTGTGTTCTGAATTACAGTATCGCAATACTACTTGGTACCACGATACTTCAGGTGGTATAGTATCGTAACAGGAATTAATTGTATCGTGACAACCCTAACGCACGCTTGCACGCATGCACACACACACGCACGCACACATGCACGCACACACACGCACACGCACAAAGAGAAAAACTAAACAAAATAAAAAATAAATACAAAACAAGATATTGGTTTAAAATTATAACTTCTGAATTTAAATTTACTCATTTAAAATGCGTCCCTTCCAGCTAATTGTTGTTGTTATGGCATATACTAGGACTAGAAACATTCAAGGACAAGCTGCTGTCTCCTTTCACCCCATCTAAAATGTACTAATTCAGCTGACTGAACATTTGATTAGCATGATAAAGCAGAATTTGCACATTAATCAAGTCCTCTTTTCAGTTGTGCTGTAGCCAATCTGTAAAAAGCCCATGACAACTCAGCCCACCTGACACGCATCTAATCAGTACATTTACTGCCCGGCCCGTCATATCCCGTATCTCCAGCATGAAGCGCAAAC
This sequence comes from Danio kyathit, assembly GCA_903798195.1. Classification (NCBI taxonomy): domain Eukaryota; kingdom Metazoa; phylum Chordata; class Actinopteri; order Cypriniformes; family Danionidae; genus Danio; species Danio kyathit. Next base: position 6,576,475 of record LR812530.1, on the reverse strand, counting down.
CGTCAGCATACTGTAGCTTTTGACTGGAAGTGGGTTTGATTTATTCAGTCAGGGGAATAATGACTCAGCACGGATCCTCTGTTGATACGAGTGACCTGAGGATCCTTCTAGAGAGTTCACGGATTTATGCAGCTGTCACAGGCCGGCTAGGTGTAGAGGTTTAGCTCGAGCGAGTCTAGAGGACAAGCAGGGTGGTCTCGGGTTACAGTCAAGAGGAGCCAAATCAGGACCAGAGCTGAATGTGGATGTGAGCGTCTATTGGGAGATATGTATGACATGCAAGGACAGGTTTTTCAGTTGAAATAATGTCGATAATGCTTTAAGACTTTTATAATGACACACTCTTTTGTGTGCAGCTCTCAGTTGGGTAGATTGGTCTTTATCAAGTAGAATATTTCAGTTTAACAACTGCATCCATATTCATAACTGAAAGGGAAGAAAATGCATACATAAATACATAAATTAATTCAAACTGCATATTATATATGCATAAATGTATGCATAACAGCCAATTAAATTGATAGAAAATGCTAAATAAAAACAAAACTGCAAGCAAAACACAGAAATGCATAAAAAAATTTGAAAATAAAATATATTAATCACAACAAAATACATTAATGCCTAAATAAATATATAAATTCAAGAAAAACAGCAACAATAAACCAATAATGCCAAAAACTAAAAAATGTATATAACCTGCAAATCTGAACACAAGATAAATGCCTGAATAAATAAATAAATAACAAACAAAAGAAAGAAAAAGCTGCATAATGAAATCATTAATAAATGCAAAACAACCTAAATAAATGAAAAATTTATCTACAAATAAAAGCACAAATATTAAATGCATAAATAAACAAATGCATAAATAAATAAATAAAAACATGCATTGATGAATAACAAAAGAAAAGCAGCTAAATTAAATCATTAATAAAGGCTAAATTTAAATAAATGCTACATTTATTTAAAAATAAAAGCACAAATAAATAAATAATGGGTGGGAAATAAAATCAAACATTTGCAAGACATGCTGCAAAAGCATTACTTTGCCTCAGCAGGGAATGCTTCGTTTGAAAGGTGAACTTGTGAACTTGCCAATAAAGCACAGTAATTGTGTTTAAGTTAAAACCTCAGTCACCCTACTGATGGCCTTTATTGTGTTAAAAGCAGACTATACAGCCGCAGCCTTCGCCATATTCCTGAGGGACATACAAATAACTTCCTCATAGCATTAATCAAATGTGACACACATTCTGCCAAGAACAATCCTCTGTTGAGGCTAGAACTGTGCCAGGACTTCTTTGATAAGGTTTGGACAAGAGCAGGCCACAGCACTGAGAACTGTAGATCTCTTCTAATCATTCCTTTCAAAATAAGAACCAAAAAAGTCTAGTCTGGTTTCATTTGCAATGCATTCAGGTCTTTTAAAAGCTTCTTTCCTTGTATATAAGTGGTTAGGTTGTGGCACAGATAATGTTGTTCCGTTCCTTTTATTAGGGACATATTATAAAAATCAGACCTTTTTCAGTGTTTTGGTGCAATAATCAATTACATTGGTGCAGTAATCAATAATTGATTACTCCATTAGCTGGATTTGATTATTGACACCTAGAAGATCCAGGACAAATTCATTCTTCAAAACTTATCCAGAAATTGTTGTCATAGAAACAGGTCTGTAAGCTCAAAGCAGGTTTATTTGACTGTGTCTTTTCCCAGGGATGTGTCATGTTAGGTATCATTATCACTTCAACCGAAGGTGATACTGAAAGCTGATTTTTTTTTTTCTTACAAGGAGTACTGTATTGAATGTTTCTGTTCCAGTCAGAATAGCCTGTAAAAGCAACAACTCTTCTTCTGGAAAACACCAACTCATTTGCATTTAAAGAGAATGTTACAAACTGTACAGCTGTTTTATAACCACTTTCACATTGAAAGGGCCACGAAACCCCCTGTCTCAGCAGGGTGTTTTCACACCTCTGTTTTGAAAAAAGTCAGGAAAGTTGGGCGTGTCCAGCTCTGGGAGTGTGGGAGTGTCGGGGGAGGGAAAGAGGGTAAGATTTTGCATAGAAGGGAGTTAACATTTGGGCGCGCTAAGTTTGACAGGAAAAACAAACACACAGAGGCTGATTGAAACGGCGAATAAGAGAAAAAAATCCTCCGCATTTCTCTGTAACTTATGTACTCGGTAGGTAGCGTCAGAAAGCCGTGTGTGTATAGGCTATCCTGTCACAAATTGCAGCGAAAATCCTGCATGACGGGAATAGTTTGTGTTTACATGTTTACACTCGGAGAGCAGCATTTAAACAAAGGGAGTCCACTGCAAACACTTATCAAATCTGTAGACAGACAATCAAACTGGAGCTGTGTCTTTTTATTAAAAGTAGACGAGCGGCAAATACGGATTTCACCTAGGGCTGGACGATATGGCAAAGATTTATATCACGATATATTTTTTTATTTCGGTCGATACGATATAATTCCGATATCGATATGGACAATATTAAAAAGAAAGGAAAAACTGCCAAGAACGCACACAATGGATGTCTGTATCTACAAATGTCTGCAAAGGGAATTTGCAAATCCGATAATACCTCCAGACTCTTAAAACTATTTTTTTTTTTTAAAAAACAGTACAAAAAAATTTGTTCAATTTTTATTTGTATTTAGCCTATTCAAACAAGAAATGTGAAATAAACTATCAAATAAATAAGACTCAAAAATTCATAAAAAATATGCAAAATAGTTTTTTAGAAAAATAATTGTTGTAGTATAACCAGCAGGACAGCGGTGATGTGTGAACTGAATTAGCTGAGAGTACAGTAATTTACAGTACAGTTATTGAATATTTTTCATAATAAAAATTCATAAAAAATATGCAAAATAGTTTTTTAGAAAAATAAGTGTTGTAGTATAACCAGCAGGACAGCAGTGACGTGTGATCTGAGTTTGATGGCAGTATGATGAGTTAGAGGGAAGTTATTGACAGCTTTTGTAGTATTGTTTTTTGCGTTTGCTCTTTGTAGACGGTCCCTAAGGATCGGTCTCTTTGCCGCCTGCGCATAGAGATCAATATAATGCGTTCAGCGCGTAGGAAAGCTCATTTTTAGGAAAATAAGGTTGTAGGTGGTTGTATACATTGCGACAGTTGAAAAAAGGTGCTATTTGTGTAGGAACAATGTTTCGGTCATGAGTTATTGATCCGGAAAATACATATCTGCGAATCTGTTGCTAACTTTACTGAACTGAACCACTTCCACACCACTGCATTAGTCTTTCCTTTCTTATCAACTATTTCGTCTGCATTCTTACTTGTGGAAGCTTGTTCATTAGCATCTGTATTCAGAGCACTCATTTTGTAGCTAAAACTCTCTGCGTCGCACCTTAAACCACCTGCTGTGCTGAGCGCTGGCAGCGTGTCTGTGTTGTTCGTCATCACGTAAGTGAGATCAGATCACGCTCTTTCTGACGGCTGAGCACTGAACGTCATTGAGTGACAAGTGATACATGTAGAAGATCTTATATAAATAATAATATATATATTTATATATATGCAAATTTATATCGAAATATCGGAAATGGGTCCAAAAATCATATCATCGTTATTGAAAAAAAATCTATCGCGATATATACTGATATCGAATTATTGTCCAGCCCTGATTTCACCATTTCCAGATGAGAAAAAGCTCTCGGGTAAAAATGTTCCTTACAAACGCGTTTCTGTCGCGGGTTGCGTGCACTGTAATCCACACGTGATTCCAGCAGCTCTCTCATAAAGGGGAAAATGAAAACAAAACCTTCGTTGCAACACACTAATAACACCTACGACTCTTGTCTTGAAATTCTTGTACTTTCACTTGTTTTGGCAACACAACGTGGCGTCTCTCTGCCGTCTGAACAGTGTAAACTGGTAAACAGTCTCCGGAGCTATCATGCATATTAATGAAGTTTCATGTCATACACAATAGAGCGCCCTGATTGGTTTGAAGCACGTCTTTCTCATGAATTTATACTGCACACTCAGATACGTCAGAACGTCTTAGAAAAGACAGACAGCCACTCTCCGGCTGGATTTACACCTAAGTATCTCATGGCCGTGACGCAGCTTCAAAAATTCGTTTCAAACCGGAAGAACGAATTTGCTCAAAATAACGCAAAAACAACCAATTTTCACTTTTTAGTGCACTATGTGTCCTAATAGTGTTTATAGCAGCGTGGGACACATATATGACTGTCAACAGCTCAAAAAAATGTGTTTTGGTGTTTCGTGACCCTTTAAGTATCGCGTACATTTGGAGCACTGCTGGCTGACAGGACTGCCAAGCATAATCACCATGTGATGATGCGTTTTCTCTCTGCCAATCACGATCGGCGCAGTTCACACTACATGACTTGATTTTGTGCTCATGTCTGAGCACAATGGCAATTCAGCTCATGCTGATATGCTCTCTCATTGGCTGCAGCTCTTCACTACATCTGACCACACATGGGGTCGAGTCGGCCGACTGCTCTGGAATATTCCGCATGCTAGATATTGGATTTTCGTCTGCAAGGTGTTGGCGATGCGTCAGTGAGATCTTTGATGCACTGCTCAGTACTTCACACATAAAGACTGCAGAGCGCTGAGCACCCCTAGATTTTTTCCCGATTACAGCCCGATCTGTCAGTGAGCTCATTAACTTCCAAATAGAGCTGGAATTGGGCTTAAAATACTGCAGTGTGAACTAGGCTTTGCTTGTTCTGTGTTTCTCTTGCCACTTTTTACCATTAGTTTATTCTTTTGGTCATCTCAATGTTACTTCTTAATTCCTAGACATATATCCATCAAGGGTCGTAACAAGACCCACACAAAAACATGAAATGTCTTTTTGCTCACCCCACAGATTTTATTTTTATTACAGCTTGTCAAATGTGCCCCTATTTGAGTGAATTGTGGACTGAAACTTCACAGAGATTTATTTCACATCTTATGAAAAGGGGGCAATATGTGTGCTCTTTAAATTGCTGAAAGACTGAAAGCTTTTTGTTAAAAGCAGGAATGACCGGAGAACAAACAGCTTTAAATTTCTTCATCATGACAAGCCTTTCATCCATGCAGAGAGCCGTCCAAAATCTCGTCCCGATCTGAAGTCTTATATGACCGCCTCCCTCCCTCTGGATGGATGTCTGGCCTTTCTCACAACTGACTAAACATTTTGCATCTATGCCAGGTGTTGTCCTCTTTTCCAGACAATGCAAGCTTCAACCAAAAACACGTTTATTAATTCAGCTTGGACAGACTGAAACACAAATATCTCTGCTGATATAGATTTTTGTTAAAGTTACATACATAAAGTAGCTTTTGCATAAGAATAATGGCATTGATCATGAACTCTAAAGTAAAAAAAATAATACTGTACCTCTCTATCCAATGTAGCAGCCTCAGAAACGTATGCATAAGTATTAATGTTTTCATCTGAGGAAAATCACTTATGGCAACACAACTGGACGAGTACGCAAGTTTGAGAGTTGGTGGCAGAGCTCCAGTTTTAGTGTTTTCTCCTGCTGTAAATGTGAATGTTTATGGTCCAGTCTCATTCACAAGATTCCAGCTGTCCAACTCAGCGTTCCTGCATGAGCGCTATGCATCTGACAGCTAATCCTGAGAGAAACTACGTGCAGCATGTGAGGAACAGTGCATAATCTGTGCTGTCAAAACAATAGATGTCAGTGGCTGCTTTTTGTTTTTTTTGTTTCTTTTGTTTTTATTGCCCTTAAATAATGAGCATTTTTAGGGCTGGGCAATTAATCGAAAAGTAATCGAAATCAACATTTAATCGAATCAATCGAATTTTTCCAGGTCAATTATTTCAATTGTCACTTGACCTCGCTTTGTTAAGGTTAATTTACACTTATTAAATTATGATTTATACTTATTATATTATTCTGATGTTATACTTCTGCCAAGAACACGTGTACTGTCCGGCGCAGCATTTGCACACCCATGCACCTCTCAAAAAATGTAACTATACGTCACAACAACACATATTGTAAGCTTTGTGATTGGTCAGTTTGGTAGCAGTGATGAGGGTGGGCGGCAAAGAGAGCTGCCTTTTAGGCAATGTGTGTTTTAGTTTCAGTTGTTCAGCATAGATGTTCAGTAAATAATCATAGATTATCTACATACAGTAGATAGTGTGTTTCTTTCAATTATTTTAAAATCAAGTAATGCACCTTTCATTCAGAAATCTCTCACTTATAATATGAGAGCACATTTACTGTACAAAACCTGTCAGTGAACTATGAGGGCAAAAACATAAAATAAATAAATAAAATAATCGCTCATTAATCGTAATCGAGTTCAAATGTTCAACTAATCAAAAATCGCCCAGCCCCAAGCAATTTACACAAAAAAAAGAGCAAAAATGCAGCCTGAAACGCTTTTTCAGCATATGGTCAATGGAGGTGTTTAACCTTCAGAACCTTCAGGTCTGAATATTATATGAGCTATTTTATATTTAATTCATTTTATTGACTTTTCTGGACCTTGTTATTTTGTCTAAACTGTTCACATATGTATGACATGATTTTGTTTTCTAACAAAATAGGCATTATGGTTAATTTAATGTACTTATTTGATTAATTAAACATTTAATCTAGGTATATAATTAATTGATATTTTATTCATTTTAACTTCAAAATCATTTGACTATTGATTACCTCAATGAAAATGAAAGTCTGCAGTAAGGGTAAGGAAATCATGTTTAATAGACCTTTATTCATCATAATGATGTTTATTTTGGGTCATTTGTTTGTATAATCATGTGTCTATTATTAACAAACAGAAGGGTTAAATGGTTAAGTATGACAAACAATCATCAAAATATTTAAAATGGAGAACATGTAATGATTGCTTACTTGTGTTTCAATCAAGCTACATGCTAAGGATTGTTGCTATTAGTTTAAAAGACAGTCAGACAGTTGCAGCTCATCCAGAACGCTGCTAAGATTCTTACCAGAAGCAGAAAATCAGAGCACATCACACCTGTCCTCAGGTCTTTACGCAGTCTTTGGCTCCCAGTTTCATTCAGAATAGATTTTACAGGTGCAGTATGTAAGTTTGACACCCAGTGGTTGAACTAGGTATTGCACTCCTGGATCATAATAAAAGTACGCTGGGATGCCAGATTGTGTACAGGAGCGAGTGATTTAAACTGTGTTCTAAATAAAAGCAACGACACGCGATAGAGGGAATATTTTCCATATTAAAAGGAGTTTTTACCCTAACCAACACCTCGAATTGATATATTAGAAATGGCTTCTATTTCTCACAGCTGAACAACAGAAACCTATGACAGCTAGATCACCTCAGGTAAGCCTTGTGTGCTTTATTCTGTGCTAAATGCTAACAATGCGAGTTTGAATGCATTTTACATGGCATTTGTTGCCATATACTGAAAGCAGAAAGTTCACCTCAGATCTTGAAAATACAATAAACCGTCTGAAATTGAACTTTAGAACTAAACACATATGAGTGATTCAGCATCTACATTGATGTTAAAGTGGGTTAACATGTATTAAATAGATTCTAAACCTTACCGTTTTGTGAGAGAGTGCATATTCTGTGCTTCTGAAAAGCTGTATTTACATTTCTGCCGTGTTTCGTCTGGTGCAAACAGCCAAATAGCTGATCACTGCCTCTCTCGTCACAGCGTGTTGTTAGGACACGCGGTTACAATGTAACCTGCTCACCTAATGTTTACGTTCGTAATATTTATGTAATTTGCTAATTAATAACCTCATGTGGAACTGCATCTGTCTCCCATACTGTTCTTTTTGGTCACGGACGCATGCTTTCAGAGTCTTTCTGAATGAATGAATGAAATACGCTGTTTTCCAACAAGGCAACCCAGGGTGCAGACATATAATTGGCTAAACTGGCATCGTGCATATGAAATTTATCTAAACAAAGACAGCGTTCCGGCACGGAAAACCCATTTTCAAAGCAGAATATCTGACTTCAGCATTGTTTTTCAGTTAAACAAGTATGTTCACTTAGGATGTTTCTTAAATATCTGCACACATATTATGGTATTTTTATGCTTTAGAAGAGTCAAAAACTTACATACAGCACCTTTAAAGTTTTATTACTTGTCTATAAATCACTAAATGGCCTAGGACCGCAATACATTACAGATATGCTCACTGAATACAAACCTAACAGATCACTCAGATCATTAAGATCAAGTAAATTAGAAATTCCATGAGTTCAGTCAAAGCAGGGTGAAATCCGCCTTCAGCTACTACGCCCCCTGCTGCTGGAATCAGCTTCCAGAAATGATCAGGTGTGCTCCAACAACATGCACATTCAAATCAAGAATGAAAACACATCTGTTTAGCTGTGCCTTTACTGAATGAGCACTGTGCTACTTTGTCTTTCTTTTCTTTGTCATTCATTTAAAACCTCTTTAACACATTTTAATCTGTTTTTAATCATTTTTATTCTTTGTTGTTTTTATTTTCTTGTTTTTTTATTCCTGTTTATGTAAAGCACTTTGAACTACCATTGTGTATGAAATGTGCTACATAACTAAACTTGCCTTGCCTATTACATGTAGCAAAAAATGTCTGATAATGGCGCCTGTATTTGATTGTTGCAAATATAATATATTGAAATGTGATAATTATCCCAGAATTGTCCTAATATGGCATGATATTAACCGTGACAGTACAGAAGGTTAAGAAACAGACATTTAAAGCAACTAAAACTGGATACTTCTAGTTTAATTTACTGCTAAATAAGCACTGCAGTACATTTCAAAACAAAACAAACTAAAGTCTTAGGAATGAGGATGTTAAATTCATTCCACAAAACTTACATAAGCAATGAAAAATGTGAACTTTGGTTCTTAACCTCTGATGGGTCAATATATGGATTGGACCGTTCATCACTTCACTGCTGTCACCACACAGAGAAACAACAGCCACCAGATTTGAGCTAGAGCTTGACACCCATAAGACCCCAAAAACTGCTTCATTATTGTCACAGACACATATAGAGGCTACAACTAGTAATACAGAAAAAGACAATATAAACGGCAGTTCCCACAATTCAGCTAAACCTCAGAGGGACCATAAATCTACTCAACAAACTGCACACTTAACAATGATCACTCAGAGCTCAGTGTGAACCTATTCAAATCTCACACATCTCAAGACTCAAGTAAATGGAAATGACGTTGAAAGTAAAAATCTTGGAAATTGTTGACGAACATGTCACCAAACGCATTGTCACACTCAGATAGAGCTTACGGATAATTATAAACTCTCACTGACAGACATACACGCATTTAATGACGCATTTTCTTAAAAATAAAAAGCTAAAAATTTGACATTAAGTGGAAAAAAAATACAAACTTACGCAAATGCTTGCAAATCCACCTTCAGTTGATCCCTGGGCCCCTAAAAACTAGGTCCACAGCAGCTTTTCTTGAGTAAGAGTCACATGCGAGATTTAGTGTGGAAGTGGAGGCAGGTTGAGGTTGTTAAGACGCAGTTTTGGTGCGGTTCTGGCAGAGGTGGAGCCAGAGCGCTTCATAATCTCCTGTTGAATTTCACATGGGGCCATCTGAACAAACCCCAGGACGCGCTCGGCGATCGCTTATCACAATTCCCTGGCCTGTGCATTTGTGTGTTTGGCTGTGCGCTTGCAGCACGTGGACGCAAAGTCTGTGCGTGAGGTGAACGCTAACAGAAAGAGCCAGAGATCACACACTGTTTGTATAATATGTTTATACTGCAGCCATTAAAAGGAAAGATGAAGCACACTTTGACTCTCATGTTCTGACTTCACCCTTATATGAGGATTTGTTTATCTTTTATGCACTGTCACTATAAAGATTAAAAAATATATCTTTTTATCAAAATGTTTTATTAAAAAAATTTTTTTGCATAATAACATAGTCTGAATTTTTGTACTTGCAATTTTTGTACATTTCTGTATGGAATACTAAATTGTGTAACTACACTGTAAAATTTTATTTGCTGAATACAATTTTTTTGTCGAATCAAAAGAGAGTTTTATAGTCATCTCAACTTACATCAGCTGACTGAAAATATTAAGTTAACTTTGTATAACTAATAAAATTTAGTGGAAACCTTAACTGATTAACTGATTAAATTAGGCGACTGCACGGTGGCGCAGTGGGTAGCACTGTGGCCTCACAGCAAGCTGGTTCAAGCCTCGGCTGGGTCAGTTAGCATTTCTAAGTTTGCATGTTCTCCCCGTGTTGGCGTAGGTTTCCTCTGGGTGTTCCGGTTTCCTCTACAGTCCAAAGACATGCACTCTAGGTAAATTAGAAGTGAATTTAGGTAGGCTAAATTGGCCATAGTTTGTGTGAATGAGAGTGTATGAGTGATGGGTTACAGCTGGAAGGGCATCCGCTGTGGTGACACCTGATTAATAAAGGGGCTAAGCAAAAAAAAAATTGAATGAATGAATATTAAATTATCATAAAACACTTGTTTTCATGACTGTCATATTTCTGTCATATTAGCATTACAGTAAAATACATTTTTCATTAAATGTTTAAGTTTTTTTTTTTACATTTTAATTTTATTTGTACAGTTTTTCTCTATGTTCTCTATTTGAGTGAAATTAAAAATAAAAATAAAATAAAAAAGCTGAAATAAAATGTTAACTTCAAAAGTTAATTTCTTTTCACACACTGTAAAAAAATCTTGCTGACCTGACTATAGTACAATCAAAACTAACTTTTCCAGTTGTCTCAACTTACATCAATCAAACTGACTAAAATATTAAGTTAAACTTTGTATAACTTCATGATTTTAGTTGGAACCGGATTAACTTTTTAAAATAAGTTAAAGCAACATAAAAATATTTGTTGTTAAATTTTTTACAGTGCATTTAAAATTTTCTTAGTTCAACTAGGCATGGGAGGATAACCGATTTTAAGATTTACCGCAGTTTTGAAAACCCAAAACCTGAACAATGCAGTGGCTTACTTTAAAGAAAAGAAAGATATTCAAAGATGCCTAAAGTTTTTAAGAAAATTGTGTTTTTGAAACTAATGAAGACAGCAGAAGTCAATGATTGATTTTAATTATTTAGCCGGACATATTTACCGTTTCAAAATATTTAAAATGTTAAAGTAAAATGTATTTCAATGGGGAAAAAAGTTGCTGTTTTTTACTCTGACATTTAAAAAGAAACTAGTTTAGAACAGTATTCACAATACCATGTTATCGTGAAACCGTGATATTTTATTCAATGTTAACATACCATCAGAATCTTATACGGGCCCATGCCTAAGTTCAACATGTATTTAATTTCAAGCAATATTTAGTGATATGCTTTGTTTCATATTTTCTTATATCATCTTATTTTTATGTACTATTACTTATATTTAATGGACACAAAAGTGGAGAACAACTTTTCTAATTTTAGCGCAAAAAACTGCAATAACTTTAAATAAAGTCCTGTACATGACTGTGTATCCGACAAAAAAAAGTCTTATATGATGTGTGGAAAAGTCCCAAGACGCATTCAGACAAAATGTCTGTTCAACAAGAAAGAAAGTCATACAAGTTAAAGAAAACATGAGGGAGAATAAATGTAGAAAGAACTTTCACTGTTGAGTAACAAAGTGTAACAATTAAAACACATTTTGAAATGAATTTCTATTTTTTCCTTCGGTTGTCTTAACTTCAGACCACTTTGACAAATATATCAGTGCAGTTTCCTGCCTTTAAGTTTACTACAGTCTGTTAAACGGCACAAAAACACTGTAGGAAGGAAAACAACTGGCAGAGCACTATCTGAAAACATTTAATGAAAAACGATTTTAGAGCAGGGATCTCTGACACACCAACTAATGAACGTTATCAACTTGACATTTTGTTTATAAGCTGTTCCCTGAAGATTAGGAAAAGTCATGAACCGTCATCCTGATGCATCAAATGTTAACTATGCTTTCTGGGATATTAAAAGAGTCTTTGGGTAAAGACGAAAGGCTTGAAGCAGTGAACGTCTGAATTTCCTCCAAAAGTGAAAAGCTACAGGCGCACAGTGACAGAGTAAAGCTGGAAGTTATTAGAGGAGAAATGAGGTTCACTGCGGGATGCTGTTATCTCATCGTGTTTCTCATGATGTCACACTCAAACTTTCAGTCCAAAGCCAATTCTGCAGCCTCATGATCAGGTTACCAACACAAACTATAACAGAAGAGCCATGGTAAACTGCTAAACTCCAAAACAAAGCTCAACATCACTAAGGCTCCGTTCACACTGCAGCCAAATGTGGCTCAAATCTGATTTATTTGCTCACTTGTAACTCGGGTAATGACAGTGTGAATAGCCCAAACCACATGGAATCTGATCTTTTCAGTTCAGATTTGTGCCACTTTCATATGTAGTCTTAAATCAGACACAGATTAGATGTTTTGCAATGCGACTGCAGTGTGAACGATTATGTCAGATTTTATGTGACTTACAAAATCTTTGAGTGACATGCGTCATCATTCTGTGCTGCAAACATCATCTACTCCTCAAGAGCGCAGAATGGCAGACAGGGCAATTACTTTACTACTGAATGTTGGTTGTTCATGTTGCAAAATTTTTAAAGGCAAAACTGGTGCTTGTTAACCAATCTGGTTAACAATTGAGGCACGGGTTGATCGCGAAGCCGAAGAGCGTCGGGGGTTGTTGCAGATTGGGGATCTGTGTGCAAGGAGAGGCACTTTCATTTTAAGGATGAACTTTCTCTCCGAGAGAAAAAGGGCAGGTGCTCAAGCACCCAAACCCCCTTTCTGCACGTGCCTGTTGTTTATAAGGAAATCAAATGAAATAACTCCACAGTTCATTCTGCGGCTGCTCAACCCTTGATGAGTTCTCTAGACCGGTGGTCAAAAAGAAGACGCACCGCGGTTGTCATAAATCACAAATGATCAGTGTTTTCAAATCACAAGAGGCTTATTTTAGGTTTCAAATGCCGAAATACACAGTAGTAGTAGCAGAACAACACTTTACACTTCATGAAATACACCACGGTTGTCTGTGAAAGGGCAATAATCATATTAAGCATAATCTGCTAACGTGCTTCATAGAGTATACACATTGTGGTGCATAATTAGACATTTTGTGCTGTCCGTAGCTGTACTTTGCGCATGCGGGTCAGTTTAAGACCATGATCTGTTCACACTGCAAATCTGATATTGGGCACATTTATAACAACAATGTGAACAGCTATGCAAAAAAATCAGATCTGAGAAAAAAATCAGATTTAAGCACTAAGCCTCGCAGTGTGAACGTAGCCTAATAGATGAACTTATGTGGTCATGCAAAATCTGGACTGCACTTCAGGCAAGACACTGCAGGTGAATATTGGGCAGAAATCTAACTAATAATTATCACCACACCATAAAAAGTGGTTGCTTTAAAAAAAAAACAAAGTGAGTGAACACATTACTCATAACTTTGAATTGTTAAGTTGAGCTAATAATTTTTATAATCATGTAAGTACAGTGCTCAGCATATACAAGTACACCCCTCACAAATCTCTCTATACAATATTATATTTGTGCATTTACATTAGATTAGTCAGTACTGAAGCCAAATATGGAGATAATCTAACAAAATAACTTACAATAACAGTCCAAAAACTAGTACACCCAAATGTATATGTTATAGAAAAATATTAAATACAAACTTAAAAAAGAGGAAAAATCAAGAAAAGCAAAAAAAATTGTAAAAATTTAGTTGAAATTTTGTAGGTTGTAATTTATTTTGCAATATTTTGCTTGAATTTATTTGTATTATCTTTCAATTTCTAAATATGTTTGGTGACTAAAATATTATTTTAATAAATATATCTGTTTAATAAATCTGTTTTGTTTAAATACACCAAAATACATTGCCTATATTTACTGAGAAATGGATCAAAATCATCATTTTCAAAATGAGGTGTACTCAATAATGCTGAGCACTGTAGCTCATTTACTTAATTATTTTTAAGACAACAGATTTACTCACTATAAAGTCAACTAATCACTTTAACAGTAAGGTGAAAAAAATAAACAAGAACTTTGAATCTGACTTAAATATTCTGAGTGTTGAGTTAAACATTTATGCAAATTAGAACATATTTAATAAAACAATTCAGTCATTTACATAACATTAGAAAACTTGCATTATACAATATATTTGCATTTGTTAATGTATGCACTGTACAAAGTGATTAGTTGACTTTACTTAAAGGGAGTAAACCCATTGCTTTTAATGTTTTAAAGAGGAGATTCTGAGACTCTCTTTTTATCATTCCTTAAGTCAGAAAGTCCTACAAACAAAATAAATGTTTAAAATTATGTATTTTTATTATTATTATTTTTTAAGTTGTATATAATCTGGCTTACCTTCAGAATTCCAAAACCCCATTTTAAGACAAGCAGCCTTTAAAACATGTATTGTACTTGAAATCTACTGACATAAATTGATAAAGTGCAACAAAACGAACCCTCAAAAGTTAGTTTTGAATGTATTCTTTACATTAGATTTCACAAAAAATAAAAACAATTCATGTAAAGCCAAAAAGTCAATTGAATATCTTCCTACATTGTCTTGCTTTTGTATGCTAAGAGGTCAATCAAACTGAAAGCATGCAAGAAAACGTCTTGACCACTTACTGTGTTCAAGGATTCCCATTCAGGCCAGATAATGCATCATCAACCATGTTTCCAAACAACTGCTAGTGTCTTTAGCATCTGTATTCCATCAGGAAAAATGTAAAGGAAGAGGGAGAGAGCAAGAGAGAGAGAGAATGGGATGGAGCCAGAAGCAGTTTAAGTAAGGGATCATGTCTTGGGTCAGGTTCAACTCCCCTTATTTGGATATGAGGCAAATGGGCCGTAATAATGGAGGCGATGAAGCAGATACAATCTTACACAAGAGAAGCGTCTTCATGCAGATGACAAACGACAACTGCGCTCACTTCATATTTACAGTCCTGTTTATTTGCTTGGCAGACACCTCAAGCTGAAGTGACTTCTAATCCCACCGTTATTCTTATGGCATTTATAGAATATAATCAGATCTGTAAAGTTGTGAATGTTACAGGAACAGCAGGCAAATGAAAAGTAAACTCGTGAACAATGCACTCCGGTGCGTTTCAGGTAAGAGCATCAAATGCAAATGCAAAAAAAAAACAATGCTATTCAAAAGGCATCCACATTAACATTTGCTGACAAGTCCTCTCAAAAACAAATAAAAGCGGTGAAGAGTATCTTTACTGTATTCAGCACCAAGAGTGTTTACTTTAAACCAGTGATGGAAATATAGGTTTAAAAGAAATGGGTTTATATACAAAAATGTGCATCTGCAATAGTCACATTGCAAGATTTGCAATGTTAATAGTTAACTCTAGAGCTAATAGATATTGGGCCCTATTTTAACGATCTAGGCACAAAGTCCAAAGCGCAGGGCGCAAAAGCATTAAGGGCGTGTCAGAATCCACTTTTGCTATTTTAAGGACGGAAAATTCCACTTTGCGCCGCGGTGCATGGTCTAACAGGGTTGAGCTTATTCTCTTAATGTGTTATAGGTGTGTTTTGAGAATAAACCAATCATAGTCTCATCTCCCATTCCTTTAAGAGTCAGTTGCGTAGCGCCATAGCGCATTTGCTATTTACATGGCGGACTCTGCAGTGCAAGAATGAGAGAATGAGCCTCCTCATTCTTTACTTTCACTTTCACTCTTGTGGATAAGGAAATGTGTTGTACGCATGACATCCATTAGCCTACATAATTAATTTAGTTTGTTATGCGCAAAGGTTTGTTTCAAAACTATTTCTAAATTCAGTTCTAATTTCCAGCAAAGGAATAAATGAACAATAAAAATAAAGTGTGGTGAAAAAACTAAGTTATATCCAAATACTCATGCTGTGCCCCATATGGTCTAAAACTGACAGGTGAGCAAATCTAAGCGTGTTTTTAACAAAACAAATATAAATATGCATATAATAAATAATACTGCTAATAATAACATCATACAAAAGCAATTTGTCATGAATAAACTGAAAAAGCCGCCCGAGATGAAGGCATGGAGGCAATAGTTTTTATATTTATGTAAAAAGGAAAACATTTTGTAATATTTTAATCCTTTAATTCTTTTTTATTTGTAAAGATATTTGCGTATTGCTGTACATCCTGTGTGTATTAAGCAATGTTTAAGCGAGGCGCACAACTAACGTGCTCTGTGCTGGACTTTAGACCTCCTCTTAGCTGGTCTATTAAACAGTCTATTCTAGTTTCTTAAAATAGCAATGCACCAGCAACGCGCCTCCACACAGTTCCTTTTTTAGACCAGAACCCCTATGGGCGCACATATGAGCGCAAATGCATTTGCTATTTAAACAGCGTAGTGAAAAACGTCAAAATGACTCTTGCGTCAAGCTGAAACTAGCAAACAACAATTGCGTCGCGCCTTGCGCCGGGTGTAGGATAGGGCCCTTAAAGTTTCTCATCTGCATGTGTTTTTAAGGCCTATGACTGTGTCAGCATTCAGGCACAAGCAATTAGACTGTTTGTAACTTTAATAAAGATTTAATTTTATTGTGTATACAATGAAGACAAATTGATTTGATTCTTCATTGATTATATTGATTGATTATATTAATTAATTACTAACTTCTGTACCTGAATGGTGTTAAACCATAAAGCACTGTATATTTCACTTTTATCTCTACTTTATTGTAATTATCTACGCTTTTAAATTGTTTATTATATTTTATGCATGACTCACGCCCAGATTAATCCCAAATCAATCTAAATGAATTAATTCTGCCCAAATACTGTAGAGCAAGCAATTTGGTAAAATTGTGCTCATATCACAATATATACTGCAGAAAAAATAAATATGGCAATGTCAGTTTTTTCCAATATTGTCCAGCCCTAACAAAAATAATATCCTATATTATATATTAAGACAGGATGATATTGTCAAGTAAGATAGATCTGTCAATAACAAAACATGTCTCAATCAAGTTACATAAAAAAAATATAAAAGTTTAGACTTAATCATATCTGGACTTTGATTCAGAGAGCAAATAGTGAAGTGAAGTGAGTATTATCAAGTATTATTACCCATACTCAAAATTGATCTTTTGCTTTTGACCCATCTAAGTGCACACACCAGTGAGAAGTGAGATCATACACACAAAGAGACGCACATAAACACAACTGTGAGCCAGGAATGGGAACTGAACCTGCAACCTTTCAATTACAAGTCCAACTCCCAAACCATTATAGGCCACAACTGCCCCAAACTCAACAGAACTCTAGCTTTTCTTTATAATTTAAAATCTAAATGCACTTAATTTGCATTCATAAGCTCAACACAATGCGTGACAACATGCATAGATCTAGATGTAATACTGCAAACCTATATCTCTCTTTAATTGTGACAGTCATAATAGCTTAGTTTAATTGTGAGGAGTCCAAGGAGGATGTGAGGAGTCTTAAATTTGAGGGGCATTTTGTTCATTTTGCTGGCATTTCAGAAGCCCTTGTTGATTTCCAACACTGGCTTAAATAACAACAAAAATGTCTAATATAAATAAATCTTGCCATTTTAGATGAACATACTGCACGAGGAACATGTAATATCTAAATCATATTTACCTTTTTAATAAACGATGGGTGCTCTAGCAGCATCATGGCAACACGACTTTTATCTTATCTCGTATGTGCCAGCGAATTATGGAGCAGCTCAACAGACTACAATTCTTGTTTGTGTAATTATCCAATTAGGTTGTGCAACAGCAGAACCTGTGTGTGTTTCATCCAGGGATTAGTGTGTGTGATCCCGCTCATTAACAAACACTCCCTGCTGTTGCCATATCAACCTTATAAGCAGAGACCTCGAGCCAGTTTCTTTGCAGGTTATAAATACAACACCCCGAGCAGAGATGTAGAGGCAGAACGGACATTATACATTCAGAAATTCTGCTGAATACAAGGCATTAATGCATTAAAGTAGGATTTTAGATTGAGAAGTGGCCTGTGTGACCTCTGAGATGGTGAACTTAATGAACGTGTGATTAATTGAGATGGCGATTCATCAGCACAAGGACATCAAGTAGCACTTCAGGAAGACGAGAATTAAATGAATGGTAAATGAACATCCTCTGGGTATTTGGTGAGGGTTTATTTTATAAGAGCTTACTGTCTTGCATGTATAGAGCAGAAAAGAGGAACATTCTCTCTCTTTTTTTCCCCTCTGAGTACTCCTGAAGTTGTGTAACACTGCCTCCAAGTGGCACAGTTCACTTCAGTCCAAATGCATATCTGAAAAGACTGATACAAGTAGAACAAATAAATTAAAATCAGGCTCACTGGATATATGGGCTTTAGCCTACATTTTGGTGAAACCGCAAAAACATACTTCAGTGGGGCTGCATGATATTGGGAAAAAAAACATGGCAATATTTGGCTTTTCTCTGATTTATATGGCAAAATGAAATCCATTTCACCAGATTGCAGTGATTTTAGTGCATTTGCATGTGCTTTTTTTTTTTGTAGGTCTTAGTGGTAGGGCTGCACAATATATCATTTGAGCATTGATATCGCAATGTGTGTATCCACAATACTCACATCGCAGAATTAGATTTATTAGATTTATTCCAGATTAAAAAATAAAGATTTTTTTTTTGTACTGTATAACTTTTATTTTTATTTAGTTTATTATTTTTACAATACAGAACAATAATTTAACAAGAAAAAAAGAAAAAGAAAAAAAGCAGACATATCATTACATACAGTACATACACTAGGGCTGGACGATATGGCAAAAATTTATATCACGATATATTTCTTAATTTCGGTCTATACGATATAATTACGATAGCGATATTAAAAAGCCAGGGAAAAAATGGCAAGACAGCACACAATGGATGTCTGTACCCACAAATGTCTGCAAACTGAATTTGCAAAGTCTATAATAACATCCAGGTTCTTATAATTTTTTTTTTTTAAATAAAAACAGTACAAAAAAATTATGTTCACTTTTTATTTAGCCTTTACAAACAAGAAGTGTGAAATAAACTATAAAATAAATAAAACTGTCAGACTCAGCTTTAATATATATATTAAATTAAAGGTTTAACATAAAATAGTTCTTATATATTTTATATAGTTTATTTATATCGACTAATATTTTATATTATTTTATATAACACATTTTCATTATTTAACATATTTAATACCTTTATTAATCACATTTTTTTCTATTTCATAAGCTTTACAATAACCTGATTCCTGATAAATATGTTTGTGAATTTTATTTTGTACATTTGCGCGAGTGCTATATGCCAGCATGCAGCGAGTTTATGTGGATGTGAGTGTTAATTTGGGTGTTTATGCAAGGATCGAGTTTATGTGTACGTGCGTGTGTATGCGGGTGTATGCATGCATCAAGTTATTATGTATATGTGCAAGTTTCATACATGTTTTGAACAGTCAATAGTATAGGTGTATATGCACGTGTTTTATGTATGTGTTTAAATCCTACACAGTGCCTCATAGCATCTGTGTTTGCTTCATTGCCTTCTCTTCTGACACCGCTGGTTTCGGTGTCGGGGAGGTTGGCTTAAACTTTTATGTTGCCTCATCTTCTGACTCTCAGTATGTTTTATCCGGTGGAACTGCTTCAAATGGTAGAACAGATCTGATGTGTTCCTGATACTAGTCGGCACTCTCCAGCACATTTTGCAGAGCACCGAAACTATACGTTTATCAGAACTTAAAAAACCGAACCACTTCCACACCACTGCATTAGTCTTTCCTCTCTTATCAACTATTTTATCTGCATTCTTTCTTGTGGACACTTGTTCATTCACATCTGTATTCCGGGCAAACTTTCTGCGACTGAGCTTAACCAACTGCTGCTGAGTGCTGGCAGCGAGATATATCCAGCTGCAGGCCCGCAGAACCACACACGTTTCAGGCACACACAATCCAGCACACATGTTCTAGGCAAACCATATATGGTTACGACGGAAGTTAATGTTATTAACGTCTTCTCGGGCATCGTCACCAATATATTTTTATATATATTGTTGATAAATATTGTACACAATAAACAATAGTGTTTACTGTTTCACAAATATTGCGATAGAGGGGGGCAAATGGTGAACATTGTTTCTGATCACTATATATTCAATATAATAGACTAAATAGTTTTCTATCCGTCATCATAGATGATCAGTCATTATTATCTGACAGAGTCAATATAGCAGATACTCGTTTGCTGGCCTTGCTGAACTATCTAAATTGGACAGTTTTAATTTATATAATGGATGAAGGAAATAATTTTCCTTAATAAAGTTAATATGCATAGGCAATAACATCTTTATATGTAATAAAAAATTTACATTTAATAAACGTGAACTGGTAATTTGTGGTAATTGTAGTTGCAACAAATTTAGCAATACAAACAAATTAACTATTAATAATGAATTAAAATAAATTTTATATATATATATATATATATATATATATATATATATAACTAACAGTTGCTACAGTTTAGTAAAAGATAGTAGTTTAAATCAGTTTATAAATATATTAATTTTAAATTATTATCTATAGTAATTCATTTATAAAGTGACACATTATTGGGTTTTTTTTTTATATTTTACAACAAAACGATTTTAACCAAGTATGACAACATTAAGATCCTGAATTAGTTTCTTACACTTAATACAATTAGACGGTCTGTTATGTTTTTTTTGTGTATGTGGATACGTGAATAAAGTCTTAAGTGTTAAACCAATTATTTTTATTTACATAATTTGAGTTCAGTTCCCAGAGATGGGTTGTGGCTGGAAGGGCATCCGCTGCGTAAAATCGTGCTGGATAAGTTGGCGGTTCATTCCGCTGTGGCGACCCCGCAAGGGACAAAGCCGACAAGAAAATGAATGAATGAATTTGAGTTCAGAAACTGTAGAGATGTTAAAATGATCTTTACAATAATGAAATAATGACTAAAATGGGAAACCATCAACTGTTGACAGTCTAATGAATGGCAATCGTAGCACGGTCGTTCTCGATCGCCGTACTTGTGAAATACACTAGGTGGCGATAACGCTCCTAAGGAGTTAGTTAGTTACCATATGTGGCTTGCCTAGAACATGTGTGCTGGATTGTGTGTGCCTGAAACGTGTGTGCTGCGGGCCTGCAGCTGGATATTATTGCTGGCAGCGCGTGTCTGTGATGCACGTCATCATGCAGGTGACATCACGCTCTTTCTGACGACTGAGCACTGAACGTCATTCAGCGACAAATGATAATATAGAAGATATTATACATATAATAAAATATATATAAGCAAATTTATGTCGAAATACCGGAAATGGGTTTAAAACTCATATCACCCTTATTGAAAAGAAATCTACCACGATATATATTGATATCGAATAATTGTCCAGCCCTAACATACACCTATCAATATGCACATACATAATTACATTATATATATTTGAAAATTTAGGAAACATCAATAAAATCCAAGTAAGGAGTCCAGACTTGATGAAAAGCCTCTAAATTCTAAAAGTTGTTGTTTTTTTGCAGCAACACTACAGAAGACCCATTCTGAATTTACAAAGAACCTTTCAATGAATGGTTTTAATAGAAACATTTGGAAATTTTGTATACTATTTAGCAACTTCTGCACAATGTCGGGTTTCCACACTGATGTTAAATGTTTTAGAGAAGCAGATTCCAGTAAAGAAGCTTTATTTATAAGAGTGTATTATAAAATCTACAAAACTATAAATAAACTAATAAAAAAGTAGGTGTGTGTAGAATATTCACTAGTATAGTGAGTGAGCGGCATGGAAACACAGATCTCAGAAATGATCATTTTTCATGATGACATTCTGTGTCAATGCACATCACAGGAATGCTGAGAAACAACATTGATGTGACAATCAACCAGACACATCTGAGTACAAACATTTGATGTGGCAACAAATTATTATTTTTTTATTTCCAAATACCACACATAAGTGATGATTTTAGGAAGCACGGTTCTGCAGATGGACACCAGGGGGCAGAAATCAGAAACACACCAGAATGATTCAGTCTCTTGAAGTCAAGGGAAATAACAATGAATCACAGTGGATTAGACTCCTAAAAAAACAATCGCTGATATCCAAGAAGAAAGTCATATGCATTACAACAATACGTCAATAATAACATTTATCTTGATGATGCTCATTAGAATCTAAATAGTGCCACATTTCATTGTATTCAATCATTGCAATGCTCGTTTTACATTTGCATAATACCCTAAAAATATATTTATTTTGCATTAAAAAAGGCAAAATGTCATTTTTTTATTATTGATTATTAATATCATTTAATCCAATTCATTTTCTGATTTAATAAATTATTATAATAATTTGATAATTATTTTAACTATAACAATAAAACTATAATAAGATTTTACTCAAAAATATAAAAATATAATAATATTAATCTATACTAATACAATAAATAATCATTCATTCATTCATTTTATTTTCGGCTTAGCCCCTTTATTAATCTGGGGTCGCCACAGCAGAATGAACCGCCAACTTATCCAGCTTATTTTATGCAGCAGATGTCCTTCCAGCTGCAACCCATCACTGGGAAACATCCATACACACATTCACACACACTACGGCCAATTTAGCTTACAAAAAATAATCAATAACAATAATAATGACCAACATAATGATCAATAATTGTTTCATTTTAGTTTTATGTATGTAATATATGGGCCTATTACACAAAACTAAAATATAAGAAAAAAATTAAATAAAAAAAATATTAACAAAACAAAATAAATAAGTAAAACTAAAGATTATAATGAGACAGAGAGATGTCACATACAACCAGAAGTTCCCCGTGCCGGGATTTGTCTAGAAATCCCTGCTTTATTCTTACTGTGCAGTTTGTAAAGCACACACTCATATGAGGACGTTCTGATCATTATGTTGACCCACTCCTTCAACTCAGGAGTGTTAGGAGTTTTCCAATGCTTTAGAATTACTCTGGTTGTTACAGAAATCCCAACAATGATCACGGTAAATTCACCCTCATTCTCATTCTTAATGAAATATAGAAATCATTTCATACACAAGTGGCCATAGATACCTTGTTATGTGAAAAAATGAGCAGAAATATATGTTTTTCCTCCTCGGTAACATTATTTAAATAGAATGTACTCTCCAGTGCAGTGGAAATCATTCACCTTTGGCCTTTCTGTGAGTTTGTTTTTCATGACACACACAGACACAGTTCACCACTGGGATTCGGAGAATTCTCCAGAGACCATGATAGAAAACATGCACATTAAACTGCATTCTCTTCCATTTTCCCAGGATTTAATTAACGGGTCTTAACCATTACACTCAACACATCATCCTCTAATAATGCTTTATATACTTTCATTTAGTTGTCAGCTCTAAAGAAAATAAGCTTTAACAACTGACTTGACGGCATCCCATTTATGCACATGGCATGACAAAAGCTTGAAAATACACACTATTGTCTGTCAGGGGAGCAACAGTCTGTATCAGCAGGCTCAAACGTGAGCTGTTGGTCCAGCTGGTGCTGAAAGCAGCCTGACATGCACATTCCTCACTCGTCTGAATCACAGAGACCACGGCAGGCCAAACCTCCCACATTAACACTCTCTGAGGACAATACAGACTACAGGACAGGTGAAGACAAAACCCTTCAGAGGAAAAGACAGGATAACCTGAGTCAATGAAGATCAGGGGGTTTCAGCTTCAAATTATAAACAGGGAAATTCAAGTGTGACTCATTTACCTTCAAGTATTTGCAGGAAATCAAAGTTACCAAATGACTTTACTGGAATAAGTCTTGCTGTATGGATTTATTACTTGAGTCAGGTTACTGATGCCAGTATACATATTCATGATGCATTGCGTATGGCCTGCAAGTTGGTGTATAAAGCACATGTTTTCTCAACCTTGCGTTTCTCTAATAAGGTAACCTCTAATAAGGGCAGCACGATATATCGTTTCAGCATCGATATCGCAATGTGATCATTCGCAATAGTCACATGGCAGGATATGCAATGTTGAGTTTGCGTTATAATTTATCATTTGCATGTGTTTTTGATGTTTGTGATTGTGTATTGATTTTAAAAGCATTAAGCCGTAAGAAATTGTATTTGTGATCTTAACTATGATTAATTTTATTGAATTATTTTAATTTTTATTATTCAGTTGCTGTACTTGAATACTGTTATACTCGGGAAATGATAAAACACTTTATTTCAATTGTATCTTTGTCTTGATTGTATTTATAAATTGTTATGCATGACAATTCTCACAACACATGCAAATACAGAAATGCACTGCAAATAGTACAGACCACAACGAAAATGTGGAGGGGGACACCAAAAAGTTTATAGATAGTTTACAGTATTAGATTTTATGGAGATGCAAACAGTAAACATTAATTCAACAATCTCTGACTAAACAAGTGCATGAAAATACTCACAACACATGCAAATTCAGAATTGCACTGCAAATACTACAAGACAACAACAAAAATGTGACAGGGGACCACAAAATTTTATCGATTATTTATTCGATTTTATGGACATGCACTCCCATTGCAGAATCATCCCAATCAATCTAACATTATTAATTCTTTCCTAATAGAGAAATTAAGTCATCTGGTGAAATATATAGCAAAATAAAGAACCATCGCAATGTTAGATTTTTCCAATATCGTGCAGCCCTACCTCTAATGTTGTTCGAAAAAGGCCAGAACTGATCATTAATCGGATTGCCTGAGAGACTAGAAACATTAAAGCGACACTTCAGCCAAAAATCTAATTACCTCATCATTTTCTCTCCTTAAATGCCCCATGAAGTGCTTTGAAATGTGCATTTTTATTCAATGTTTGATGCAATCTCAACCAAAACATGAAGAGAGGGTGTGACAGAGTAGCCCCTCCCATTTTAAAAAAACAGCCAATAGCATTTTGTTTTATCTCTGCTCTGCCAGAGAGAGTGGTTGAGCCCAAGCGCACTAAATGTGAAGCATCTTAAAGGGGGCGGGGTATGTCAGATACTAGAGAGCATTTGATTGGTCACGATTTGATGAGAAACTGAAGGTGACGTAAAGAAAACCGTTGACCCATTAAGTGACAAACTACAAGCCTTATATGTTTATATCAGGTTTATATCTTCTAAACGCAAATTTTGTCATTGTTTTGAAGAACAATAGCGTATAGACATCCTGAAAACCAACAGTACTGATACTAACAAAAAAACTTTAATTTCATGGGACCTTTAATGTGGTTTGAGTTTTTTTTCTTCTGAAAGATATAGAAAGTAAAAAGAAAAATTATCTTAAAGATAAAAAGTAGTTATTTTAAAGAATGCTGGTAGCTGCCACCCATTTATTTCTATTGTAGGAAAAAAAAATACTATAGAAGTCAATAAGTGCCAGCTACCAGCATTCTTCAAGTTATCTATTTTTGTGTTCGACAGATGAAAGGAAGTCAAACAGGTTTGGAACAAGTCAAGGATGAATAAATGATGACAGTTTTAATATTTGGGTAAATTACAGCTTTAAGTTCAGATGTTCACCTATACGTTTACAACTGTATAATAGCATAAAGTCTAACTAAGCAGATGTCTATTGTATTTTAAGTCCAGAAAATTGAGATGCTTTAGTACAGGGGTGACCAAACTTTTTCGTATAAAGGGCCAAAAACCAAATATCATTTAAAGCCGTGGGCTTGGTAAATATACCAAACTATATTACATTAAATTTGCCATAGGTAATTTCCTAATTTATTTCATAATATTTAAAAAATAAATTAAAAAAAACATTACTAATCGTATTAACTAACGCAGTATAACTTTTAAAATGATAACGTAATGCAATAAAAACATAAGAGTGAACAGTGGAGTTCAATGCTAAATACACTAGTCAAGCAGAATCTGTTTTTGCTTACCAAAGTCTCTGCATTGTCCTCTATCCATCAGGTATGTACATTTAAACTAAATCTGATTAATTTACAATATTTAATTGGAACATTTCATCTCAATTAGCTTTAAACAATAAAACAAACAAAAGATTACATTAGATTTTAAATGACAATCTCTAAACCATCCCCATAATTCTTCCTCTCTTCTCAAAAAACGTGCCGGGCCAAATCAAAGGTTGGCCTGCGGGCCCTAGTTTGGGCATCTCTGCTTTAGTCAATACAACATAATACTTATAATCTCACTGACACATAAGGTTCAAAGTAGTGATACGCCAATACATCTGTCAGACCGATTATCATTTATTTGGCAGATTATCTCCATTGGCTGATAACAACATAACAGCAATTGTTAGGATTTTTAGTCAACTACTTTATCACCAGTTTCTTCCCAACAATTTGCATGCGTTGACTGAGAAGTTATTTTCTGTTTAGTCAATGTGCTGCAAGCAGTAATCTTCTTTTGACAGCATAGATGA
Source organism: Danio kyathit (assembly GCA_903798195.1). Classification (NCBI taxonomy): domain Eukaryota; kingdom Metazoa; phylum Chordata; class Actinopteri; order Cypriniformes; family Danionidae; genus Danio; species Danio kyathit. Next base: position 6,549,934 of record LR812530.1, on the reverse strand, counting down.
AGTAAACATTGAGGTATAAAATCATTCTACATGGTCAGATAAAAGGTACCAAAGATGTTACTGGTGTCCCATTAAAGGGAACTTTGTGCCTTTTTACACTTAAAGAGTCTGATATAAGTAGTTAAAGTGTGCATATCAGTATCAGTATGACTGTTTGGCAACATCTTGTAACTGAATAATACATATACAGTAGTAGGTTAGTGTATGCTCCATCAGCTGTTTTCGTTTCGGTCAGCTGTTTACTTAAATATTTAATAAACTTTTTTGGGCTCAGAACAATGTTTTGTGTCAATTTTTTTATGTTTTGTGACAAGTAGTTATGTGTAATACGCTTAATATACCACTAATATTAAAGTTTTTTTTTTTTTTTTAAATCATTTTGATATACAGTAAGGACCTGCTTTTTGGCATTATAGATTTGGTTATAAGAATTTCATCTGACCTCAGCAGTCTAACCCAGCACAACAGGAACTGCCTGTGATGTATGTCTGTACATTGAATGGGTGAATCATGCCATAATGAAACACAGCCACTTGTCATAACCAAAAAGCCATGTAGATAAAGGTTATTATAATTAATACTTCACAAACCACAACAGATGTTATATAGTTTCACTTCAGAGTTCATATTGGTAGGGCGAACGTAATCAGGAGGATACTGGCTAAAATTTTTAAAATAAAGTTCCTATAATTGAGGTCATAAACTGTATATGTGTTTATATTAAGAACTTTTAAAAGCTACAAGCCAAGTGACAGCTTATGCACCTTTTTTCTGAGAGAGTATCAGTGTACTGTATGAAGTCCACATAACTGCAGTGCCTAATTGGTCCTTTCAGGTTTCAGAACACTGCCTTTATTAGCTACGCACCCTTGATTTGTGTGGATGAGAATGAAGTGTAGAAGAAAGTCCTCTAAATGGCTCATTGTGCGTGGTCTCACAAGGCATACTTTGTGCACAGTATCATGGTCGGCATGTCCCTCCCCCTGAGCCTCGTCCTGTGTTTTGTTTGGCGTGCAGACAGCCGCTCTGCTCACTGACAGCAGTGTGCTAGAATGAGTTAGACTGCTCTTATCTGTAGCTGCCAGTCTCTCAGAGTCAGGATATGATGCGGTTCGGGCTGTTGGTCGATAGACACACTTGGTGGTCTCTGTCCATGAGGGAAATAAATAACTATGGGCTGATTTACTGTGCAAGAATGTAAGGAATGTGATGAGTTGCATCTCCATTTGTTTGGTAAACATATTGTCTTTCTTTTGGGTTTTCAATAGTTGTGAACTAAAAGTAGTGGAGCCTATGATATCATGGCATTTCAATTTGCCATTTTTACCAATAATAAGCTACTTTTTTTCAAATGAATAGGGGTGCAACGTGACCAAGTGCTTTTTTTGGCGCGGCGGGGGTGTGTGTGCGTGTGTGTGTGTGTATGTTTGTGTGTGTGTGTGGGGGGGGGGGGGACTAGTGGACTATAATGGGGGACATTATACTGGACTAGCGCTGCACGGTTAATCGAAAAAAAGATTATGATCTCGATTTGACCCAACACACGATCTTAATTCTACTTTTCTATGATTCAGCCAATTATATTTTCAAAGTCAGGAGAAAAGCGTAAAGGCGGTTGCACAAGTCTTCACATTGTCACCTCAGCAACATGGACACCTCCAGGGTTAAAAGGGGTAAAGTCTAGATCAGATACGTGGCCGGCCGCACTATATTGTTATGCACAGTAATACAGCAGCATTTTTTCATGACACAGTATAACAATAATTAATATTTTTACAGTACTGTGATGGTTGGGTTTAGAGTTGGGTATGGTGACACATAGGCATTTTTAGCCCCGCCCTCTTTTCAAAATAGTCCTGGGAGCCCAATCTCAACCAAAAAAGTAAAATGGCACAGTTTGGATCAAAAGCCTAAAAGGGGCAGTTTCAAAAAGTTATAAGACATAATTTTTGGGGTATTTTATACTTAAACTGCACAGACACACTCTTGAGACATTTGAGACTTATTTTACATCTTGTAAAAAAGGTGCATAATAGGTCCCCTTTAAATGTGGCACTCTGAAAGCTTCAACAACAGAAAGCTGCTTGGTTTTAAAGTGATTCTGAAAGTAACTTCAGCACAATTTTTTCAATCTAGGGAAAGTCCAAGCGAAGTAGCTGCTTTCTAACACATTTTTCATTCTTTTTAGGTCATTGACATCAGCTCTTATCACTGCTGTCATTAGTCATTACCTGTTTGGAGATGTCTGGCATGCTGTTCAGGTGCTAATCAGCCAATCACAATGCAGTGTTTATCTTTCTGCGGCAAGCAACCCCCATTAGGCTCATTTCCTTTAATACCATAGACGGCTGCCGTAAATTCCATTACAACCTATTCTCTCTCTCTTTTAACACCAATTTACAACATGATCATAGAGTGGTTCACTAAAATAAAGATCAGTCAACATTTAGTGGTCATTGCAGACTCATATGACTCTCTTACTAGCCAAGAAATATAGTGATCGGAGCTGAAGTGAGCTATTGGCACTACCTGTTATTTGCACAGCAACACAAATCAGAAAATAATAGGGATGCATCATGCATGAAAATGAAAATTCTTGCCTGAAACCGAAAAAGAGGAAACCAAGGTCAAAAACCAAAACACCGAATGGCTGTGACTGTGTACTAACCTTACTAAAATCAAGGCATTGCTATTGCATTAATTAATATTAAAGTTTCAAAGAATAAATCAATTACATGTCATGAAAATATTTATTTAGCACATTGCAACAATGGGTTATCACTTCTGGGGATGGGGACTTCAGACAGATCTAGCTGTAGAGTGGTTAAGCTTGTCGTCTGACTGACATCTGAGAAAGATTTGAGAGAGTGTATTTAAATGGGGCCAGTGCATGAATTAACATTTTTGTACATTCATTCCTTCATTCATTTTCCTTCAGCTCTTTTTCAGAGGTCACCACAGCAGAATGAACCACCAACTATTCTAGCATATGTTTTATGCAGCAGATGCCCTTCCAACTGCAACCTATAATTGGGAAATTTAGCTTACCCAATTCACCTATAGTGCATGTCTTTGGACTGTGGGGGAAACCGGAGCACCCGGAGGAAACCAGCGACCCTCTTGCAGTGACACATTGCTAACCACTGAGCCACCCCCATTTATGCATGTAGTAGCCTAAATCAGAACAGAATAGCCTATCTATTATCATTTCAAGCACGTTGTTGCCGGATTTCACTCATTACAGTGCAGAGGGTCTTTTTTTCTGCGCTCTGATCTCCCTCTCCTGCGTGTGCGCTCTCTCCACGAGTTCTCTGCAACCATCGCGATCTGGATCATTGCGCGTGTGCGTAATAGATATTCCCAAATAATAATACAGGTTATAGAGAATTGCATACATGAACTTTATTTTGTTTTTAATGACCCACCCCGCAATTAAAGTGCCAATTTCTTTACCCGACCCAACTTAAGGGGTCCGCAGGTTATGAGACAACTTGTGCATCAATAATTGACACCCATAGTAAAAACAAGAAACACTATGGAAGTCTTTGGCTGTTTTTCCAGCATTCTTCAGTATATCTTCCTTTGTTTTCAACAGAAGAAAGAGATTCAAACAGTGCAGGTTTGAAAAAAGTGGAGGATGAATAAATAATTTCATTTTTGGATGAAGCCCTACTAGCTTTAATACCGTAATACCTAATGTTCCATTTAAACTTTAAAACAACAGTAAACAAAACATAGGAGCACAAGACACGTACAATCGCAATGCTGTTGTATAAACCACAAACAGCACAGTGTTTAATGTCTCCTTGCAATCTCATAAGCTCTTCTGACTCCTCTGTGGTGTCCGTTAAGACAACAAAACTAGGGGTCAAGGCCGGGGAAGGTCAGAGTTTCAACTCTGCACTTCCTCCCTACTGATGCTATAATCACAAGCGAGACGATTAACAGATGCCTCTTAGATGCCGTGTAAGGGTTTGCCTTTAAAACATACTGCTGAGTGGGAAGCTCTTTACTCTGAGTGTCAACATCTGAGGCTGTGTGCAAACAACAGTAAAAGCTAAAGAACACATTAAAAGAACAAGCTCAGCTTAATTAGAAGGAACAGTCTGTCATTTCATTTTAGGTCCAAAACAAACACCTTCTGAATTACACATTGACCAGATGTTGACTCCAGCAGTCACACATCTAAAACTGAAGGACTACTTTTTTTTTAATAATGATAATAATTTCATTACTTTCTAAGCTGGTTTGATTTTTGGCCCGTTTCCACTGTCAAAAGGCGGACTGAACCAAACCGTACCGTACCATTTTTTCTGCACCCTTTCAAAAGGGTATCAAACATGAGAAAGGGTACCAAAAGGTGGAGCTACATGTGCAGCTGAATGCTGATTGGTTACAAAGATTCGTCACAATCTGGTGGAGCTAGCCAGAATGAAAACAAAGGAACCGCCATGTTTTTAATACACAGCCGAGACATTACACTGTAAAACTATATGCATATAACACCGAGCCATGGATGACACGAGCTTAAACAAACCTTGTCGTTGTCTTGATGTACAGCCACAAAGCCAAGAAGAACAAAATCTGCCGTGCCCTGTTGTTGCTTTACGAGCCCGTCTAAAAGTGCGAGCGGTTTTCGCTTTCTCCAGGGAGCTCGCGATCGCGTCTATATTTGATATAACGAACTTCTTCAGCTGATGAAAATAACATGTGTGTAATTATTGAAGTGTCTTCGACATCTGATCCTTTCAGAAAAGAAAAGTACAAACGCGAGAGTGAAGCGCGAAAAAAAAGAAGCCCGACAAAACACAGGAGCAAATTGTTTCAGCAACCTGAATCATGAACAAACTGCCACGTTTATCATCGCATTTTGGACTATAATGAACTTGGAATGACAGAATTACTCTCTAACAGAGGCTACATCTGCTGGTGAAGATTACAGACACAGATGAGAGGTTTGCTCTGACTGTGGGCTATGTTGCATGTTGTTTTTGAACTCAAATAAGGACTAAATGTATGCTGTGTGTAGTTTATCGCTAATTGGTAACATATCGAAGACTGTAAGGGTCTGTATGTGCTCATATATGTTGCATTTATTTATTTATTTTATATAATTGCAGACGTTACAGTAGGTTATTTCGCACTCTCATTGATCTGCAGTTATAATCAAATCATGTTCATAGAAAGGTTAGTAATAAACCTTTATACACAAGTGTTTAAAGCATCTGTTTTGTGCAAAATGCTTCTCATATGATTTGTGAACGACCTGTACAGCTTTACTGTAGACATTTATTTGAGCGAGAATGACGTTGACTGAAACTCTCTTTCGTACACCAAGCCCACCAAAAGGGTACCCTTGGAAATGCAAGCCTGATAAAGGTGACCATACCGACCCGTTCCGTACCGTATCAGTCAGTGGAAACGAGCCATTTGAGTCTCATTGCAGAAGCAAATATCTTTTTGTATTGTTTAAACAGTACTTGCCAACTGCTTGTAAACTCAAAATATTTTAGAACTATTTATCCTTATGCTGCATTTATTAAAACAGTAAAAGTGTATTATTCTGAAATATTATTAATTCATTTTCCTTCGTCTCAGTCCCTTTATTCATTAGGGGGTCGCACAGCAGAATGAACCACCAACTTATCCAGCATATGTTTTACACAGCGGATGTTCTTCCAGCTGCAACCCAGTACTGGAAAACATCCATACACACTCATTCACACACATACAATATGGGCAATTTACTTTATTCAATTCACCTATAATGCATGTCTTTGGACTGTGAAACCAGAACACCCGGAGGAAACCCACGCCAACATGGGGAGAACATGCAAACTCCACACAGAAATGATACTGACCCACCCAGGGCTCGAACCAGCGACCTTCTTGCTGTGAGGCGATCATGCTACCCACTGCACCACCGTGCCGCCTTGTATGAAAGATTTCAGTATTAAATGGAAGAACTTACACTTTGACCAACTACTACAACAGTGTTTTGTCAGAACATTCCACACCTACTAACTAAACTTCCAATGCAAATTAAATTCCAAGTTATACTCAAATATGGACAAGAAAACAATGTTACTAACAATAAAAACTGTTACGGTAAGAGAGGCCTAATAAAAAGTCCTTAAAATATGAGCCACACCTTATCACAGTTTACTCCAAAACCCCACATTGACAAAGAATCTGAGTGCAAAACAACAAATCTATGAAATGCTAAACCTAAAAATGTGAAGACAAAATGCTTTGGTTTCAGCAATGACTATAACACATTTACTGCTTGCATTGACTTACCAACTCAGTGAACTCATTTTTCACCTATACGGAATGAATGAGAAGGTGAAGGAGGCAGGGGTTTAGTGCCTCAAAGGGGAAATAAAGTCTAATGTCTTAAGCCAGTGTGGCAAGACCCAGGGTACTCTCTGAAACAGAGTTCCACTGTCCCGGCCAGCAGGAGAAACCAGACAGCGCTGGAACGACCCTTAACACAACAAGCAATACTTTTTACAAGTCTACTAGTAAAACGTCTGCCTTAGCTTGGACATAATACGCTGCATAATAGATCTAAAGTCCTGCTGAAACAGACAGCAGTCACCCACTAAATCATCCGTTATTAAAACCTCAAGCTGAAACGTTTTGTGTCTTTATCATGCACCAACTTGAGCTTTGAGTGCTCCAGCATAAAGGAATTTCCTCAGCAAGAAAGATTTCTTCCTAATGGTAATTCATCACGAGCAAAATTAACTGCTGGCCAGTTTCCATTAGTTAAATACACTGGAAACGTTAAATATACCACAGAAAATTACATAATTACTGTGAAACTGTGGTTGACTCTTGCAGCACTGCTAATATCATTTACTGTAGCGCTGTACAATAAATGGCTTGTGATTTTTCTCAATTGAAAGCTACTGTGGATAAAAGCATCTGGTGAATGAATAAAGGAAATGAATGACATGTTGTATTAAATATGTCATGGTTGAATTCAATTGAAATATTTTGGGTGGAAAAAAGTCTGAAATTAAAAAAAAAAAAAAAAGAAAGAAATAGTTAAGCCAATACAGATAAGCTACATAATATACATTTCACATATTATCAAACCAACAGCAGTGGTCTGTTTTTATTTAAAATAACTAGTTTAGGCCTAGTTCATATGCGTTAGTAAAATTTAGTAAGTGGAAGACACTCATTTCAAAGTAACTTTATCTAATGTCAAGTCTTTAAAAACCTTCTTGCTCTCCTTATAAATGTATGTCTTTTCCCACTGAAGAGAAGCTTTTCCATCAAATTTATATAGGAATGCAGCACATTAATCCGTGCCAAGGCTTGTAATGTTTTATAAAGTGTTTTGGAGCCGTTTGTCATTATGTGGTAGCTCAGCAAAGCCCTAGAAACCACTCGGGACAGTATTGTGGGTAGATTCTAGCCAAAGTCTCAACTCAAAGGTCCAATTCTAAATTTTCATCAATGTCAAAGTTCCAGAAATATTGGTTTTAACTAAATTTGATTTGAATAATTATGCACATTCACAATTTATAAAGATCAAATTTTATTTAAAAATAAAACAGCATTAAAATGTACATGTGAAAAATGACATTTAATTTAAGTGTCAGCAATTTTTATGAACAAAACACAAACAGAGGTAGGTTAAAGATATAATACGCACTGTCTGTATTCCATCAGCTGATTAAAATTTTGTTTGGAATTTGACACTTCACAACTCCAACTATCAAACTGGGGTGCGTTTCCCAAACAACTATGTAACTCGCGGCTGAACCATCATAGTACCATGCATCGTTTGGCAAAAGAACGATGTAGTGACGAGTGTTTCCCAAAACCTCTAGTTTCTCTGTCGCAGATCCATCGCTTGAACCACGTTAGTTATAAGGTAAAACGCCCATAATGATGCTCTAAACGGGGTGGAGTAACAACTTCTTTAGAGAAGAACCCCATAATTTCTTTGTGCAAATTATATTGTTTTACATGCACACACATTTAAAATAAAATCCAAGATTAGTTTTGGTAAAAACATGCACTCGCTTTCCAAATTAATTGAAATATATGTAAATGGCACATATAGGGCCAATGTTTGCTTTACTAATATTATTGAGAAGTTGAACATTACATATTCTATTCTAAAACATAAAATCACTTACAAAAGCTAACACTATTCTAATATCATATATAAATCATATAAATAAATAATGAGGCGATTTATTATAAATATATTTATTAATAATATTAGTAAATAATGATGATGATGATGATGATGATTATTATTATTGTTATTATTAAGTAGGATATTGTTTATTTATTTATTTATTTTTTGAAAAGTCTACTTTTACAATTTGACACATGTAAACCAAAGGGGTGTTTGAGCATAAACATGCGCTTCTAGAGACAGCTCTGTCTGAAATCTAAATACAACCAAATGACAAAACTTGACACTTTTGACATCTAAATAAAATAGCCTATATATTAAAAAAGCATTTAAAAAATTACAAAAATCAAATAAAATGATTATAAAAAATATATGTGAAACAAACTTCAATTCTCTTAAGTCAAGTTACTATCTATTGCACTTTTAGAATTCTAGAATTGTGCAATAACAGTATAAAAGTAAATCATGTTTAAATGACAAGAGTTCCTGTGAGACAAAAGTAACACTGTTATTTATGTCCCACTGCTAATAGCCATACCTAATTTTTCACTTCCACATTAAAGTTTGCAGTTCAGATGTTTTATCAAATTAATGCATATTGCCAATAATATAAAAAAATATTCTAAATAAGTAAATTTTGTATTGTTAAGTTATTTTTGAAACATTTGATGAAACTGAAATTTAAAATGAACATGCAATTTAACATTTTTTTGCAAAGATAAAGAACAAAAGATCATTGTCAGATATTTACAATAAACAAGATTAAGCTAATAGGGTTTGGCGATGTCAACCAATTTGACATCGTACGATGTCTAAAGTGAAACATTGTGATGGATGATGGCATCGTCGTCCTAGGTGGTGGTGAATTAATTATTTATGAATAGTTAATGAATTCAGAACTAATTAATTATTTGTAGCCTACCCTTTCAACTACCTGACCCACATGGTCTTTATTTTACCATAACCAAATCATAAATAAATAAAGATAAATTACATACAAATTAACACCTGTCAATCACTTTTTTAGCAGGACTCTGGCATGAATAGGCAGAGTGATCCGTGTCATTATAATGGCGTCGACAAACTTGGTTGGTAAAAGAGGTGCACAACCAACAGGAACTAACCAATCACCAATATCTGAGGTTTTCGCTTAAAATTACAAGCATACAATTACAAAAGCACAAGCATGAAAGCGAAAGATTGAAGCGGTGTACTGACGCTGCGACACGTCGCCTGATAGATTCAAAAGACCGAAGAGTCTTTAGATAGAGACAAGATTAATTAAGTATCACGTTTAACAACTATAGTGAGACGCGATCCAGCGGTACATCCTTGATAAACTGTTCGACGTGCACTGCTCTATGGGGTTTTGTGCTCAAAATACACTGCAGCGCATGACAGAGTGTTTGTGTTTGTGGTGACGTGATGTGCATTTTCAGCAGTATAGTGTGGACAGAGATCTTTTTAGAAATGCTAGGTGAAACGCCAGTGTGGACGTGGATCTTATTTCATTCAAAAATGCCAGTTTAAAACTAAGACATATTAGTGTAAACGGGGCCTAAGTGTGTATTTTTTGCGCGGGTTGCTGCTGCGACGGGGGCAGGGCGGAGGATTGCAATGCCGGTTCAGCATCGTGATGTCAATCGGCGATGGAAGACGGCATCGTCTATCAACCCAACCCTATAAGCTAATAAATCTAGCACATGTTGTTGTGTTACTTTTGACCCAAAGCTGTGTTACTTCGGTCCCTACTGATGGGGTGAAATGTAACAATGTTCAAGTTATGTTTAAAGTGAAATTTTATAGTTGTTCTACATTTGTTTAAAATACCACCTGATATTGATAGACCACAGTTATGCAAACACTGCAAAAATATGTGCCCGTCTAAAACATTATCGTTTAAAAATGTGTTTATATGAAAAATGGTACTTCTGGCCCACTCTCCCCTACTTTTATCAAAAGTATGATACATTTTTTTTCTAAAACTGATGCATTTGTTGTAAATAGCTGTTGTGAATTGAGCGCAGTGATATTTCTTTTATGCTTATGTCCTGAAACACTAAAATAACCGGTTAAGGGGTTATATGTAAAACCCTTAAACTTTTCTCTTAGGTAAGAATTTGCCTATTAAGTGCGCTTCATCTGCATGATTCTGATTTGAAATGACGGAGACTTGAAGGTAGGCTCTTTTGAGTTAGGCCGGGTCAGAACATCTCACCCCCAATTCTCTATGCATTATTATGGTCAGTACATATGCAACCAGCCCACAATTCTCAAATTAATGGTCACTGAATATGCAATCATCTAACAAAGAACCTGAATCATTGAGTTTCCCTTGCTCTATGTATTTTTTATTATATTTATACTGTTTAGAGTATTTATGCACATATAGCAGTATAGTAGTAGTCACCACTAACTATGCACCCAAAAAACAAATGAAGAATGCAGGGTTTAATCATAGTTATTTGTTCAGTGATAAACAAAAGCACACTTGATAAAACAGCAAAGAATTTCACTCTCGTGGTACAAAACATGAGCTTCAACATAAACATTCAGTGCAGGAACTGTGGCACCAACTGTGAGAAAGGACCATAAACAGAGCTTTAACATAACTCCTGAACAACCACCAGTTCATAAAGGAAGCATTCATACCAAGCAGAGATTTAGAGAAAAGAGAAATTGACCTTACCTCTGCAAGCCTGGCCCCGGGATAGGTGAGAAGGGCCCTGGAAACCTGCAGCTGGATGGCCTGAAGCGCTTTGCTGTATCTGCTCACCTCATGCATGCTCCTCTCACTGCAAACAGACTGCCAGACCCTGTCAGAGATGCAGCCGGTGGGTAGAGCCTTCACTATAGCTTTAGTGCCAGTGCACACTGTCTTTTTGATCTTCTGGTTGTTCTTGAGATATCTCCTGACCAGCACAGTAGATCGATCTTTCTTGTTACGCACAAATTCGCTGTCAGATACAGTGCCCTCGCCGTCACTACTGTCAGGTACAGATAACCTGAAGGGTGTGGACCTCTTAAGGGGTTTACCCTTAGAGCACATGGGTTTGATTTTCCTGTTAAGCCTTTCTAGGCTAGAGAATCCATTTTTATGGCACACGGCACACACAAAGTCCAGTCTGTTTCGCATCTTGTTATTCTCGGCAGTGCCGCAGCCATTGGCGCATTGAGGGCCTTGTGGTGTGGATACTGGCACACTGCTTCTCCTTAAATCCAACCCACAGAAAGGCACGTTTTCCATGTTTTGGCCGATGATTAATTCCACTGGGCACAGTTCCCCATCTGAACCACTCAATGTTGGCCGAGGTTCTTCAAGGGAAGTAATACCAGAAGAAAAAACTTCTGCTTTCCTCTTTTGGGGAACCGTTCCCCAGCTTCTAGGAGAAAAACTATCCTTCGGGCAGCCTTCTGCGTTTTCCACTGGATCGCAAAACCCACACATATGGAAATTGTAGGATCCTTCTTCCCCGTGCCTTGTAGCCTTACATCTGCAGTTTTTGGACCTGAAGGTCTCATCCAAGCTTTCCAAACTCTTAGACCTGATATCCAAAGTCTTCCATATTCTGCACACCGAGTCCCCCTCCAAATGTACTGGTGTCTGAGGGGATGTGCTCCCAGGCAAACTGTAGTTCATAGATAAAAGAGCATCTCCATTACTTGCTGAAGTCTCCTTACCAAGACTCTTCACTCCCAGCACAGCCGAAGCCCTATTGGAGGCCATGGAGCCAATATGCGCTTGTCTCTCAGCATGAACCCTCATATCACTAAACGCCCGATGTCAGATTCTTCTTGTTCAACGTACAGGGAGGACACACTTCTGGCTAGAGATGACGGCCTCAGGATCAGAAAGCGTATCTCAGGGAGTCTGTCTGAAGAGGAAGCTGCCGCAGAAAATGACAGCTGTGTCTTCTCAAATTGTTTGTCCTTCTCTACTTAACCTCTTCTCTCAAGACCTTAAGATGCTGAGAATACTAGACAAGAGGGGAAGCAAAAAGAAAAACACATTTTAATAAACAACATCTCTTACCACACAGCATTTACAGTGACCTGCATATATTCCCTGCATCAATGAAGAAATATGACAATCCAAGAGGAAACTAAAACATACTGTAACTGAAACTCAACACATTGGTTTTACTTGGCCTGGACAAGGGTAGAAAGATTTCTCAATCCTTATCAGAGCCAAGCTGTTTTGTGTCTTGCTAGGTGCTATCTGGGGAAGTTGTTAAAACTGTACTTCACCACAAATGAAACATTGTTTAAAATGCTGAAAGATATTTGACATGATGCACATTCTGCACATTCTACCGGGATGAAATGAAAATTCACATCCACGTAAAAACATCTCCCACTCAGGAAATCACACAGCTGTCCAAAATCTCACTGCAGCCTGCAGCCCCCCGGCCTTATAAATACACACGGGGCTCTGGAATGTGAAGCTTGGCGGGGTTAGTCAGAATGAGATTAAAGGGGGGCATTCGCTGCATTGATTCTGGGTGAATTCAGCCCGTCAGAGTCTTCAAACATGGCTTAGTTCCCACACCCACACAGTCAACAATAAATCAGTGCGCTAACACAGCGAGGAGTATTTCTTTCATAACTCAGCACTTGAGTGCTTGTAATCAGAAGTCCTCTATGAAGGGGAAAAGTGTTAAAGGCACTACAATACCCCTACTTTGTGAAGGGAATAAAACAATCAGTGCTGACTGTATACAGTATGTTTTAATTTCTGAATAAAGAAGACAAGGCAAAACTAAGCAACTATTAGTCTCCAACAGCTTCTAAAGATTTTAAAAGAACATTTGGTCACACTTTATTTTGATGGTCCGTTTGTTGAATTTCAGTTACACTGCATCTACATGCCAACTAATTCTCATTAGGTTATAAGTAGACTGTTAGGTTAGGGATGGGGTTAGGGTTAGTTTAAGTTAACATGAACTTGCAAAGTTTCTTATAGTCAATTAAATGTCTGTTGAAGGAGCAGCATCAACAGATATTAAGCAGACAGTCTACTAATACTCAAACGGACAATCAAAATAAAGTGTTACCCAACATTTTTAGCTCTAATTATTATTTTATTAAAAAACATTTTCAAAAAAAGATGAGATAATCAGATCAGATGAATGAGATTCTGAATGATGATTGAAACATAGATTGTTGATTAACACCATTTTGATCTACATACTTTTGAATATTTGATTTTCGGGTTAGTTTAGATGTTCTCAAGCAAAGCTTATGAAAGAGTTTTGAATGTTGGGCTACCACACATTTGCAAGGGCATTAGTATTACCATCAGGTTAGTAAGTCAGATGTTGGTGCCTTGAAGGTCAAAACTAGTGACATAAGGTCTGTGTCTCAACTTGTTTATAAAAAGAATACAATTTTGACAGATTTATTTATATTACACCTTTCAGCTAAGCTTTTAAAGTTTGCAGTGTGCATTTCAGGTGTGCATGCATGACATCCCGGACAAAAAATTATAAAGATTTAGAAAAAATAAAACATCAACAAATTATAAAGATTTAGAAACAATAAAACATCAACAAATTATAAAGATTTAGAAACAATAAAACATCATCATGTCTTATATGCCAGAAAGAAATTAAATTAATAGGATGCAAAACTTCACAGGGTAACGCTTAAAGATTTTGGGAGTGCCCCTCGAAGTATTGCATCCTATTACGAACAGCAGGTGTTGAGGATGGCACATAAAATGATAGGATAAAGCACACACTTCTTAAACAAATGTTTTAAATGGATGCCCCTTGGGCGACGTCTAAGGACAACAAGATATTCCACAAATCATTATAAATTTACTTTTGTGCCTGAAGCAATTAGGGTACGTAATAAATGTAGTTAATCAATTGATTAATATTAATTAATTTTTATAATAAAAAAAATTCATCAAGTTTTTGTTTGAGTACTTTAAGTGTTGGTGTTTATTGTGTTAAGTGTATCATTCTTTTTATATGTGAAGCACCACTATGCCACGATGAATTGCCCCAAGGGGATTAGTAAAGCTTTAAACTTAAAAGCTTAAACTTAAAGCTATATCACACTAAAAAGCAACAGCATAATCTCTACAAGAAGATGAATGATTTATGATTATTCACCTCATGATTTTTGATATCATTAATTTCGTTTAATAACTTAAAATTAAAAACACCATTCATCCAAATGGAAAAAGATGCCATTATTTCCTCATAAGACACACAGGTGATGCTTTACTGTTATATGTGCAATATTGAACCTAAAAACAAATGCTCAGAGCTTAAGCAGAGATCATTTTTTCAGTGAATAAAGTCATCCATTTTTATTTTTTTTTTTTTAAGTAGAAGGTGGTAATAGGACTGGGCAATTATTCGAAAAGTAATTGTAATCGAAATTTTTCCAGGAAGATTTTTTTCAAGTTACTTTCCCTACCACATGTGGAGTCACATGACCCCGCTCTGTTAAAGGCTGAGGTAGATTTATATTTCTGCGGCCACTTTGCAGCCACATCTGATCTCTGGTCAAGTAGGACGATGGACCTATTAAGCCTTACTTTGCACTACATAGACGAAGATTGGAAGCTGCGTTAGAGATGCCTTGAGACAGCATAACTTACATTATTTACATTAAAATATTTGTTCACAGAAGATGCAAGAAATGCACTGTTTAGAGTATTATTTACAGGATATACAAGAGTTATTTTATTATTTGACAATAATTTATTTTGTTTCCAAAAGTTATTTATTTATATATTAAGTTTTAGGCAATGTGTGTTTTAATTTCAGTTTTTCAATAAATAATCATAGTTAGTAGACGGTGTTTGTTTCCTTTATTTTAAAATCAAGTAATGCACCTTTCATTCAGAAATCTCTCACTTGTAATATGTGAGCATGTTTACTGTACAAAACCTGTCAGTGAACTATGAGGGCAAAAAAATAAATAAATAAAATAATCGTTCATCAATTGTAATAGAGTTAAAATGTTCAATTAATTGAGATTTTGATTTTAGGCCAACTCGCCCAGCCCTAGGTGGTAAACAAGGCCACAATATGCATGTTTATGATTTTAGAGGAGTATGGTTCCAAGTTTTTTGTCCCAATACGCACCCAGAATGCATCTCTCAACATACTTGAGCACAAAACGCATGCATTCCTGCTGTAGTATGCGATCACAAAACAGATAAACCAGACACACCCTTGTCCTTATGATAAACTGTCATGCGTCCACAAGATTTCATCTTGCAATGAATGAAGTTATGAGAAAGAGTTTCTTCATTCTTTTCTTTTTCATTTTGTACGGCTGTTTTCCTGTTGTCTGCATCAGTTTAAAGCATCAATGTTGCTATTTTTATAGCGGTTTTAATTGTGCAACAAACACCACTAATAATTCTTTTACAATTTGTGAAAGCACTGCAAGCCTATTTGTATATTTTACATTAGGAGATTGTATCCAATCTGTCAAGGTCATTTCCTGTAATCCTTACAAATCACATGATGATGTTGCAACGGCAGACGCATCTGGTATATCAGCATATCTGCAGTGGGTGTTACAGGGATTTAAGCACTAAAAACCTGAACTTGTCAAAGACACTTCTAACTTATCTAAACTACGAGCTGCAGCAGCAAAGAAGCAGTCACGCCTTCAGATTGGAGGGTGGGGATGAGTGTCTGCTGAGGCATGAGGCCATTGTAATGCTTGGAAATTACGGGAATTCCCACCTCCCCAAAATCCACCTCCGCACCCCCTCCTTCTCCCCTTCTTTTCTGAAGCCAGCACAAACTAATTATCTGTGCTAGCTTGATTCGGTTCCCATGCGATAGGCGGCTACTGGAGCAAAGCGTCAGAAGAGCTCATTTTAATAAAACAAAGCTTAGCTGCAGGTAAACGTCATTAGCTATGTTTCCATCCAAAGATGCTAACTAAATTTATGCACAAGACTGGAATATCACATAAAAGATTGGCAAATAATGCACCGTTTCCATCTAATGAGTAATAGGGAACAAAATCGTCATTTCCTGATTAACTGGCGCCAAATATCAACAGTAAAAATGGAATTTGCTGTGGTAGGAGAAGCTGCACGAGTCTTTTCTTTATTTAATAAATTAGAATACAATGCCGACACACAATGACTGCATGGTGGCATTTGAAGGCATGAGATGCGGAGCACAGCCACTCTCGACTATTCTACAGGTAATTCAGGCCCAATCCCATTTCTATTTTTTGTACTTCCAACCCTTACCCCTTGGCCCTTGAAACAGAGTGTGAAGGGCTTCAAATTTTACTCCTAAGAAATGGGACAGCACTACAACACCTGCATACGTCATCACATGTCATCGCGATCTCTTGCTTCATATGAGATCAACGATGGTGACTGCTGTAGTTATTCCAGTTGTGTTATATTTGGGTATTTATCTTCAGGAAATCACTGAAGGCAGCAACATCATGTTATGATAACGATATAATGTGGCAATAAGCTCGCAACTGTACTGTGCATTTACACCGTGGCCATATTCATCTATGTAAAACAACATTAACGTTATACCAGACACTGTAAAAAGCTCATCCCCAGCCACTAGACTTTTCTGAGAGGGTATTTGAGTGTCATCGAGTGTCAGACGTGAAAGTACGTTGTGGGACTGCTATACAGGACTTATTATTAGGGATTATAGATAGCGAAATTTAGCGATTTTTATTTTAGCGTTTTTTTTTTAAGCATGGTATAGATTAGGGGTGCTCAATCCTGTTCCTGGAGATCTACCTTCCTGCATAGTTCAGCTCCTACCCTGATCAAACACACCTGAACCAATTAATTAGGACCTGAACAGCACTTGATAATTACAGGCAGGTGTGTTTGATATGGGTTGCAACAGAAATCTGCAGGAAGGTAGATCTCCAGGAACAGGATTGAGCCCCCCTGGTATAGATGGTGTATTCTGGGAAAATTTCATACCCCTTATGCCGAGTTCAGACTGCATGATTTTCAAAGTAGTCGTTTCACACTGCATAGCGTTTTGTCACTGCTTTGTTTACACTGTAGAATGTATCGGCGACAGGGGATTTCA
Organism: Danio kyathit; assembly: GCA_903798195.1. Lineage (NCBI taxonomy): Eukaryota > Metazoa > Chordata > Actinopteri > Cypriniformes > Danionidae > Danio > Danio kyathit. The sequence goes on along the minus strand of LR812530.1, from coordinate 6,532,711 downwards.
CACTGCATGACTTTACAATAGGAAGAATCGCTGACAACTTTGTCCAAACTACGTCTCACAACCAAAAACACGTAGTATATCTTTTGCTATTAACAACATAATGAGAAAGAAGCCTTTAAGGGGGTAGAAAATGTACATATTTGCTCGCCTGGGTTTGAAGGGAATTAGCAATTTCTCCTCAACTATTCCTTTTTTGACCCGGTTGTGATATTGCTCACATGACACGTCAAACAGACACAGGTGCTCCTGCCAAATTTCTGCTAGTTTTTACTCCATTTCTTGGGTCCAAATAAACTAAAAGTGAGCGCCTTTAACTTCTCCCCCAAGCTCCTGCTGGCCTGCAGATACCCACACAATGAATTCTTCTCTGTCATTGGATGTAGGTGATCGCTGATGTTATTTTCAGTCAAAACTCATTTCACACAGCATGATTTGAATCGCCGACAGCTCCAGATATTTAGCACGCCAAATATCTCACGGGCATCGGCGACTCATCTGCGATTCTCTCAGATCGCATCTTTGATAATTCACGTTGTGTGATTGTCGATCGCGTGCACGAGCACCGATTTGCCTGTGATTTCAGGAATTTGTCAGTGATTTCTCAAAACCTGTCGGCCAGTCACAATCGGGGTTAAAATCAAGCAGTCTGAACTCGACATTAGTTTGTGGTCCTGAAAAATCTCAGTTTCAAGGGCTATCTAGCCCTTCCCCTTAGCCCTACGCCTTAAAGCTAAAGAGAATTGGGACACTCCTACTCCTTCACATAAACGCGCAAAACGTTTTTTAATGTGGTCAGTCTGCTGGTTTGTCCATTCACACACATTTTCATCATCACATGATCTCTTATAATAAAATCACTTTTTCAATGTGCATACTGGATACGGCTGCACGATATTGGAAAAATCTAACATCGTGAAATTTTGTTATTCTGCGATATATATTATGATATGAATTTCACCAGATGACTTGAATATCTCTATTTGGAAAGAATTTATAAGTTTAGATTGATTGGGTTGATTCTCTAGAGGAGTACATCTGCCTAAAATCTATAAATGATCAACAAGCATAGACAAATACAATAAAGAAAATGATGGAAAAAAAATCAAATGCTGTTTATTTTAAAGTCTAACAGTATTTCGCTACAGTCACTGAATAATAATAATAATAATAATAAAAGAATTCAATACAATTATTTGTTATTAAAATTACAAATGGATTCAATTTCTTATGCCTGAATGCTTGAAAAATCATTATACAGCCGTAAGCCTCAAAAACACATGCAAATGATAAATTATAATACAAACTCAACATTGCATATCCTGCGATGTGACTATAGCGAATGGTCATGCGATATCAATGCTGAAACAATATATTGTGCAGCTCTAATACTGAAATTTGCTCTGTAAAAGTGTTTCCATCATAGTATATGCACATTTTTCTTATTGAATTAAAAAAGGTTTATCCTACTTAGTTATGCGCAAAAGTATTTTATGCGCATTTTTAAAATGTATGCGCATCTTGGCATTGCCATCTACTATTTTTTTGTTAGGTGGATGAAAATATAGCTAATGACAACATACAGACAGCATCTTCAGCCTAGCTTAATCTAAGCTAACAACTCCTCATAAATTAAACTAGGTCAACTGTTGATGATCTTTGACCTGTGTTAGTTACAGTTAAATACACAATACAGTAGGCACCAAACACTTGTCAAATTTGTAAATGGAAATCACATTCCCTTTTATAGAGTCAAATTATTCAGCCTCTTTATAGATATGACCATTCAAATTGTGTTCAGTTAATATAAAAATATTTAATTACAAGCAATGAACATTTTTATTTATTTAGCCTAACCTGAAAGTTATACGTACTGTCATTAGTTAAAATAATTTTTATTTGGTGAATGCAGTTTATATTCATGAAAAAGGAGAGCCTTCTGACACATCGCTCTTACAGTGGCGAGTCTGACGACAGGCTCCCTTTTCAAAAGGTTATTATGTTGAGGTCTGCATTCATTTACATTTATCATGACGTGGGGGGAAGAAGCCCCATTGGTCTCTGTAAATGACGCTTGTCCAGAAATCACAGATCAAATGCATTGTTTTCATTGTTCTAGCTTGTTTAAATACATCATTTTTCAAAGTTCAAGTACAATTGTTTACAGCTTTTGGATTTCTTTTCTTTCTTTTTTTACATTTACTTATATTGTGTTTTTTTATATTAATAATTGTATTGCTAAACTGTTTTATAATTGTTTATTTTTGATGAGTTTAAAATAAAAATATTAACCAAAGATTTGTCTTTATAAAAGGTGAACATAATTAGAAGAATTTCATCCTAATAATGTATTATTAGATAAAAAATAAAAAAATAAATAAAATCTGTCATAATTTACACACTCTCCAAACCTATTACAGTTTCTTTCTTCTGTTGATCACAAAAGAGGTTATTTAGAAGAATGCTGACTGATGGTACCTATTGAGTTACATAGCAATTTTTTATGTTTTCCTACTATGAAAGTCAATGGGTACCATTAACCATAGATATTGACATAAGACGTCTACGTTGTTGTTATCTATTAGAAGGAATGCGTCAATACAGCCGCCATTTTAGTACAGGGTAGCGCTCCTTTGAAATGAATGTGGAACCAAGAGGACTGGCCATCTGGAGCCATAGATATATAGACATTTATACATATATCTATGATCGGGAGTTTTTTTTTAAATTACGAAAATTATAATTTTCCATCATTTTTCTACGTCGATGGATAAGAGAGCACACGGGCATTGCCGACAAAAAGCATGTGTTTGTGTGCATGGAAATGTATTTTCCTCCCTCCCTGTTAATTTGATCTGTCCTAAAACACACCCCCTTCTCTTGCTTTCACTTCTAGTTCTAAAAGACAGAGCGATTTATTTGTGAATGAATCTCCGTTATGAACGACTCGTGCGAACTATCGATATCCCTGCGTCTTAATGTGCACATCCACCTTTCTGATCTAAAAGGTACAGTTGAAGTCAGAATTATTAGCCCCCCTTTGAATTTTTTATTTTCGTTTTTAAATATTTCCCAAATGATGTTTAACAGAGCAAGGAGATTTTCACAGTATGTCTGATAATATTTTTTCTTCTGGAGAAAGTCTTATTTGTTTTATTTCGGCTAGAATAAAAGCAGTTGTTAATTTTTTAACCATTATTTTAAGGTCAATATTATTAGCCCCTTTAAGCTATAGTTTTCCCGATAGTCTACAGAACAAATCACTGTTATAAAATAACTTGCCTAATTACCCTATCCTGCCTAGTTACCCTAATTTAAGCCTTTAAATGTCACTTTAAGCTGTACAGAAGTGTCTTTAAAAATATCTAGTCAAATATTATTTACTGTCATTATGGCAGAGATAAAATAAATCAGTTATTAGAGATGAGCTATTAAAACTATTATGTTTAGAAATGTGTTGAAAAAATCTGCTCTCCATTAAACAGAAATTGGGGGAAAAAATAAACAGGGGGGCTAATAATTCAGGTAAAATAATTCTGACTTCAACTGTATATAACATTTGTAACAGTTATATGGACAATATGCACATTGAGGACAGTATGCACATTGCGGCGCAGGCACTGTTATGTTATCAGGCACCCTTATAAGTTACTTCAAAAACTAGCTGTTACTTTTTAGTTTCTTAGTTTAGTTTCTGGCATCAGCGTCTTGTTGTCATATTTCATTCACATTGTTTGCTGATTTTATTCAACAAAACTAGCATAAGCAGAGTATTTAGCGCAAGTTGCTGCTACTTTGCCTTATGATCAATGCAGTAAGTGACTGTATCATCATCAATAACATTGTTTAGCACAAAAGTTCGTAACATACAAACAGGTAAAAAACGAAATCTTACCTATGAAATGTTTTGCCTTCATGCTTTGTTTGCTTGTAACTACACCCGTACGCAGCACAAAAGTCCAGCATCTTCAGACTGGCTTTAGCCTTGACTAGTGCGGTTGAATGACTTTTGTCCTGGGAGCACTGTACAAATGTGGCTGCAGTATTGACGCATGCTCAGGGTCCGTATGCGATATCTAGTGTATATATCTATGACCATTAACCAGCATTTTTCTAAAAAAACGTTTGTGTTCAACAGTAAAAAAACAAAATTGCAGCTTAAGGGTTTGAAATCACATAACATTTTTTGTTGAACTATCCCTTTAAATGTTTCAGTTAAATAAAAAATAATAATAAACAAATTAAACTGAATTGCGTTGGAGCAACTCAACTGCATTTCATACCATAAACCGCACTTTTTTTTTTTGGGGGATCTAAACAATATTATTGCATAGAAAATCTTCCCTCAATTAAATGGAGATCGTCCAGTTAATTCTTGTAGAGTACTTAACCTCACTTTTGCCCTGATTTATGTGAGAAGGGCATTTATTGGCGGGCGTAATATTGCAATCTAAAATACTAATACCATGTGCATCCGATGCCGATGTTCTAAAAATAAACTAAAACGTAAAGAACTGGAACAGAAAATCAAAACCGCACAATCAAAAAAGGAAAGTGTTTTTGGATAGAATAAATATTTGTCATAATACACTATTTCATACAGTTTTACAAATGGGAATCTGATTTAATCTATCAGTTAAATTTAAGAAAAAAATCTCTAGATGACCATGGGTATGTCCAAATACTCGGAAAAGATGGCAGTAAATCAGTGTTTGCTGTCATAAAATTAATGTTTGACAGTCTCTGACAGTTTGTGGGTGTGCCATGTGTTCTTAGCCATATACATTCTTGTTTTGCTACCTGAAACTCAGGTGTGTCGACCCACATTTAGTTTCACAACACTGAAAGTGTACACGAAGTGTAGCAACTCAGTTGTGATTACTCACAATGTTTTGCAAAAGTGTTCAAATTCTGGGTATTGTGTCATATAGTTTGCATTCTGTCATAACTGATCAAAGGTCTGATTATAGAGTTTGTTTAGAGAAAGTTGGAGATTTCATCTGACCCCAGAACAGTAACCGACTCGCCTCCAAGTGTTTCTCCATCGAGTTCTCATAAAAACAATATGGCATGTGAACTAAATCAGACAAGTTTTCCATCTATTCAGATTTTCCAGGCTGGTAAATGAAAATGGATTGTACGAGTTTGAGCATAAAGAGCCCAAACCCCAGGATCACTCGTGCAAGATCAGGTTACAGAGCTGGTCAGCTCAGTCACAGCACAGAGACTTTACTAGAGCAACATAAGATTTCCATTAGAAGCAGATTTACCAAACGAGACTTGGGGGAGCCCGTAGAGGCAGAAAAGGGGGACCGAAATACGTCCCACTGTTTTTGTCGGTAAATTCCCTTTACTGTCTGAAATATTTCCTCTTTTTACATATTTTGAAAACTGAATATGAATCATGATATGTCACACACAACCTAAAACCATCAATACGAAAACACCTGCATGGCATTACTGACAACCATCACTCACAAAAAGTGTTTACTATTTACTATAGAGGTAAAGTTGGTTTTATATTCGCATATTCAGACTTTCTCCTTAACAATATAATTTCAGAAAAGTATTCTTTGCAAATTCTAAATAGGGAAATCATATTAGCAGCCAATGATTATCAAAGTACAACATTGTTTACAGTCAATTAGATAGTGTTAATGTTGTTTTGAAGTCATACTTGCATGCTAATTCCAATGGAATATTCAAAGTAACATGGTAAACAATATAGAGACTTCTAAATGAACGAATGTGCGAATATAAAACCAACTTTACCTCTATCTATTTACTATGGTAATACCGTGACTTTTGGTCATCATGTCCTAAACACTGTATCACCATGACATCGTGTTAGTGCTATGATAATGTTTGTAGTAGTCTAAAGTTACCGTGAAAGATAATTAGAAAAGATATCAGGCTAATATAACCGAAATAAAGCTACTGAGTTGAGTGAAAATAAACGAGTTATGAAGCACACCGTCTTTCTTTCATTCATTCCAAACTCAAATCATCCGACAACATAATTTATCAACTGACACACTTCGTGAAATGTTATTTTGACGCTCAACTGCAGGATGTTTGCTAGATGAACGTATAAACAGAAAAGTTCACAATACAAACACAACGTAAACACGTGCCAAAGATTGGAGAAGCAACTTACCGCGGCAACAGAAAGTCATCGTCTCACGCGCGAAACAGGATGATGAAACTTCATTGTGGTTTCAGAAAATGACTTCAGTTAAAACTGCAAAAAGTGTGTTAAAGCAGTGCCGAGTTTAAGCTGGTCCGACGCGGGAAACTCAGTCAGCAGCAAACACAGCAGCACCACAGCACCGAGCAGCACAATAGCTGAACTGCAGAGGTGTCACTGCATAGGAATGTCTGAGGACTTTAACTCACTGTTAAGTCTCACTGACATACTTCACTACTGTCACAGAAGAAAAATGACATTTTCTTTCAGATGTCACTATACAAATAATAATATGATTTTTTTTTTTTTTGTTTGTTTATTTTTTTATTTGTTTTTTTCTTGAAATACATTAAATATTACTGTTACATAGTAGTCATGTGTATCCAATATATTATAAATAAAACAAACGGAATATATACACTCAAAAACATACCTTTTTGCTGCTTGTTGAAACTACTTATTTAAAATGAGCTGAAACAACATTTATTGAGATTTTTTGGGACAACTTAATTGTTTTAAGTTGAATTCACTTAATTTTTTTAGGTTAACTTAAACGGATTTTGTTGGAAAAACCTACATGAGTTGTGTGGATACCTGCAGTTTTAAAGCTGGTTTAAACTTCTGCATCGGGTAATCGCCGTTATCCACGGCGCATGCCTTGCGCGTTGCTGTGCATTTATACTTCTGCGTGCTCTTTGTGTTGCTCTGCAATAAAACTTCCAAAACACTAGCTGACAGTAGCTATGTTTCTCTCCAAAAATACTAATGAACTTTTTGTGTAAAACTGGATTATCGCATAAAAGACATGCTAATAAAGCAGCGTTTCTATCCAACGAGTCAAAGCGAACAAAATCGTCACTTCCTGACTAACTGGCGCCAAATATCAACAGTAAAAACAGAATTTGCTGCAGTAGGAGAAGCAGCATTTATTAAATGACTTGCGCCTCAGAAGGCAATCCTGACACACAGTGAACGCGAACGCGCGTAAAACTGTTAAGGCGTTTTAGAATGACCAAAACAACATTTCAGATGTTTTACAATCTGCTCAGCCTGCTGGTTTGTCCATTCGCACACATTTTATCATCACATGATCTCTTATAACAAAATCACATGACCTTTTTTAGTTTATGCACATCTTATCGAATAAAAAGTTATTCTACTCAATTTTGCGCATATGTTTTTTTATGCGCTTATCCAAAATGTGCATAAAAATAGGAGGATGGAAACATAGCTAGTTAGATGTTTATGTTCCTCTGTGTCAAGTTTCTTTGCTGGTGTTTTGTTTTTCTAAACGTTACCTTAATGCACAAGTAGCTAAAACTCGCTCATTCAGAGGCGGGAACTGGCGGATGTGCAACAACTTTATTCATAAAGTAAACACAAAACAAAACTTTCCACCTGGAGCTCTTTCACGGGACTCGACACTTGTAAACACTCGCTCCAACAGACACTCGTCTGCGCTATCAAGCCGACCAATCACAGAGCTTGCGCTAAGCGTCGTTGCAACGTGTAGTTACGTTTTTGAAGAGGTGCGCGCATCAGCGTTGGTGTCAACCATGGCGAGGGCTATGCAACCACGCGAAGGCTGCACCAGAGCATACGCGTGCGCTTGACGCAGAAGTATAAATCAGCCTTTACAGTGTAGCAGTAGTTCGATCCTCAAATTTGATTGGCCGATCAGTTTTCTAAGAAGTCTTGTTGGTATTTTCTGCAGGTTACAATTTTACACCAGTAGGTGGCGATAGTGACAATATTTATAAGCTTTTTATAATCTTGCAGACACATAATTTAACGCAAAAACAACCAAACAATCAAAATCAGAGGAGCTTTTAATGTATCTAAATAGCTTCAGATTACATGCTAATTTTGGGTAGTCAGATGCATCATGTGACATGATCGCAATGCACTTTCAGACTTGAAATAGGCTGTGTCTATTTTAATCTGAACACGTCTGAAAAGTGTGCTCTCATTCTGTATCATCAGCTTGATACATCAGGCTTTTAATGAACTATGATATATGGTGAGAATACCGAAGACCAAAACAGTTCAGTTTTATTTAGCAAAAATAATATTTTGGTGCACTTGTTGGTTATATGACCATAAATATAAACCATTTGTATTTCTGCAATAGTATAGCAGACTAATTAAATAGATGGGTATAAATAATATACACGCAATAGGCAATCATCAAGGTCCAAGCAGAGCACATTAGGCAACTGGTGTTAAATATACATAAAATTGACGTCAAAACCGATACCCTCCTCCACCCCACCTCCACCTATGTAAACATTTGCTCTGGTGTTTACATGTATGCAGGGGCAGATTTAGTCATTTGGGGGCCCCAAGCAATTGCAGCCATGGGGCCAAAAAGTCCTAATATGCACCCTTTGTATTTAATTATTTATTTGTTTGTTTTGTTTATCTTTTTTCTACATTTTCTTTCCTTAAAACAACATTACAATTTTATTTGTAACACCCACACCATACAAGATATAATAGAAAACTATATATTTATATATAATTAGGTACAATTCATACTTCTAGGTTTTTATTGGGGGCTCCCATGTTTCCAGGGGCCCTAAGCATCTGCTTACCTCACTTATTGATTAAATCCCCCCTGCATCAATGTTATGTTTGCAGCATCAGTGTGTTATATTCTCAGACAGCACAAAGATTCAAAGCAGCAGCAGCAGCAGTGTAGCAGATCTACTCCACCAAGACTAAACACATCAACATTCAATCATTCATTTTCTTTTCGGCTTAGTCCCTTTATTAATCTGGGCTTTATTAACCTATCACTGGGAAACACCCATACACCCACACTCAGACACTCATACACTACGGCCAAGTTAGCCTACCCAATTCACCTGTACCGCATTTCTTTGGACTGTGGGGGAAACCGGAGCACCTGGAGGAAACCCACGCAAATACGGGGAGAACATGCAAGCTCCACACAGAAACGGCAACTGACCCAGCCGAGTCTCGAACCAGGCAGGGGTTGACCGGCGAAAGTGAAGAGGGGTTGGGGGTTCGCGGAAGAAAGTGAAGAGCGGGGGGTGTAGGGTCGTGGGCCCCCAAAATATGTGGGCCCTTAGAATCTCCTCCTAGCAGCGCCCCTGCAGCCGGGGCTCAAACCAGCGACCTTCTCGCTGTAAGGCGATTGTGCTACCCACTGTGCCACCGTGCTGCCCACACATCAACATTGTCATATAAATATTTATTACTTTAATAAATCTCAGGAAAGTTATCATGATTAAAATATGCCAATTATACATTGTTCTAAGCTTCATTAAACTTTATGAACTTAATGAATAAACTTTTTAGGCATGATTATAGGCATAGTTTGTGAAATTTGTGATTTCCTTTCTTTCATCATTTAATTTTCACTAGTCACAAACCTGTTTGACTTTCTGTCTTCTGTTGAACACAAAGCGAGACATTTGAAGAAAACCTGTAAACTTTGACTCCCATATTTGTTATTCCAACTAAATTAATGGTTACAGGTTTTCAGCGTTCTTCGAAATATCTTCTTTAGTGCTCAACAGAATCAAAAATCTCATAAAAGTTTGTAAATAAATAATAGCCAATTCTCCCTTTAAAGTTAAATATTCCGTTAATACATCAAATATGACACAGTAGGCTTTAGGCTTAAGTTTTGTAAACATTGCTATATTACTAAAAAAGTAATACTAAGTTTGCAGTGAATTGTCACGGCAGATCATCTCAAGAAATGCTGAAAAAAATCAGCAAAAAAAAAATGCTGCAAAAACATTACATTTCTGAGAAAAGCTGCTGGATTTTAGGCGGGTATTTAAGCATCACAAGCTTCAACAACGGTTCTGATCTGAATGTGAATATAGCACAAATCTAGTTTCCCTCTGTTTAAAGACACTAGTACAATAGCCGATACTCCTGCTCCTATTTGATTTATTTCTTTTTAAAGAAGACTAAATATTTACCTATTTTGGGACACAACAGGTTTATATAACTTTATCTATCATGCAGTAGAAATGCTCCGCACCTCATTGCACATGTGCACAATGCTTCAGTTTTCAATCTGACCAATTGTTTACATTTCCTTTCAATCGGATCAGTGAAGGTTTAAACCAGCCCTTACAATAAGATTTCAATTAGAGTTGATAAAGGTGTTTACATGCAGGCCTACCAGTTCATCTGAACCATCAGTTTGATTACTAACAGCTTGTCTGAATGTAAAAGTAGCCGGTGATGGACTGTTTTCAAGAGTCATTGAATATTTTATTTTATTTTATTTTATTTTATTTTATTTTAGGCGACGCAGTGGCGTAATAATTAATGCTGTCGCCTCACAGCAAGAAGGTCGCTGGTTCGAGCCTCGGCTGGGTCAGTTGGCGTTTCTGTGTGGAGTTTGCATGTTCTTCCTGCGTTCACGTGGGTTTCCTCCGGGTGCTCCGGTTTCCCCCACAGTCCAAAGACATGTGGTACAGGTGAATTGGGTTGGCTAAATTGGCCGTAGTGTATGAGTGTGTATGGATGTTTTCCAGAGATGGGTTGCGGCTGGAAGGGCATCCGCTGTGTAAAACATGTGCTGGATAAGTTGGCGGTTCATTCCACTGTGGCGACCCCTGATTAATAAAGGGACTCAGCCGAACAGAAAATGAATGAATTGAATTGAATTGAATTGAATTTAATTGAATTTAATTTAATTTTCGGCTTGGTCCCTTTATTAATCTGGGGTCGCGCCACAGCGGAATGAACCACCAACTTATCCAGCACATATTTTACGCAGCGGATGCCCTTCCAGCTGCAACCCATCACTGGGAAACACCATACACACTCATTCACACACATACAATACGGACAATTTAGCTTACCCAATTCACCTATAGAGGGTGATGCAGTGGCGCAGTAGGTAGTGCTGTCGCCTCACAGCAAGAAGGTCGCTGATTCGAGCCTCGGCTGGGTCAGTTGGTGTTTCTGTGTGGTGTTTGCATGTTCTCCCTGCGTTCGTGTGGGTTTCCTCCGGGTGCTCCGGTTTCCCCCACAGTCCAAAGACATGCACTATAGGGGAATTGCATATAGGCTAAAATTGTCCGTAGTGTATGTGTGTGAATGAGAGTGTATGGGTGTTTCCCAGAGATGGGTTGCAGCTGGAAGGGCATCCGCTGCGTAAAACATATGCTGGATAAGTTGGCAGTTCATTCCGCTGTGGCGACCCCAGATTAATAAAGAGACTAAGTGAAAAGAAGATGAATGAATGAATTTACCTATAGCGCTTGTCTTTAGACTGTGGGGGAAACCAGAGCACCCGGAGGAAACCCACGCTAACACGGGGAGAACATGCAAACTCCACACAGAAAACGCCACCGTGATTTGTCATTTAAAAGTAAACTTGTGTCAATTTTTTTTTTTTTTTCAATTGCACCAGAAATATTTCTTTATTATGTCTATTGTCGAAATTTCATGACTGTATACCGCAATCCCATTTTAGAACAGTGAAGCACCACATGAGACTACATGACACTATCTGGTTTTGGCTACATGTGAAGGTTACTTCCTTTGGCTGAACTGATAACATTGTTGGATTTCCTTTCGTAGAAACCAAATTATTTAGTGAATGAAATTAAGATGTTAGTCATTTTCATGCATGTTACTCATGATGATTATGAAGCTTTTTCTTCTTCCTGGTGTTTGTTATGATTTGTTTATGCATGCAGTTATAATAATCCACCTCAAGAGGCCAAACAGAGCGATCAGTGCAGTCTCCCGCACCACTTACACACAATCTTTACAGGAAAAAACAGCCTGTGGGAATATAAAAGGGGCTGTTAAGCGGAGGCTCATATAGACATATGCCAATGCGTATTCACTTTAACGATGTGTTTGTATTCTTGGCAGAATAGCAATGATTTTTCCAATTCTCAGTCCACAAGGAGGGAACTCTTATGCCATCCAGAAAGAATGTGCAGTTCTTCCACTCCCAGTCAATCTGTCACATGTAATCCTGCAGGATGGGGAGCTGTTGCTTTCCAGTTGCAATCACACACACATACAAGTAAGCCTTTGTATGTTGCAGGACTTTTATTTGCTTTTATATTGCACCCAAAGCAGCTATTGTGTGTGTGTTTTTTGGATTATTTCATTGTGGTTGCACAACAAGCCTTAGTTGTGCAACCATGAAGACATGTTATCATTGGAGGGTTATTGTATTTATATGTATGTAGATTATTAAACACTTTCATGCTGTTGAAGCTATTCAACGAGACTGTTATTTTGTATTTTACATATATTTAACATGCGGGGCGACATGGTGGCTCAGTGGTTAGCACTGTTGCCTCACAGTAAGAAGGTCGCTGGTTCGAGTTCCGGCTGGATCAGTTGGCTTTTCTGTGTGGAGTTTGCCTGTTCTCCCCGTGTTGGTGTGGTTTTCCTCCTGGTGGTCCGGTTTCCCCCACAGTCCAAAGACATGCAGTACAGGTCAATTGGATTAACTAAATTGGCCGTATTGTATGTGTGTGTGTGTGTGTGTGTGAATGGATGTTTCCCAGTGATGGGTTGCAGATGGAAGAGCATCCGCTGTGTAAAACATGTGCTGGATAATTTGGTGGTTCATTCCACTGTGGCGACCCCAGATTAATAAAGAGACTAAGCCGAAAAGAAAATGAATGAATGAATATTTTAACATGTGGGGCGACACGGTGGCTCAGTGATTAGCACTGTCGCCTCACAGCAAGAAGGTCGCTGGTTCGAGCCACAGCTGGGTCAGTTGGCATTTCTGTGTGGAGTTTGCATGTTCTCCCTGTGTTGGCGTGGGTTTCCTCCTGGTGCTCCGGTTTCCCCCACAGTCCAAGACATGCGCTATAGGGGAAATGGATTAACTAAATTGGCCGTATTGTATGTGTGTGTGTGTGTGTGTGTGAGTAAATAAGTGTGTATGGGTGTTTCCCAGTACTGGGTTGCAGCTGGAAGGGCATCCACTGCATAAAATTGTGCTGGATAAGTTGGCGGTTCATACCGCTGTGGCGACCCCTGATAAATAAAGGGACTAAGCCAAAGGAAAATGATGGAATGAAGGAATGAATATATTTTAACATGCCTGGTGGTTCTTGTAACTTCATTGTCTTTCTGTCTTAGTGTTTTTTGTTCAGCGGGAACATGCTCAAGGCTGTTTTTTCCGTCTAAACACCTGCATGTGAAGGTTTTCATTAACTGAAGTCTCAACAATTAGCAGCAGTCATTAACTTCCGTTTAATGTTGCACTTCCGCCCTCTGCTGGAGAATACCTGTAATTCTTTCTTTTTTTAAATGTATTTATTTATTTTTTTAATTGTGTTTTAACAATACAATCATATTCATTATAATCATAACAATGACATCAACTACAATAATAAACAAGGACAATTAATAATAATAACAAATAACAAATTAAATAAGATACCAAAAAAAAACAGGGTACAGAGGCAAACTATCAAATCATTCATTCATTTATTTTCTTTTCGGCTGAGTCCCTTTATTAATCCGGGGTCGCCACAGCGGAATGAACCGCCAACTTGTCCAGCACAATTTTACGCAGCGGATGCCTTACCAGCCGCAACCCATCTCTGGGAATGCGCACACTCATACACTACAGACAATTTAGCCCACCCAATTCACCTGTACCGCATGTCTTTGGACTGTGGGGGAAACCGGAGCACCCGGAGGAAACCCACGCAAACACGGGGAGAACATGCAAACTCCACACAGAAACACTAACTGACCCAGCCGAGGCTCGAACCAGCGACCTTCTTGCTGTGAGGCGACAGCATTACCTACTGCGTCGCTACTATCAAATCTGCTGCATAAAACATATGCTGGATAAGTTGGCGGTTCATTCCACTGTGGCGACCCCAGAATAATAAAGGGACTAAGCTGAAAAGGAAATGAATGAATTAATATTTTAACATGTGGGGCGACATGGTGGCTCAGTGGTTAGCACTGTTGCCTCACAGTAAGAAGTTCGCTGGTTCGAGTCCTGGCTGGGTCAGTTGGCATTTCTGTGTGGAGTTTGCATGTTCTCCCTGTGTTGGTGTGGGTTTCCTCCAGGTGCTCCTGTTTCCCCCACAGTCCAAAGACATGCGCTATAGGGGAAATGGATTAACTAAATTGGCCGTATTGTATGTGTGTGTGTGTGAATGAGTGTGTATGGGTGTTCCCCAGTACTGGGTCGCAGCTGGAAGAGCACTGCTTTAAACTGTGCTGGATAAATTGGCGGTTCATACCGCTGTGGCAACCCCTGATAAATAAAGGGACTAAGCCAAAGGAAAATGATGGAATGAAGGAATGAATATATTTTAACATGCCTGGTGGTTCTTGTAACTTCATTGTCTTTCTGTCTTAGTGTTTTTTGTTCAGCGGGAACATGTTCAAGGCTGTTTTTCCGTCTAAACACCTGCATGTGAAGGTTTTCATTAACTGAAACTGAAGTCTCAACAATTAGCAGCATTGGTTAACTTCCGCTTAAGGAAGCACTTCCGCCCTCTGCTGGAGAATACCTGTAATTCTCCTCTTCAATGATAAACACGCTGACAAAATGTGGGAATTTGCTTAGTCAAAGTGACTAAGAAGCTTTATATGGTCAGATGATGGCGGTATGCAGTTTTAACGCTTACATTATATATATTTATTATCTCCGTGACATCTGTGTTATGCTTATTTGCACAAATTCTCGTATGATGTAGTTATTCATTCATTCCTATAATTATAGTGCACTATAAAAGAAATTTATGATCAATTAGTCCTGACATCATGTTTTGAGGTCATTGTAACTTAATAAACTAAGTTAATCATGTTCTAACTTAATTTTATAAGTTACGCAAGCTGTTTTGAGTCAGTTTAACACAATGTAAGTTCAAGGGAGGGCGGCGTGGTGGTGCAGTGGGTAGCCCCGTCACCTCACTGCAAGAAGGTCGCTGGTTCCAGCCTCGCCTGGGTCAGTTGGCATTTCTGTGTGGAGTTTGCATGTTCTTGCCGTGTTGGCATGGGTTTCCTATGGGTGCTCCGGTCTCCCCCACAGCCCAAACACATGCGTTGTAGGTGAATTGGGAAAGCGAAATTGTCCATGGCGTATGTGTGTGAATGAGAGTGTATGGGTGTTTCCCAGTGATGGGTTGCGGCTGGAAGGGCATCCGCTGCAAAAAAACATATGCTGGAAGCTGGATAAGTTGGTGGTTCATTACGCTGTGGCGACCTCAGATTAATAAAGAGACTAAACCGAAAAGAAAATGAATGAATGAAGTTTAATGGACTCATAAGGTTAATTTGATTCAGCTTAAAAATTTAAGGCAACCAGGTTTTTTTACAGTGCGACTTAAACTTTATAGATTTTGATTCACTTAATAATATCTTACAAATAAATTGGCTTAAACGCTTTCTCCACAATCAATTTTCTATTTGGAATGTAATAATCCCTCATTGTGTTTTTTGTCAATTAGGAGGCATTGACTTTCTATTAATGGGTCATTTCTCAATGAATAAACTTCCTATTAAACTTTCCCATTTTCACCAGCAAATGCTTCAGGCTTGGAAACGTATTGATGAGCACAATTTCTCACAATTTAAAAATTTGGAACAACTGTAATATTCTACATAAGAGGACACTTTTAATCTTTAATAACTGGTGTAGTAATGGGGTGATTAGTGAAAGTCATTTGGCAGTAATGCTAATCTATTTACTTACTCTGATTTTACTTTAAGATATACTTTGCCCATATCTAGAAAAGAATTTAATCTATTTTGTAAATACAGCAGGAAGGTCGCTAGTTTGAGCCTATTGCATTGACTTTTGGCCTAATTTTGTTCTTGTTTGTGGCATAGTTTGATTAAAGTACAATATGTTTTGATAGCACACACTGTTAGGCACAACATACTTTTATAAAAGTTTTTCTATAAATTTTATCTACATGTTTTTAATTCCTTGGATCACCGTCTTTCTTTTAAAAGTACATGAAATGATACTAATTTTATTCATTCATAATGTCCAAAGTGACTTACATAAATAATTTGTCACTTAATTTTTTTCCAAACTTACAAGGGACAAATCTATCAGATATAATGAAAGTGTTTTTGATCTTGGATGCATGTAAACCTATTGCAAAGTACTTCAAATCTAAATCCGACAGCTTAGAAACAGCATAATAGGGCACTTAATAATAATAATAATAATAATAATAATAATAATAATTTCTTACATTTTTTATATAGCGCTTTTCTGGGCACTCAAAGTGCTTTACATATTGGGGGGAATCTCCTCATCCACCACCAGTCTGCAGCATCCACCTGGTTGACGCGATGGCAGCCAGTTTTGCACCAGACCGCACACCACACACCAGCTGATTGGTGGAGAGAAGACAGAGTGATGAAGGTTCGGAGGCCATGATGGACAGAGGCCAGTGGGCAGATTTGGCCAGTATGCCGGGGTTAAACCCCTACTCTTTTTCGAAGAACATCCTGGGATTTTTAATGACCACAGAGAGTCAGGACCTCGGTTTAACGTCTCATCCGAAAGACGATGTAGTTTGTTTAAAGTATACATTTACACTTGATTCATTAGTCAGCGCTGTTATCTTAAGTAAATTATTAGCAGGCAATAAAGCTTCAGAGTGTGTATTAAATGTAAACATTCATTTTCTTATCGGCTTAGTCCCTTTATTAAACTGGGTTGCCACAACGGAATGAACCGCCATCTTATCAAGCACATGTTTTAAGCAGCGAATGCCTTTCCAGCCGCAACCCATCACTGGGAAACATCCATACACACTCATACACTAAGGTCAATTTTAGCCCACCCAATTCACCTGTACCGCATGTCTTTGGACTTGTGGGGGAAACCGGAGCACCTGGAGGAAACCCATGCGAACACGGGGAGAACATGCAAACTCCACACAGAAATACCAACTGACCTAGTCGAGGCTCAAACCAACCTTTTGAACAAACTCGAAAATAGCGTTCAACTTAATTGCACAGATATAATTTTATTTTAAAGATGACAGTTGGCAGATTGTAGCTGAAGTGAAAGGAGTTCAAAAAGTTTAATAAAACAAAAGTTATGCGCCTTTATGTTTATGAAAATAATAAAACAATAAATATATATTTTACATTACATAAAATATGCATTTTACAAATCCAGTTTTAATCTGAAATGAACAGAAGATCAAAGCTAGATATCTGAACAAATTATATTCCGAATTTAAAGTTGATATCTCAAAAAATGAGCTTTCAGTGAGTTTGTTGGGCCGCAGTAGCAGACATCACCACCAGATGTCACTCAGTTTACATTGATGACCGTGAAAGGCGCACCCCATGTTTTGAGGAATATAAACCATTTTTTTTTTTTAAATACTTTTGCCAATATTTATAAAGTAGACATAAAAATCTAAAGTAGGGGAGAACAGGGCACAAAATAACACTTTTTGGTTTTGGTCAAATAATGAACAAAGTAATAGGGTTAGACAAACCATATTTTTTTTTTACCAACAACACACAAGCCTCTCCTACAAATGAGCACTGGAATTATGATCGCCGGACCTGTGGTTTCTGTGCAGTATTGCCAAAAGTGCCAGGAGTAAACATGTTACTATTTACCCCACCTGCGGGGAAAGTTGTAACAGACAGGGGGTTAGTTGTAACACAAGCTTATAAAGTCAGATTTCACACAGTTAATTTAAATTTTGTTTACTTTAAATAGTAGCTGTATTTCCTCAGTAATTGGCTCATTTCTTTTTTATTCTACATGGCACAGTATGTTTATTAATTTTTTTGTTTATTGGATAAACACATTTGAAGCTATTTGCATTATTATCTATTATTATACAATGCATTTATTTGCATTATTAGCAATAAAATATATTTTTTTCTATTAAAACAATATTTTCTATTAAAAAACTTTTTTATTTAAAAAGTTCTCAACATTACACTCAAAATTCAAAAGTTATTTTGTTTGTTTAATTGGTGTCCAACAGTGTGTGGCTTAATTGTAACACCCTGTTACAACTAACCCCGCTGTGTCATGTTTTCCTCAAAACTGGCTAGCAGTCACTGTGTGTTTTATACATCTTTCAAAATGGTTTCATCTTTTAGCCTAGAAGACGGTGATCACAACAATATAAGATTTTACGTTCATACTTTCAGCGATTTGTTCAAAATAAAAAAATATCGACTGTAATAAAAAATACTTTTATGCTGAAAAAATGGATTCTCCTGTGTTTCTCATCCAAATTTCGCTGAAAATGTTCAATAATTGGCAGGAAGACGTCTGCCGACACTGGTGAAATCCTCGGAAACATGCCATGGTTAACCCTGAGCAAATACCTTAAAACTCCGTGTTACATTTATTTAACCCCGCGTTACTTTGTGCCCCGCGCTCCCCTAGTAGGGGAAGTTTGGTGGTATTTATTTAAATTTAGCCTCTAAAATCATTTATTTATTCATTTCCTTTTCAGCTTAGTCCCTTTATTAATCTGGGGTCACCACAGCGGAATAAACCGTCAACTTATCCAGCATATGTTTTATGCAGCGGATGCCCTTCCAGCTGCAACCCATCACTGGGAAACCTCTAAAACAGGGGTGCTCAACCCTATTCCTGGAGATCGACCTTCCTGCAGTTTTCAGTTGCAGCCCATATCAAACACACCTGCCTGTAATTATCAAGTGCTCCTCAGGTTCTAATTAATTGGTTCAGGTGTGTTTGATCAGGGTTGGAGCTGAAATCTGCAGGAAGGTCGATCTCCAGGAACAGGGTTGGTCACCCATGCTCTAAAATCATCAATTTTTCATGTGGATTGCTGTAGCAAAGTAATGCTTTACTACTTTAATGAGTATCCTGGTTGCAAATTAAGTTGCTCAGTAATAGCTATCAAAAAAAAATCAGTCCCCAGACATGGAATCTACACATTTGGGGACGGTGAGAGTTAAATGGTTAAACACACACTTGCTGGGAATGCTATCTAAAGGCTAAAAAGTTATACTATGGAAACTGCCACAAAGTCACAAACCAAACAAATGATATGGTGTTTTAGGCTTTGCAGTGCTGAAGTTTTACAAAAGGCTCACTAAATTATTTGTACTGGTGAGCTTCGTGACAGTGAAGATAGGCGAGGAGTGTAAAAAAAGTCCCATTCTAGTGCAAATGTTTGAGGAGATTAAAGGGTGTAAGTGAAATCCTTAATTAAAAGTGGTGGTCCCGTTGTGTGTGTGTGTGTGTGTGTGTGTGTGTGCTTATTGAGTTCTTGTTGACCTATCATTAAAGCCTGCTATCTGTTGACCATGTAAATGTACTGCTGTGGAACAGGCTGTTCATGTCTGCAGTTACTTACCAAACACTGGGAGGCCATTTGTTTGAGGATCGAGGACAAAACAGCTTATTCCTTTCAGAAAGTAGAAGACAAACAGCACCGAAGACTCAAATCTTGAAGCATGAACAGCTACAGGATTAAACGTTAAAAGATCAGCAAGCAATCTTAATTCTAAACTGACTGTGATTTGCAAATGTTTATTAGAGATGTAGTTCACCCAAACCTGAAAAGTCTGTCATCGTTTACTCACTTGACACAAACCTGTTGGACTTTCCTTTTTCAATCAATGTTGAAAAGCAACTTGACATTTCCAATGAAGATTGTAGCAGTCACATTGTTACTCTGGTGTAAAGGATGTGGCACTGACAGAACAATCACAGACAGCTGCTTCTCACTCAGGGCTGTTTAGGCTAATGAGGGCGAGATGGTCACTAATGGGCGGGGCTTTCCCCCTCTGATGACACGTACAAAGGGAGAATGTCAATCAAAGTAACTGTATTTATCAAGTTTGATTATATAAAATAGAATTAATTGATTTTTACCATTAAAAGCAAACTATATACACACACTGTTGCCAAACAACTGTGTTTAAACTACCTATAAAAGTGATGTTTGCATAATAGGTCCCCTTTAAAAGTCTATTTAGTCTCTATTTTAAACTGTTCAATCATACAACAGTGCCATGCAGGGGTGCATTTCCCAAACAACTACATTCCCGCGGCAGAACTATCATAGTATGATGCATCGTTTGGGAAAAGAACGATGTAGTGACGAGTGTTTCCCAAAACCCGTAGTTTCTCTGTCGCAGATCCATCGCTTGAACCACATTAGTTATAACGTAAAACGCCCATAATGATGCTCTAAACAGGGTGGAGTAACAACTTCTTTAGAGAAGAACCCCATCATTTCTTTGTGCAAATTATATTGTTTTACACGCACATGCATTTAAAATAAAATCCAATATTAGTTTTGGTAAAAACATGCACTCGCTTTCCATATCAATTGAAATATATGTAAATGGCACATATAGGGCCTGTGTTTGCTTTACTAATATTATTGAGAAGTTGAACATTACATATTCTATTCTAAAACATAAAATCACTTACAAAAGCGAACACTATTCTAATATCATATATAAATCATATAAATAAATAAAGAAATAATGAGGCTATTTATTATAAATATATTTACTTTATTAATCATATTAATAATATTAATGATGATAATTATGATGATGATTATTATTATTTAGTAGGATAATTTTTATTTATTTATTTATTTATTTTTTAATAAGTCTACTTTTACAATTTGACACATGTAAACCACAGCTGAAATGTTCTAACCAGCAGGCCCATGTCATATACAGTACAGATACCTAATAAATAACCCACTATAAATTAAAAGCATTAACGTACGCATGTTTTTTGTTTTCACAAGCTTTGGAGATGTAACATAAATTCCGCTTTAAAATAATAGGTCACGTATAGCTTTCGCCATAAGGCTGTGTTCAAAATGATATCAATGTTTTCAAAGTGCACTGTGAAGGGAGCACAATTGAAAACATGAAGATCGCTAAAACTGAACTGTAAAAATACTTTGAAAGCAAATTACACCTAAGAGAGATGACTTTAATGCTTTTTTATTTTTAATCATTCCAACTTTGAATGTTAGAATGTCTAAATGAATAGGGCATAGGGGGGATAAGTGGGAATAGAACACAGCCAGGAACTATGTTTCTAACTACATCTCCAGAGGTGTCGTTTCAAGTGCTCAAGTTTGCGACGCAGTTTGCGAATGTTTGTTGGAGCGATGGATTTGGGAAACGGCAAATCAACAAACAATGTTTGTAACGAGGGAACTTGCAACCTTAGTTGGCTAACGATGGTTTTGGGAAAAGCACCCCAGAGCATCTTACCAGTCATCGTTAAAATATATACACAAAGCATGCAGTATATGATTAAACTATTAGGTGTATTAGGTGTAAAATAACAAGAGAAAGAACAGAAAATCCCCAAGAATGCAGCAGTAATCCTTCTTAAGCACTTGCTGGGGGTAACAATCACATGACTACCATGTTGTTGCTTAAAGAAACAGACACTGTACTCGGCGAGGTAAGAATCTTTCATTTATTTAACTAGTTCAAAAAGTCATATAAAGATGCAATGAGAAATCTACAGCAGGCGATAATCAAAAAATAAATAATATGGAGGGATCTGCTCTGACATACATTGATTTTAACGGATACATCATTTGATAAGATTTAAATAAATTAAGGCAGCATGTCTATGAACGGCTGGTTCAGTCTTTCAGTAATAGTGCTTTTAGTAAAGTTAAACTGACACAACAAGTCAGTGTAAAGTGCTTTTTAGGTCAGTTTACACAAACAGGTTTAAATAAAATTGTCAATTAAATAAAGGTCTCTTGTAACAACACACTACAACTCATCTTTGTGCCAAGACACGTGCCCAATAAATAAACAAGAGCGACTCATTTCTATATCAGACTAATGTTTGTGCAGCAGACCTGTGCGTATATCTGTGGTACACAAGGACAGAGTCCAAACCAGTGGTTCATCAAGGTTCAGAACATATCACTGATTGCATATTCAGCTTTAAGCACAGATAGTTCAGAAGAAGTTTCTATTTGAGCACGCAAAATAATATTCAGTTGACCCTGTGACTTTTAGTTACAGTACATTGTCAATGTGAAAGTGCAAAAGGTTTTAAAGGTAGAGTTCACACCAAACATGAAATCCTGTCATTTACTCATCCTCAGGTTTGTCTAAAATAATCTATACAGAATAAAATCGAGATATTTGGCAAAATGTTCATGCTGTTTTCCATTTAATGAAAAAGAGCATTCTTTACATCATGATGATGATGAATGTGCCAAAAACAGCACATTTATTCAGCAAATAACTACTATTTTCAGTCTTGTCCCCACAAAATATCTACTGCAATACAGAACTTACAACTTTTGCACTCATTTTATGGTGTTTTATGGTTTAAAAAAGTCATTTAGGATGGATTTCCAAAGACCATAAGTCATCATGATGCTGCAAAATCCAGCGTTATTCACTAAATGGTGAATGCTGCACAGTTTAAAGGGATAGTTCACCCACAAATGAAAACGACAACATCTGGCTTTAGACCTTAATGAGTTTCTTTCTTCTGAAGATATTTTGAAATATGCAGGTAGCTTCCAGCAGCCACACAACATTATAAGACATAAATGTTAGGTTAGATTTAGGTCGTGACGTCAGGTGACCAAAATTCAATGTCTAGCCAGCATCTAAGGACAAAGTTTTTTTGCGGTCCAATAACGACGTCAAATGACGTTGATATTTAGTTGATTTTTGAAGTTGAAGTTGTGTTGGAAACTGAACAAACTCCAACTTCAAGCCAACATCTTAAACCAACGTCATATTGACATCACATATTGACATTTATTCATCAGGTATGGCAATAAAAATCTGTCTCATAGACGTCATAGTGGTAACGTCCTCACAACGTCAAGCTGTTACATCATTAGATGTTGATATTTGGTTGATTTTAGGTTGGACATTGGACATTGACGTCGGCCTGATATTGGGTTCTGATGTCAACCTGTTTTTCATTTCCAAACAAAATGCAACGTCCCCACGACGTTGGGGTACAATGTCAATCTGAAGTCATGTTGACGTCCTGTGCCTGCTGGGCTGGCACCCATTGACTTCTATATTAGTAAACAAAAATACTAGTCAAAAGGTTAATTAAAAAAAAAAGATCTTCTTTTGTGTTGCGAAACTCAAACAGGTTTTGAACAAGTGAAGGATGAGTAAATGTGGACAGAATTGTCATTTTTGGGTGAACAATCCCTTTAAACCCTGAAAAGTTAAATAATGTGCATCATTAAATGGACACCAAATGTCACTGTAAAAAAATGACTTTGAGACAAAACATTTCCTTTCATGTTCTACAGAAAGAAACAAATATGGCAGGAGGTTGAGTAAATGACAAAGTTGACATTTCTGGTGATTTGTCTGACCAGCAGTTTATCTATAGGTGGTCTGCTATAATCTCTATAAAGCAGTGCTGTCTTAACAGCATCATTATCTCCATTGAAAAATATCTGTAGTCTTGACTAACAGCCCTCAGTTGGGTTAGGAATATCTGCTTCTATAAAACTACTAAAAATACTGTCATTTATTGTACATACTGCATACAGTGAGGTTCTGAAGTCCAAAAATTCTCAGTTTCTCTGGATGTCGATTTACTCTAGGTATGTGTTTGAGAAAAATGTTAATAGCTGTTTTATTCTGTAAAGGTCTGATATCATTTCTAAGCTAGAGCTAGAGTGTCATCTGCTGTTAAACACTAAGCTAGAGTGTCATCTGCTGTTAAAACCTAGCCCAGAGCACCATATGTTAGTGCCATCGGCTGGTAAAAACTAGCCTAGAGCATCATCTGCTGTTAAAAACTAGCCTAGAGCATCATCTGCTGTTAAAAACTAGCCTAGAGCATCATCTGCTGTTAAAAACTAGCCTAGAGCATCATCTGCTGTTAAAAACTAGCCTAGAGCATCATCTGCTGTTAAAACTAGTCTAGAGCGTCACCTGCTGTTAAAACTTGCCTAGTGGCATCTGCTGTTACAAACTAGCCTAGAGCGTCATCTGCTGTTACAAACTAGCCTACAGTGCCATCTGCTGTTAAAACCTAGTCAAGAGCACCATTTGCTAGTGCCATTTGCTGTTAAAAACTAGCCCAGAGCACCATCTGCTGTTAAAATTTAGCCTAGAACGTCCTCTGCTGTTTAAAATTACCCTAGAACGCCATCTGCTGTTAAAAACTAGCCAAGAGTGCCATTTGCTTGCGCCATCTGCTGTTAAGAACTAGCCTAAAGCACCATATGCTGTTAAAAAATAGCCAAGAGCGCTATTTGCTAGTGCCATCTGCTGTTAAACACTAGCCTAGAGCACCATCTTCTATTAACCACTAAGCTAGAGCACCATCTGCTGTTAACTTGTTGAGAGCACCATTTGCTAGCGCCATCTGCTGTTAAAAACTACAGGACCAAACAACTATCAACATTTTATCAACATTTAGCAGGATCAAATCCAGCAGCAACACCCAGAGAAAGAGAGAATATGTCAAGTAGCCTCGTTGTTTTTTTCCATAGCTGTATATGATAACAGTGAAAAGCCTCTTTGGTATCTAACGCAGCATTTATCTGTAGCAAACATATATAAAATGGATCTTCACCTCCCTATAGTGTGTGTGATCAGCTCTTCTGTCTTGTGCTGTTATACCACTTCCTTACAGCCACTCCACTGGTGCTGCTGATCACACACAGCGCTCCTCCTAAACTCCACCATGTCGGCTTTCGATTGAGGAAGAGGAACTGCAGGACGAATGCCAGCACCACATCCATCGTCCTCATAAGTGCAACTGGTCCCGCTTTCTCAATCTGCAGGGCTTTGGTAAGAAAGGCCTGTCCGGCTATCCCGAGCACCCCGATGGCCATGAGCGTCCATCTATCCCAGCCGCAGGATGGAATAGTCCACTCGTCCAAGATGAACAGGACAACGACACATTCGATGAGTCCCAGAACTGCATAGTACCATACGGAGAGGAAGTAGTGAACCCTTTTCCCGATTTTTCTCAAAATGACCATAGTGCAAGCTGCTCCGACCGCTCCGGAAAAGGCGGCCACTGTGCCTTTGATGTGACTGGTATAATCCCCTTCAATTCCAGACAATTCGGCGCCAAACAGGAATGGAGGTCTGGCTATCAGAATGACGCCGGTGAGTGTAAACACGGTGAAGACCACGTCCCATATCGTGCATCTCTCTTTGAGGAAAATCCACGCCAGCAAGGCTGTGAAGACTGGATTGCTGAACATTATGACTGTGGCATCGGCCAGGGGCATCTGAAGAACGGCGTAATACAACAAGATCATGGCGTTGGAGCCCAGAAAGCCACGGAGGAACAGGTAGATTCGCATACCTCTTGGTCCCAAAAAGCCAGTTCTGTAAAGTGAAAAGGTTATAGATTGAGTTAAAATGATATTAAATAAAATTATGGAGTCAAGATGCAAAAATACTTGTATTATAGATTTAATATTGTAATATATCATAAATGCATACCTGTATTATCCATTAATCCATTAGTCCGTGAAATAGATCGTAAATTCATACCTGTACTATATACATCCAATTCATACTTGCAATATGGATTCATATGTGTAACAGATCAAATTCATATATTCATGTCTTATAGATTCATATTTATCATATACTGTATCAGATTCATACAGTACTTCAAATGTATCAAATTCTTGTAATATTCATTCAATATCCATTTGAAGTAATGAATAGTCTTTTACAAGTAAATCAGATTAATTCATAATTAGATTAATAATTATTCATAATTGGATTAATATTTTACTAGATATTTTTCAAGACATTTCTATACAGCCTAAAGTGACATTTAAAGGCTTAACTAGGTTAATTAGGTTAGCTAGGCAGGTTAGGGTAAATAGGCAAGTTTTTGTATAATGATGGTTTGTTCTGTAGACTATCGAAAAAAAATTAGCTTAAAGGGGCTAATAATTTTGACCTTAAAATGCCTTTTAAAAAATTAAAAACTGCTTTTATTCTAGCCGAAATAAAACAAATAAGACTTTCTTCAGAAGAAAAAATATTATCAGACATACTGTAAAAATTTGCTTGCTCTGTTAAACATCATTTGGGAAATATTTAAAAAAGAAAAAAAAATTCAATGGGGGGCTAATAATTCTGACTTCTACTGTATATGTCAGATTAGTAATATAATCTGTATTATAGTAATATATCATAAATTAATATTTGTAATTCATCTTAAATAATTGTATCAGATTAATACTTGTAATGCATTGGATTCAAATTGATATGAAAGACTTAGTTTCATACTTAATATCATAACAGCCAAGTGTGAATTATTCATACTTGTAATATATCAGATTATACTGTAGATTCTTACTTCTAATATATCAGATGTTGACGTGTGCTGAAGATTCATAAATGCTCATAGATCCATACATGTTTTATGCAATCTTGAAATACATGTATGCTTGTAAAACATTCTGCTTTCATTCTTGGAATACATCATAGATTCATACTTGAAATATATCATGGCTGGCAAGACAAACAGCATCTGGAAGAAGCAGCGAATGGCACTGATTTGGATGGCGTGCATCCCCTCCATTTTCTTCACAAGAAGAGCCGCAATGGAGAAGAAGACGGACGCTAACAAGCTGTACATAAGGCCCAGCCCCGGACATGACGGCTGCTTTTCTGTGGACGAATATAATAATAATACAGCTCAACATCACAATCAATTCAACATCGTGTGAAATAATTACATGACATGCTGATTAATTCACTGTTTTAACTGAAAAAAAGCCTCGGTAACACTTTTCTTTAAGGGGTGTTCATGAGACTGTCGTGAAACCTTCATAACCATGACATGATTTTTTGCATGCTTACAACTGTTCTTAAGTGTCCTTTGCTCAGTTATGTCATTTTAAGTTCAAAGATGAGATGAGATTGTTTGCTATGACAACTTGACATAAACAAATACATCTTCATCTTTGTCATAACAATTTGATATTACCAAGACAACAAAACTTGTCATAAATCTGTCATAAACATGATTCTCATGAGGCATTGTAATTGTGTCAGAAATATTTTTCTGATCTTGTTTTTAGTGGAACAAACTGTATTTGTCAGTAAAATGATTCATTAAAAGTGTCATTACTCTGTGAAGTAATTTTTTAAGAAGGTCATTAATATTTAAGTTCCAAAAAAATATTAAAGACACTGTTTATATAATTCGTGACACATTTATAATGGCTTCATGACAATCATGTTTATGACATATTTATGACAAGTTTTGTTGTCTTGGTAATGTCAAGTTGTCATGACAAATAATGTCATCTTTGCATTTAAAATGTCATAACCAAGCGAATGACACTTTACGATATTTGTCATAAGCATGCATAGTCTCATTCACAATGCTCAAGTGTTACCAAAGTCTCTAAATGAAGATCCTTTCAATACTTTACCTTCATGAGCACAGATGGTCATACATGAATAACTGGTTCCTTTACAGTTCATGAGTGTGACTTTTATATGGCCACAAACCACAGGAAGTTGAAATACATAACAATAACAGGATGAGACATTTATTGAACTGCAAAACTGGAACTCAAAGAATTTCAGCCTTCAAGGAAAATTTGTGTTTGTCTTTTCTGATTAATTAATTATTAAAGTAATTTCTTTTGATCATACATACATACATACATGTATACATAATCATCTATATCTGTCCTTTCTAATCCTTCTTTACTCTTTACTTATTTTTTAAAGTTACTTGCTGCTTTTAAGGAAACAGGTTTACTCACCTTTTTAATAGTCAATTTATTGCTTTAAAAGCAACGAGTTTACTCTTTTTTTTTTTTTTTTTAAAGTAAAGTCAACTAATCACTTTTTACAGCATATCCCTTATAGTATACTGGTTTCAAAATGTTTAGTCATAAGTAGGCCCACACGGAATTTGCGAGCGCAGAATTCCGCAGATTTTCCGCAGAATTCCGCAGATTTTTAGCCCATTATTATTCTGTTTATTTACTTGAGTAAATGTGTGTAAATCTAAATTTATTCAGTTTTAAAATAATTACAGTAATATTATTGACTAATATGAAAATGTTCATCTGATTTATGTACAGTACAATGCAGTTTGTAAAGTAATATTTTCAGTCTTTTAGTAGATATATTATATGAGAGACTTGCTTTGTTTACCAAATAAAGTGAATCTAATTGGATTTACATTTTAAACATTAAATAAAAAGTTAAAAAGGTATTATTTTTTATTTCACATATTAAGGTTTTAGTTTTGATACTTCCAAAATAATTCCGCAGAAATCCGCAGATTTTTACCAAAATTCTCCGCAGAAATTGCAAAAAACGTCCGCAGATTCCGTCTGGCCCTAGTCATAAGCAAGGTTATTTTAGTAAACAAAAGCTAAAACTGAGACCAAAACTATTGGCCAATAAACATTTCTGTAACTTAAATAGCTAACAAAATAATAAAACTAGACTAAACTAAAATTTAAAAATGTTCATTGGAATTACTACTTTTTAAGGTAATTGGTTGCAAACTATTGATATTGACTGAATTTATACAAACAAATTAAGTTGAACATTACTAAATTTCATTTGCTTGTTTCAACCCATATAAATAGTTTGCAACGAATCAAAAAAATGAGTAAATCCAATTAAACAATTTGTCAGTTTAACAAATTTCACAAAAATGTAAACTAGTTTGAAGTTGAAGCACATATAAAGTATGATCTTTAATAAAGGAAGAAGTTTGTTTCAATGCTTTATAATTTTGACTTTTATTCATTGCATTTGTACAGTTTTGGGTAAACAGTTATTTCACTTGTATTACTAAGAGAGGTTTGCACAAGAGGAATGAAACTGGTTGACTCTGAACATGCTCTGTTAACTCTGTTAAACTAAAAATACAAAAAATAAAACAAACTAAATACTGTGGGGGAAATATTTATTGAACAGGTCGCCATTTTTCTCAGAAAACATATTTCTAAAGGTGCTGTTAACTTGACTTTTCAACAGATGTTGATAACAGCCAAAGAAATCCATATACGCAAAGAAAATAAATCTAATTAGATTTAAGAACTAGGTAATGTGTAATAAAATGAAATGGCACAGGGAAAAGTATTGAACGCATGAATAAAGGAAGGTGTAGAAAGGCAGTGAAAGCCCAGACAGCAGCTGAAATCTCTCAGTAGTTATTCAGCAGCACCTCTGCCATTCATCAGTGTAAATGAATATTAGCTGCTTCAGTCCAACATCTACCTTATCAGGGTGCATTTCAGCAAGAGAATGATCCAAAACACAGCCAATGAAACTCTCAAAGCTTTCAGAGAAAGAAGCCAATCACCGGACTTAAAATCCAATAGAAAATACAAAATAAAGCTCAGATTTGATAGATGAGACCCACAGAACCATCAGGATTTTTTCACTCTGTTGAAGTCTGTGAAAAAGACTTGCATGTGACTTCATTCTCCATATGAGAGGCGTCGTTAAGCTGCCATCACCAAAAAACATTTTAGATAAAGTATTACATACATTTCTGTAGTTCAGGACGTTCTCCTTGTGTCATTTCATTGTTATTACACACAACTCATTTTTCAGATTTGTATTATTTTGTT
The DNA here is from genome assembly GCA_903798195.1 of Danio kyathit. Lineage (NCBI taxonomy): Eukaryota > Metazoa > Chordata > Actinopteri > Cypriniformes > Danionidae > Danio > Danio kyathit. The sequence goes on along the minus strand of LR812530.1, from coordinate 6,502,966 downwards.
TTATTTTTATGTTTGTATTGTTTGGGCTTTTACCAAAATCTGGTTCAATTCCATGTCAACAGCTCCTTTAAAAATATCATTCCCAGAAAAAAAAACATGACGTGTTCAATACTTTTCCCCCCACTGTATATAACTAAATAGAAATGGGCTCACAAAATAAAATCTAAACTATAAAATGAACCAAAACTAACTAAAATTAAACTAAATTGCAATTCAAATTTAAAAATTGTATTGAACCAAAACCAAAAAATCTTTAATAACCTTAGTCGTTAGAAAACCATCTGAAAGCCGTTCATCAATAAAGTCTTTGTTGATAAACCACATGCAGAAAAGAATGGAAACTCGAGATATGAGGAATACACAGCATGATTTGGCTTTGTGGGGTGTGATCTGAATTTTGATATTGGCATGGAATGAGATGGAAAGAGCAAAACAGCATGAATCTCCACACACTGTTGATGACTTGAGTTTAACTTTGACACTGAAATGAAAAATCACTAAATGTGACGCAAGTGATTATGCAACCAAGTGCAACTTTACTACCTGTTGGTGAGCTGAGGGTTGTGCTCAATCAGGTTGTGCGGTTGCCAACATTGGATAAACGTCAAATTGTATCAAATGTGGACCTGGAGCGAGCCAAATATCATGGGTCCTGGAACATAACACACACCCAACAATACGGGTTTGAGTTCAAATAAACAAGCAGCTTCACCTGATCTTTAACAGAGAACACACTAGGGGGAAAAGGACACTGTTTCCTGGTGTGATTCACTCACAGCATTTCCCACAAAGCCAGCTCATCATGATAAAGCATTTATGCTAACGTCACCCTGAGGAAATATTTCAAACCGGTATTTCCAATTTTTTTTAGGAAACACCTTAAACGGATTGGTCAACCAAAATGAAAATTTGCTCACTCTCAAATGGTTTCATACCTTCATGAGTTTCTTTCTTCTGTTGAACACAAAAGATGTTTTGAGGAAAGCTGAGACTTCCATATATTAAAAATAAATACTATGGAAGTCAGTGGTTTCCAGCTTTTTTCAACTATCTTCTTAACTGTTTAACAGAAGAAAGAGAGTCAAGTTTGGAATAAGTAAAGGGTGATTAAATGATGACAGAAATCTCAATTTTGGTCGAACTATCCCTTTAATACTTCAAAGATACTTTGAAAACAAAATACCACTACATATGAACACTGTACCAAGAGATCAAATGTTTTTACGGATGATCTTGACTGATCATGCACCATATAATTAGGCCTGTCGTGATAATTTATTTATGCTGTGCAATAAATTGATACAGAAATTATTGTGATAAGATACTGTCATTTTAGAATAAAAGCCATTGATTATATAATGATATGCTATAAAACAGCATAATAATAATGCAAATGGATTTAAACACTTTAAAGAACAATTTTATTCATTCCTAAAGTCAGTGTGACCCAGACGTTTTATGTCAGTATGTGGAGCGGCCCAAAGGTGAACCCAGAGTTGAAAATAAACACTAATGGCGGAAGAGGAAAACGTCAACAGCCTACAGTCAGAAGATCTGCTTTCTCTCACTCATAGTGTTGTAAAGGCTAAATGTTTTCACCTTGACACAGTTTCTGACTTAGAATTAAATAAATCTGAAAGATATTGTACCTGTTTATTCTAATATCATTCAATAATTAAATTATTTAAAAACACAGTTAATAAAAATAGCATTTTTCAAGGGAAATATTGTAAGAAATATCGTTATCGTGTATTTTTCCAATATCGTGCAATCGTGATAAATATTGCATCACCTAAAGTTACTAAGGTCACTTCTATATTGTGTAATAAATCTATATATTGTGTCAGTCTTATTTGATTTATTTCGGCTAGAATAAAAACAGTTGTTAATTTTTTAAAACCCATTTTAAGGTCAAAATTATTAGCCCCTTTAAGCAAATTTTTTTCCGATAGTCTACAGAACAAATCATCGTTATACAATAACTTGCCTAATTACCCTATCCTGCCTAGTTAACCTAATTAACCTAGTTAAGCCTTTAAATGTCACTTTAAGCTGTATAGAAGTGTCTTGAAAAATATCTAGTCAAATATTATTTACTGTCATCATGGCAAAGATAAAATAAATCAATTATTAGAAATGAGTTATTAAAACTATTATGTTTAGAAATGTGTTAAAAAAATCTTCTCTTGGTTAAACAGAAATTGGGGAAAAAATAAACAGGGGGCTAATAATTCTGACTTTAACTGTGTATATATATAATTTACAAATATAAAGCAGCCAAATCAGCAATATGTAAGGAGGGCTTAAAATAAACACTTATCAAGCAAATGCAAAATTATACAAAACATTTATCCAACTAAACAGTTCCTCATGAGATACGACTGCATATTAATGCCCTCTCACACCATTAAGTTTGATATGAGAGAATGATGTGCAAAATAAAGCCCTGCCCCCTATTCAATATTCCGTTTCAGTTTGCAGTACATCAACATACTGAAATAAAAAGTCTTAGTAACTTCCAGACTTTAACTTTATGGGAACTTTCAAAAAACTTTCAAGTCAAAAAGCAACCAGAACTATGAATATACTCAAACAACTAAACTCCTCTCTTCTGTTAATGGTAAATATTAATGTATAACCTTCTGGTTTTTATTATTATTATTGTTTGTTTATTTCAATTGTATTATTACTTTTCTGGTTTTCTGTTATGATGTGGATGTCATAATTGAAAGATTTTGTTATGGTTTTGATTGTTAAATATTCCACATATACAATAAAAAAAGCAAAAAATTCAAGCAAATGCAAGAAAAATTGGTGATGCGATTGGTTGGTCACTATATTATGAACAATGACGGATATGCTATGTGGTTTAGCACAATTATTAAATCACAAAGATGGCATTGTAGTTTTATAAATTTGTAATCTGATGCCACACCAGCTCTTTTCACATGAGCAACTCATGATAACAGTTCCTTTATTATCTTGAAGGAGCTTTGTTTGGCAGTAAATTATCCACTTAATCTCTTTGATTTTTACTCAAAGACAGAATATAAATCTCTTAACAAGGTGAAGCATTTTAAAAGAGAAGTTTCCTTGATGCCAAGATATACCATAAAAATGTGTTTTATTATTTTACAGATGGTTTATGAGGTAATACTATGTTTTTCATTAAATGCTTTAGAATTTAATATGATTAGTGATATTTCTTTAATTTTTACTCTAATGTAATATTAATAATTATAATAACAACAATAATTTCAATTAAATTATATATTTCCTTAATTTGTTCAGTTCTGTTTTTTTTTTATATATTTAATAATGCACACTGTAAAAAAATGCCGGGTTCCCCACAATTCATTCATGTTGTCCCGACACAAATCCATTAAGTTAATTAAAGATTAGGGCTGTAATGAATCACGATTGATATGTGATTCGTACGGATCACAACCCATGGTTCGGAACACACGTGACTCGTAGATTAATACATTTATTTTACTGGTAGATTAATCCTAAATTTGAAATGATCACAGAGAGATCGCCTCTCACATAATTCAAATCACATGTATGAAAGCATTTAGGATTTTCTGTAAAATATAATTGATGACAGAAGAAGTTGTGGTGGGTTATTCGGGATGGGTTTCTTAGGTTATTAAAGGTGTTTTCTGTCACTACTTGTTTAGCCTGCATTAATGCATTCAGTGTAAGCTGCACGATTAATCATTAAAAGATCAGGATCTCAATACCCATGCAACATCAATTATAAATGATGGTGATTTGCATATGTTTATTAATCTCTTTATAGGTCTTTAAAATTAGTTATGAAGTTACAAACAATCAAATAACACAGAAGCACTGGGATAAGATAACAGTGTATAGAATAGATATTTATGCTGTTTATTGTAAAAATTAAAATCACCTTCATATGCATTTAACGCTCAAAAATGAAAGTTGTAGGCATCAATTACATTATTTAACCAATAGGTGGTGGCAACCAGCCATCAAAAATATGCCACTGAATAATTTTTCAAAAATGATCCATCTAGTAATGAAACATGACGTGTTTGAGTGAATCACTGAATCATTTATTGAAAATGAGACTAAAAATAAATGAATTGTCCAAATTATAATGTTCGATTTCTACATTTAGTGTTATCAGCAACAGTACTAGTAACAGTGAATATTCGGTAGTGAATATTTTACCATGTATTTTTATTCAGCTGATTATTTTTTCATTTTATTTTGAATAAAATTACAGGTTCTAAGTTCTGTTTGTTAATCTAAAAGTGTGTTCCAGTGCTGTTTTTGTAATAAACGGAAAGCAAATTACATTTGTCTCCTCCCTATTTTGGCTGATCCAAAAAATGGTCTGATCCGTGACTAAAAAACCATAATGTGATCCAAACAGTGAGATTTGTGATTCGTTACACCATTATTAAAAATCAAGTAGATTGAACATAAAACAATTAAGTTGTCCCAAAAAATCTCAAAAATTGTATTGTTTCAGCTTATTTTAAATAAGTAATTTGAACAATCTTTTTGAGCTTATACACTGTAAAAATGCAGGGTTCCACACAATTCATTCATGTTATCCCAACACAAACTGGTTAAGTTAACTTAACACTTTTAACAAATTTATGTGGCTTGAACATAAACAAATTAAGTTGAATTGTGTTGTTTTCAGCTCATTTTAAATAAGTAGTTTGAACGAGCAAAACAAAATATTCTTTTGAGAGTATACAGATTTATGGCCTGTGAAAACTATTACAAATACTTTATAATTATGTGTATTTATAATTTTTTATTTTCTCAACTTTATAATTATGTGTATTTATAATTTTTTATTTTCTCAAGACATCAGCTATTGGTGGATGGTGTTCAATGTTAGCTTTAGGCCTTGAGTGTAAATGTTCCCCTCACAAAAGATACCATGGTGACCACAATTTCCAACAACAACACACAATAGAGTGCTACAGTCAGGTTCTGGAAGTAAGAAAACCCCATTCATTTCCTCCACAGGGGGGCTGATTTTAAATGATTGAACTGAATTCTAGTTTTATATTTCTCTCTTGTTTTTAATTCGATTATGCGATTCATAATGCTTTATAATTATAGTTCCTTTTGCAGTGTATGAGTTGAGTTCCTCAAAAGTGCAAATCACTCTTTGACAACAACTTAATGAAAAATAGGGGTACTGAAAAGTGGACACTTTACTGTACAACACAAACGTGGAACTGAGAATGTGGAACTAGTCACCACAAATATTCCTAAATCAATTCTGTATTAGTTCATAAGACCTGTACAATAACTGTAAAAACAGTGAAAAGTGGCTACAACCGAGTAACAAAGAATAGTTTCTATGGTAGCTGTGTGTAAGGGGATTAATACAATGTAACTGTTCTTGTCAGCTTTTATAAAAAGAAAGTGCCATGGCAACTCTGCTGTTTATGACACTGTTACTACAGTCAATAACAGGTTACTGTAGAACCATGTGGTTTCATTATTCATTTCCTTGCTAATTATTTAACTAATTATGTTTTATTGATGACGTACAGATTAAGGGTCAAAAATGAGATGTGCTACATTCGTGTCTGCATCAAATTAAACGTACAAAAAGCATTTTATATACACATAAAGTATATTAAGTGCACAATTTTGTTCAAGTAACTTTTCTAAGATTAAAATGTTGAAATATGGGTAAAACAATCAATCAGTACAACATACTAATATATATACACATACACACACAGTTGAAGTCAGAATTATTAAACCCCCTGAATTATTAGCCCCCATTTATCCCCCCCCCCCCCCCCACCCCAATTTCTGTTTAACGGAGGGATTTTTTCAACACATTTCTAAACTTAAACTAAATTTATTTTATCTTTGCCATGATGACAGCACATAATATTTTACTACATATGTTTCGCTTCTATACAGCTTAAAGTGACATTTAAAGGCTTAACTAGGTAAATTAGGTTAACTAGGCAGGTTAGGGTAATTAGGCAAGTTATTGTATAATGATGGTTTGTTCTGTAGACTATCGAAAAATAAATTAGCTTAAAGGGGCTAATAATTTTGACCTTAAAATGGTTTTTAAAAAATTAAAAACTGCTTTTATTCTAGCCGAAATAAAACAAACTAAAAATAACTACATACAAATATTTTATGGTATCAGTTTACAATAAGATTCCATCAGCTAATGTTAATGTACTTACTAGCACAAACAAACAATGAACAATACATTTAATACAGTATTTATCATTCTTTGCTAATGTTAGTCAATGAAGAAATAATGATAATTAACTTGATAATTCACAGTTCAATAACTATTGTTAAAAAGCACAACTCTGAATTTTAATCATACTTTAATAAATGTTCTAATTGACACTATGATTAATAAATGCATACAAGAATTGTTCATTCTTATTACAGGTTGGTAAATACATTAACTAACAAAACCTTACTTTAAAGTGTGATCAATTTTACATTTATTTACATGTATTTATTAAAATGATTAAAAACCTCTTGCTGACATATACTGTAGATTAAACCCAGTGGTTTACAATTTAAGTTAGATGATGACAGTGAAGTGTTCAGAATATAATGAATAAGTTTTTTAATAAAGTCTTTCAATGTGTCATCAAATGATTGCCTGACAAGATTTTCGGCAAATGTAGGTTGTTATTACACTGAATGACATTTCAGCAGGTGACTTCTGTATATCATGGTAAAAATGTAATTGATTATATACAGTTGAAGTCAGAATTATTAGCCCCCCTTTGATTTTTTTTTCTTATTTCAATATTTCCCAAATTATGTTGAACAGAGAAAAGGAATTTTTCACAGCATGTCTGATAATATTGTTTCTTTTAGAGAAAGTCTTATTTGTTTTATTTCGGCTAGAATGAAAGCAGCTTTAAATTCTTTTAAAAACCATTTTAGGGACAAAATTATTAGCCCCTTTAAGCTATATATTTTTTCGATAGTCTACAGAACAAACCATCATTATACAATAACTTGCCTAATTACCCTAACCTGTCTAGTTAACCTAATTAATTATATTATACATACATATATATATATATATATATATATATATATATATATATATATATATATATATATATATATGATAATATATTAGACTTTTATTGTTTTATTCTTGAAACAACTTCTCGCTGAGTTGTCGCAGATTGAATGTAATGTAAACGTTAACAGGAACGATGGTTACTATGGTGAACGTAAGTGATCTACAGCAGTCGACAGTTGACTGTACATAACAGTCAGAGGTCACACCGGTGTAAAATTAGAAACAACAAAGATCAAATTCGACATCTGTAGTTGTGTTTACGAACGATATCTTCTGAAAGCTAAGAGTTTAGATGAGTTTACCTTTCTGAACGGTGTTTTCCCCCGTGTCCTCCTCACCATCATCATCATTATCCTGAGTGTCGCTTCTCTTACAGGGCAAACAAACCCGGTAAAAAGCAGCGCGGTTGACCGGTCGGGACTCCCCAGCGTCCCCATCCGGCACGTCCGATAGAGTTCGCATCTCAAATTCCTCCCCAACCTTCCCATCTTCAACTTTATGACAAAGCACCCTGATGTCGTCCGCTGTATAAGGGACAACAGATAAATCTGTGTCATTATTACTCACAGAGCCATTGCGCTGTCTAATATCACCCATGACAGAGGAGAGCAGCTGCCGGGCATACCTTGACCACGCGTCTTGACACACGGTTGCCTTCGGGTAGGAATGGTACCTTACCGAGCAACAAGTTAAATAATTAACCTTGTACAAAGAAAAGGTGTTTGCGTCATTCTGCCGCTAGAGGAAGACAAAACGCGTTTGAATGAGGTTGGACGACAATGACGTTTCACAGCGTTTACTCGCACTGGAAATCACCACACGAGTTCATTGTTCAATCTCTTAATAATAATAATAATAATAAGTAATCTTTTTCTTAATGATTAAGGCTTTGTAAATATTTTGTTTCTATATTTCATTGCTGTAATATCACTTCAATGCAGTTATAAAACTTAATAATAATGAGATAATACTTAACTTGTATTCAATAAAAAAAAATAATAAATAAATAAAAATAATAATTATTATAATATTCCCAGTGATGGGTTGCAGCTGGAAGGACATCTGCTGCGTAAAACACATGCTGGATAAGTTGGTGGTTCATTCTGCTGTGGCGACCCCAGATTAATAAAGGAACCAAGCCGAAAAGAAAATGAATGAATGAATAATAATAATAATAATAATAATAATTACACGCTGATGGAAGACTAATGCTAATATCCTTTTTGTAATTAATTGCAAAACATTCTACATTACAAGTTTCGGTTCCATTTTTTATTAAGTGGCCTTAACTAATGTGTATTACACTATAATTAATAATTAGTTGCAATGTACTTATTGTATAACTACATGTTTATACATTGTATTTATGCTTGATTAAATACCTGCATGTAATTACATCTCTAAACGTACCCATATCTTACCTCAAGTGTTCTGCAATACATTACGAACACAGTACATTGTATTTATAGCTATATGTAAGTACATAGCAGTTAAGGCCACTTAATATAAAGTGGGACCCAAATTTCTTTGTCACGATTGAGAATTCATATTTTGCAATTTCTGAATTTTTCCTCTTGAAATATCTACTCTGTATTTCGCCGTTTCTATTTATAGACCATTTCAATGTGTTGATGTCATTGGCTCATGAACATTTCCTGCTTGTTATCAAACTATTTCATAACTGTAACAAGAGGCAATTCAATCATACTGTAACTAGATGTTAAAACAGCTATTAACAGATTATTTATCCATATGTGGCTCTTTTTGAATTCTCAGATGCTATAGAAATTAAAAATGTAAAACAGGAACAATTTTACGACCACTGTTTTAGTTTACATCCCTCAAAATGGTCTATAAACTCGCAGAAAGTAGTGTATAAACTCAGAATAGTGAATCAAAAAGTCAGAATTATGAGAAAACCTATATAAAATCAACTGCGAGAAATAAAATTTAACTTCGGAGTTAAAAAACAAAACAAAATTGTGAGAATTGTAAGGGGAAAAAAACTGAATTGCAACATATGAACTCAGGATTATGAAATGTAAGCTCAGACGTTTGATAAATGTCAGAATTGTGAGCTATGAACTTACAATTCTGACTTTAAGTTCAAAAGAATTGTTTATTTTAGTAGTTCAAGTTTGTAGTTCTATCTTGCGTTAATCTACTTTTGAGTTGAGACAAGCTTATTCAATTCATCTTTATTTCTCTAGTGCATTTACGATGTAGATTGTGTCTAAGCAGCTTGACATAGAAGTTCTAATAAATTGAAACTGTGTCAGTCCAGTTTTCAGATTTAAAGTTAGGTTTAGTTCAGTTCAGTGTTGTTTAATTTTCACTGCTGAGAGTTAGAACAGCAAGAAAGTATATAAACTCATAACTCTGAGGAGAAAAAATCATAAAGTCAAGAAATAAACAGCAATTTCAATTTAAAATTTGTACTTCACACATTGAGTACAGTCCAATACTGTTTAAACATTGCAATTTTGACAAAAAAAAAAAAAAAAAGGGGGGGGGGGGGGGGGGGGGGGTGAAATGTGAATAATAATCCCAGAATTACCTTTTTAATATTCTTACTCTGTAGAGGAAACAAGCATCCATATTTACTTGAGTCTTATTTAGTATTTTTAAATTGATTTATAATAATATTAATTATTATTATAATTAGGCATGGGATGATAACCATTTTCAAGGTATACCAGTTTGGAAAAGTCAAGGTTTTAAAACTGCCCAAAATGTTCTGCTTTACCGTTCCTACGATATGTGTAAGCTTTTTTATTTACTTTTTTGTTTTTTTAGGACAACAGAATCTTCAGCAGAAAAGATCTCCTAAGATGCCGTTTTAAATTGTAAATAAATCTGGGTGTTTGAAACTAATGAAGACAGCAGAAGTCAAGGATTCATTTGAATTATTCAGCCTGACATGTTTACAGCTCCAAAATATTGTAATGTTTCTCAAAATAAAATAAATTGTGTTTAATGAGGGAAACAAGTTGTTGTTTTTTACCCACACATTTAAAAAGAACATTTTTTGGAGCAGTAATCACAACACATTTTTATCCTATACTGTCATAATCTTATACCAGCCCATGCCTAATTATAATAAAATGTTTAGTATTTTTATTAATTAAATTATATTTTACTTTGTTTTTAGCAGATGTTTTTAGCAACTTTTAGAGACACATCGATACACTTCCTATATGCAAAATTAATGCATCACGACAAAGCAGGCTTATATATTTTTTAAGGTTTTATTAGATCTTAAAAAAGTACCAGTAAACAACTAACCTTCCCTCCCACAGCCACCTTTCCTCACTATTTGCGAAAATAAACAAACTCCTACGCTTATTGCATTCATGTTATTAAAAGAAGTTTAGTCAAAACAAGTTTCTAATCACACCTAATGTGGTTAACGTGTTTTTTTTTTTTTTTTTTGCTTAAAAAAGTAGTTACAAATGTCTTTTTACATCACTGTAAAAATGTAAACAGTTTATTTGGCAGATTGTTATTACGTCAGCAACAGCTAACTGATTTGACCTTTGTTGGCTCCTTGTTATACCTAGTGACTACACGGCAAGCATGAGAATATGTTAACAATAGCTTTTGTTGAAAGGGGACAAAAAAACAGGAAAAATGAAAAGTGCAGAGCAGATGGTGACAACAGAGAAAGACACACAGGGCGTTTCTAGAGAGGCATTCATCTGGAATTATTATTATTAGCGGTCTAGGCTAGATCATGCATGTACAGTTGAAGTCAGAATTATTCGCCCACCTGTGATTTCTTTTTCAAATATTTTCCAAATGGTGTTTAACAGAGCAAGGAATTTTTCACAGTATTTCCTATAATATTTTTTCTTCTTCTGGAGAAAGACCTATTTGTATTATTTTTTTGGTAGAATAAAAGCAGATTTAATTTTTTAAACCATATTAAAGTCAATATCATTAGCTCTTTTAAGCAATATTTGTTTTCGATTGTCTACAGAACAAATCATCATTATAAAATAATGTACTTAATTAACCTAACTTGCACTCTCAGAAATAAAGGTATAGAGCTGTCACTGGGGTGGTACCTTTTCAAAAGGTACACATTTGTACCTAAAGGGTCCATACAGACAGGGGCGGATTTAACCAATAGGGAAGGTAAGCAGCCGCTTAGGGCCCCAGGAAATCTGGGGGCCCCCAATAAATATCAAGAAGTATAAATTATACCTATAAACAATATATAACATTGTTTTCTATCATATTTTGTATGGTGAGAGTCAAACAAATAAAACTAACATAATTAAATATTATTTAATATAAATTATAATATATTATTATAATAATAATACTATTGTCCACCACCTCCCAATCATAGAGCAGTCCAGCAGTCAAATTTAAAAAAAATATATATATTTATTATTTTTAGTTGTAAATTAATTTTAAGAAAACTACTCATTTAAAAAGTAGAGATTGCATTAAGATAGAACATAGAAAAGATGTTTTATGTGATATAAAAAGCATCTAAATAAAAAAATTATTAAATAAAAGTATAAAGGGTGCATTTTAGGACTGGTGGGCCCCAAAATATCCCAGAAACCCTTAAAATGTGCTGGTTTTAATGGGTGGCAATGTTTTGAAATTATTATTATTATTATTATTATTTGTAAACTTTAAGACGTCTGTGAAAGTCTAGATTATTTTGTTTTGTGTTGTTTCAACAGAGAAATCAAATGAAATTAAGACATGTCTGTGAGATTAAGATTTGTTTTGCCGGGAAAATAACATTTATAATTAATCACATTAATTACATTGAGTTGCATTTTGCAGCTCTAGTGGATTCTAGTTTACTTCACTGAACTGTAAATAAAAAAAAAAATTTTAAGTAAAAAGGGTGCATTTTGGGACTGTTGAGCCCCATGGCTGGAATTGCTTAGGACCCCCAAATCACTAAATCCGCCCCTGCATACAGATACATCAAGCAGTGCTTCCCACACATAGACTTTATTTGTGCGGGCCGCCCAGGTATATTAACGGCTGCCCAAGTATATTTGGTGATTATTCGCAATCGATTAACCAGTGGAAAATCTTCTCTTATCCTACACATTTCGTACTGCTCGTTGTGTTTGCACGAGACCTGTCAACATTCCCACAAACTCACGTGCTCTGCAGTGCAGACCCACAGAGACATGCCATTTTGGCACTTAAAAAAATGCATCCGTTTGGGGTTTCTAAATATCCTAAAATGTCCGGGATTCGCCATTTGCTTTCGCTTTCTAAAGTTGTCATTAATCATATGCGCTTTAATTTACGTTTACCTTTTTATTTATTAAGCGAGAGCGAGAGAAACATTAAAAACATCAACTAATATGCCTTATTTAAATAATCAACACTTTTTATTTTTGTAATTAGGGCCTATTATAATTGTTAGCACTGTTTTTAATCCTTTTTACTGTCATATATTTCTCATTTGCTGTATATTTTATTAATTTGAAGATGTTAATATACTTTATACTTATCTAAAATGCTTTGGCTTTACTGTACAAAATGTCATGCCAATAAAGCTGAACTTGATAGAGAGAGAGAGAGAGAGAGAGAGAGATAGAGAGAGATAGAGAGAGAGAGAGAGAGAGAGAGAGATCAGCTTTTACCTGTCAATGGGTGCACATGGTTCTTAAATTGCATAAAAGTAAGAGAAATAGTGGATTAAAAAAAAAAACTTTAACCTATTGAAAAGAAACAGTGTATAAGAGTGTCACAACAAATTTTAATATAGTCAAAATCACATAATTTTTTGTTTGTCGCATGTTGTTGCCATGGGTAAAAGGTCTGTTTCAATCCAGCTACCACCGCAAGTATCTTTCAAACCTGTGGGAAGCCCTGCTCAAGGGTACATGTTAGTACCTAAAAAGTGCAAAAGTGTACCTCTTAAAATTTTTAGGGTCGACGCCAGTGGTTAGTGCGTCGACACATGCACTCCAGTGCTCAAGGCGACCTGAGTTCGATTCCCGCCTCGCGATCCTATGCCGATCCTTCCCCTCTCTCTGCTCCCCATGCTTTCCTGTCAATACTCTCTACTGTCCTATACAATAAAGGTGAAAACCCCTAAAAAATAATTATAAAAAATAAATAAATAAATAAATTTTAGGTACAAATTTGTGCTTTTGAGATACCAATATGGACCCTTTGAACACAAATGTGTATCTTTTGAAAAGGTACCACTGTAGTGACAGCTCTCCTCCATTTCTTTCCTAAGAGTGTGTCTAATTATACTTGTTATGCCTTTAAATGTCACTTTAAGCTGAATACTAGTATCTTGAAAAATTACTAGTAAAATATTAAGTTCTGTCATCATGGCAAAGATAAAAGAAAGCAGTTATTCAAACTATTATGTTTAGAAATGTGTTGACAAAAATCTTCTTTCCATTAAACAGAAATTGGGGGAAAAATATACAGGGGGGCTAATAGATCTGACTTCAACGGTAGCTTCGTCTGTGTCAGGGTCTGTTCTCTGCACCCTAACTGCTCAGGTCGATCATCAAGTGCTCGTAAATCTGCGTCTTCCCTTTAAAGCTGGACGCCAGCAGGAACTCTCGGTTGTCAATGGAGGCCAGTGAGAATGCTCTCGGCGCTTGGACGTTGAGCTCCTGGAAGTGCACAAACTGGCTCTTCTTGGTGTCCCACTGATAGACCTGCGTTAGCGAGTAGTCGCTGCCGAGGATGGCGTACTGCCAGTTGCCGATGGAGACGGGCTGGAAGACCATGGACCCCCGCGAGGGCATTGTCTGTATCTCCGTGAACATAGCGCCGTCCCACTTCATCACCTTGGAGTCTCCGATGAAGCGCGTCAGACAGATAAACAGCTCCCCCTTCACCTTAAAGTGTTTGACCGCATAGACGTCCTCCATCTCTGGAATGTCCGTCCGCCTGTCGAACTGCTTCTGGCTTCGGCTCCACTGGTAGACGACAGGCCGCTGTGAGCTGCTTGACAAAATAATGTGGGGTTTGCCTGCGATTTCCAGGTACTCCACATCAGTGTCACGGTACCACGGATGGAGAGATTGGTGAGAGTAGAAGCCGTTGCCGTTCCACTTGTAGATCGTAGTGGAGCCGGCCTTGGAGCTGTCCGCTATCACAAAGTAAAACTCGCCGTCCACACGGAAAGTCTCAATGTCGTTGGGTTTTCTGATTTTTAGGATGTCGATGTCCTGGATTTTGATGAACTTATTGGCTGAGCTGTCTCTTTTGTAAATGTGAGAGCCACCGAACAGTTGAGCGACCACGATAAAGAGGTGGTCATCGATGACCATTGGCTTGCACACCACTGTGGAGGTGCCTGCGATCAGAAAAACTGCATTAAAAAGATAATTCAGCCCAAATTTTAAATCCTGTCATCATTTAATCATTTTCTACTAGTTCCAAACCTGTTTGAGTTACTTTCTCTTATTAAAACAAAAAAGAAGATGTTCAAATCAGGCTCATTATGGATATGTACACCTATATACAGTACATTACTGAAAAGCACGAAATATGTCCCAGGAGGTATGCTTTTTTGCAGTTTTTGTATTTGCGAATCCACCAGAGGCCACTGTGTACACTTTTCAGATCACAAGTGCCATTCCCGCCTGCTCTTCTCACGTAAATCCACCAGAGGCCGCTGTCGACTGACTGACTGAGTGACCGACTGACCAACCGATAACACCACCCACCCCCTTCCCTTAACCCAACCGATAGTGTTTTCAAAAGCCCTGAATGACTCGCCCACCACCTTCCCTAAACCGACCGACAGTGTTTTGAAAAGCAATCCAGAAAAAGAAAAGCCCTCATGGCCGCATAATTTTTACCACATTTTCAGATTTTACCACGTTCTCACCCTCTTATTGACTTATTGAGCTACTGGGCAAACTGATAACAGCAGAAAAGCCGTCCCCACAGATTTAAGCGGTCAGCTAGTAGTGCGAAAAGAAACAGAAGCCAGCGGCGGCATCATACCACACCGTATCGTTCATTTTAAAGATGAAAGGCAGCCATATGTACCTCTGGCTACGTAATTCGCGCTCTCCAGAAATGTATACAGGGGTACATTTGCATAATGAGCCTGTGTTGAAAATGTTGGAATCCTCTAACCATTGACTTCCGTAGCATTTGTGTTTCCTACTATGAAGACAATGGTTACAGGTTTTTAACATTCTTCAGTAAATATTCAGTATCTTTTTTTTGTGTTCAACAGAATAAAGAAACTCTAAAAGTTTTGCAACCACTTGAGGGAGATTAAATTCGTTCTAAGTAAATTTTTGGTTTTAAAACCAGATCCAGTCAGTCGCATTAAAACTAGTCTTTTTAATCAGTTTTTGTAGCACTGAAAATCAGAAACATGCTGCTAACCTAAAAAATGTAACATTTACATTTACAGACCTAATAACTATTTATAGGTCAAATATATAATTGAAGTCGGAGCAATAGCCTAGTGGTTAGCGCGCTGACATATGGTGCAGTAGGACATTTCCCAACCCTACCTCCCCCTCTCTCTCTAACTTCGCTTCCTGACTCATTACTGTCCTGTCTAATGAAGCCAAAAAGTCCAAATAATAAATCTTTAAAAAATATATATATCATTGAAAAGGCACAGTATGTAAGGGTTGGTAGTTTAGTAGGGGTGTATTTTGGTTGGTATGTAAGTGAAATACATCTATAATCACAAATAACAAATAAAAAACAACTACTCCACAACAGAGACTCTTCATAATAGAGTGAGATATTTGTTTCCCACTCATGCTGTAGCAACTCAATCTTATAAAGGTGGATGCCAATTGCGGCACCTGTGTTAGCACCTGGTTTGTACCCTCGTAGAAAACAAAATTTCAATTTCTAGTAGAGGAGCGGTGCAGCACTTCCCGCGTCTGGTCTGCATTGTGCACTGAAATTAATACTGGTTCTTAAAGGGGAACCTCACAATTAGGGCTGGGCCGATAAATGATATTATATTGAATCGCGATAAAATTTATGCCAATAACAATAATAAGCTTTGGTCTTTTTAACTCTATATATATTTAAGAGCCAATCACACTGCAGAAATGTGCAACAATAGGAATCTAAAAGTGTGTTGATATTAGAGATGCACCAAATTTTCGGCCACTGAAAATGTATCGGCCAAAATTGTTATGCCATTTAATGGACCCTCTAATTTTTACCCTCTAAGCTTTATCAAGTGATATCGAAATATGTATCGTTATCGTTCAATATGGAAAACAATTATCGAGATGCCATATCGCCCAGCCCACAAAAGCAGCAGAGCTTTTATTATGCCACAGTCCAGCACTTCCGCTTCTTCTGTTCCTGATCACGTGGAGAAGAAGCAGCACTAAAATACAACTTAGGCTTCTGTTATAATACTGCTCTGTGCAGTCTAATAAAACACACAAGATATTAATGCGCCTTTTCTGTTTAACTTTATATAAAACCATAAATGGAGGGTGTGTGATGTCATTAGTATAAACACACAGCACACGCTCTAGTTAGACTACTTAAAATGGCTTATTTCTCTGGAGTTGAACATTCTTCAAAACATTTTGTATAATGTACTGAAGTCAGCAAAATATATAACACTGTTCTAGTGTTCAAACTTGTGAGCCTTTAACATCACTGAAACAATCTACAAAGACAGATTTAACTCCTTCAGCAAGTTTCCACTACTGTACGTTTGTAGGAGGTGTGATGCGTGATGCTCACTTAATATGATCTCATGATCTCTAAACTCCATATTGACGTGATCCCATTCCATGAAGTTGCATCTTCCGGTGAAAGGCTGAGCGTAAACCACATACTGATCATTCTCATAGGAGAAGGCCTCCACGGATATAGACTCAAATGCAAGGGTTTTCTTTAAAGCAAACTCTGCAACAAAGAAAAATAAATTAGTTGATATGGTTGTCAAGTATGACTCAATTAAGTGGTGTTTTAGGTCACGTTTCTTAGCAATACAGATGACATTATCACTGCAAAATGTAGTAATAACTCCAATCACAACTGTTTGTCTTGCAGAGTATCCTGTTACCCAACTGTTAACTTCTAAATGAGGGCAATTATGTATTATTAAGCTATTATTATGAACATGTATGTGCACTGTGCACAAACTGGCATAGATTTGTGAGTCTTTAATGACTTTATGATTCAGTTAATTACTCAGTTTTGTGGCTTATTCTGTGAGTCAGGCTTCTAACATTCCTTGCAGGTTTTCATATTACAGAAATATAAATAATTTAAACCTGCAACTACTAATACATATATTGCATTCATGTAATTATTATATTATATTATATTATATTATATTATATTATATTATATTATATTATATTATATTATATTATATTATATACAACAGGTCTGTCTGGTTTTTAAATCTGATTGGCTGATAGCCGTGGGATATTTGGCCAGTAACAGCACTTGTCCAGCCTCTTCACCCTTCACCCTTGTGTATTACTCCACCCACATAGAGCAACAAGCAGAGGACACTCTACAGTTTGACAAATATTGCTGCTGTTAGACAACATAATGTACTTTTGAGGCTTTTTTAGTCGATAATGTAGTTGTTTAGATTGCAACTATGCAGTTTATTTATAAGGATAGTGCCTATTTTAAAACATCTATCATTTCTGAGAGACTAACCGCCTCATTGAATAAAGGCGATTGACATTGTCCAACCACAAGATGGCGACAGAGACAGCATAATAAGCCCTTAGAGGAGGAAAAATACAGCATAATTTTAAAGTACAGCTGATCAAATCATTATTATGCAGGTAAGTGACTTTCTAAGTCGATCACTCTCCTTTGTATGTTGTAGTGCTGTATTTATACCATTGTAATTGTAGTGTGTTGAGTGTGAGATGGGACTCATCTTAAAGTCTTAAAACCGGAGATGGCCATCTGTTTCTAATGACTCTCCTGTTTTCACTACTGCAGACTAGTTCACTAAACAGAAAGAAAGAAGAAATGCCTGCATGTGTTTAGCATTTTTCCGTATCACAAACACAACAGTGATAGCGTTGCTTTGGCTTTTTTGGGGTTAATTATTGTGGTTAACTACTGGGAAATCTCTGTGGACTAATGGCATTTTACGCTGTTCAGCGTAATCCACCCTACTGCCTAGCTCTATAGCTCTAAATTTGAAAATTAGACATTTAATAATAAACAGTAAATAAATAAAATAATAAGACAAGTCCCAGTTAGATTAATGCACTACATCAGAAGTTATTTCTAATAGAAAGATGTTAACAATATAAAATAGAAGAGTCCTGTTGTTTTAGTATTAGAAGATTACATTTATTGTTTATACTTTAGCATTAAATTTCTTCTTTTGCACAGTAGGTGTCTATAAATCTATAAATCAAATCCATAACTTGCATTATACATTTGTGACATGGTAACTCTCGCCACTCCCACATGAAGTCTTCATTCTTCATCTGCACTTACGCTGTATCAGCCACATTTTAAACTAAAGACCAATGGTGGTCAAGATTTTCGTACAGTTCGCCTAAGCTATGGAATCTTCTCCCCTTCAGCACCAGGAATGCCGCTTCCCTGGACTGTTTTAAGAAACTTCTCAAGATTCACCTTTTTACCGTTTGATTTTAACTTATTAATTATTTTTGTCAATTTAATCATTCAATTTTGATGTTCATATTTTATTGTCTTATTGTGGTGTTTTTACTGTTTTTTATTGTTCTGCTTTGTTACTGTTTGCCTTGTATGCCTTGTAGTGCTTTGGGTCTGAGAAAAGCGCACTATAAATAAAATTTATTATTATTATTATTATTGGGCAACGCAGTGGCGCAGTAGGTAGTGCTGTTGCCTCACAGCAAGAACGTCGCTGGGTCGCAGGTTCGAACCTCGGCTGGGCTGGGTCAGTTGGCGTTTCTGTGTGGAGTTTGCATGTTCTCCCTGCGTTTGTGTGGGTTTTCTCTGGGTGCTCCGGTTTCCCCCACAGTCCAAAGACATGCAGTACAGGTGAATTGGGTAAGCTAAACTGTCCATAGTGTATGAGTGTGAATGTGTGCGTGGAAGTTCCCAGATTATAATTATATATATAATTATATAATTATATATATAATTATTATATTATATAATTTATATTATTATATAAACAGTTTTAATATTATATAAATAAAAACTGCTACCCCAAAAGGCTATTAAAAAACATGCCAGCCTGACACTTTCTGAAGCTATTTTGAGATAAACACACCTTTGTACTCCCAAAAGGTTTAAAAATAAATACACAAATTTAGTGATTTGGGGGCCCTAAGCAATTCCAGCCACGGGACCCAGCAGTCCTACAATAATATGCACCCTTCGTGTTTGTATTTATTCATTTATTTAGCTGTCTCTTTCTAATATCACTCAGTCCTGCTTTCCACATTTTATCCTGATGCAATCTCTACATTTTAAAAGATTTGTTTGCTTAAAATGAATTCACAACTATAAATAATGAATAAAACTATTTGGTTTTTAAAAAGAAATCTTCATCTGATTTGACTGCTGGACTGACCCATCATTGGGGGTGGGGAGGGACACATTTGCACAGATGTGATAATTAAGATAAAATTGTATTTGTTAGACCCTCATCATACAAAATATGATAGAAAATCTTATATATAATTATATATAATTTATTTAGAAACTTTTAGGTATTAATTGTGGGCCCCCAGATGTCTCAAAAATAATACATTTACAAAATATAATTCATACATTCACAACACAATTCACATCTACAAAATCCAATTTGTAAATTAAAAACACGATTCAAAAGTACACCAATCATTTGGCAACAATATTTATTATTTTTAATTTAATTATTTTTTTATTTTTTTATATATTATAATATAATATTTAATATTTTTTATTTTGTAAATGTGTTACTTTTGAGACTGATCTAGCTCCATACTAAGCAGGTGCTTACCACGCTTATTGGTTAAATCCACCCCTGCACATACACATTTACAACCTTAGGGAAATCTGGCCACAAATATGAATGAATCTTGTGTGCTGAGACACAAACTGGTTTTAAGGTGAGCCTGTGCTGAGGATGTGAATGTTTAAAATGCATTTCTAAGCACTCCAGCAGAAATAAAAATCAGCCTTTTTCAAAATCAGACTCTTCCTGCAGATCAGTGTGACTGTTTTATACTCTAGAGAGTCCAGTGCTCATTTACCTGCTGTAATGCAGTCAAAGGACTGAGGCATGAGGTCATTTATCTTCTTCCCTTGATAGGGTGAAGGCCCACTGCAGTATAACTGATCCACCGTTGCATTAGTGCTGAACATCCATTCCACCAACCACTTCAACTTACAGTCACAACTGAACATGTTTCCTCTGAGATCCCTGCATGCACACAGGACTTTCATTTACCTTTACTTCTTGTATAGTACAAAGAATACTGCACTTTATTGGTCAAATACATACACTTTTGTTAAGGCGTCCATTCCTTTGAATACGTCTCTGGGCAACGTCTCGAGATTATTGTAGGCGAGACTCCTATAAAACAAAAAATCAGTCAACAAATTATTTTCAATCCTGCTTGTTCAAACTACTTTTTATGTTGAATCCACTTAAATTTCTAAAAACATGAAGGAATTGTGTGGAACCTTGTATTTTTACAGTGATAATTACAATAAGGATTGATTTTTTTTACATTAGTTAAAGGGATAGTTCACCCAAAAATGAAATTTGTCATAATTTACTCACCCTTCACTTGTTCAAACCCTGATTGTGTTTCTTTATTCTGTTGAAGATTGCTGGTTGCTGGCACCCATTGACTTATATAGTAATTTTTTCCCTACTATGGAAGACAACGAGTGGCAGCATTCTTCAAAATATCTTCTTTTGTGTTTAACAGAATAAAGAATCTCATAACAAAGGTTTAAAGCCACACTAGAGAGTAATTGAACTAGTGACCTATCCCTTAAACTGCAGTATAAACTAGGCCTGCACGATTAATTGATTTTAAACTGAAATTGCGATATGAAAAGGTGCCATTTTCAAACTGCAAAAGCTGCGATGTTTTTGAATATTACTATGGTGGGGGAGGCGAGCGTGAGTAAATAAAACCATCCAACTAAAGTTACTTAAAATGCAGACAACTGTTACAGCAGAACCCATGAGGGCCTATTTCACTGCTATGGAGAAAATGAAAGCTGTAAACTCCATCTCTGCTCTGCTTCTCTCTCTCTCTGTGTGTGTGTGTGTGGACCTTTGATCTGCTTGTGTGAGGTAACGTTTCCTCTCCTCTCTCGGCTGTTACAGCAATTCTTGAGGATCCACACACACAGGAGCGTGTTACTCTGCAGAGCGAGTTTTATCCACTGCGTCTATCATGCATCAACTGTGAATGGTCTGTAACCAAGGCTGTTTATCTGTATTTGCGTCACTCATTAGTGAATAACGCCAGAGCCACGCTAACCGTTAGAGCCAATCGCAGCCCTTTCTGTTAAGCGCGTAAACACAATGACCAATAATAGATGTTTAAGAGCTCACTGGACAATGCTCAAAAAGCGAGCGGGATAATTCATTCATTCATTCATTTTCTTTTCGGCTTAGTCCCTTTATTAATCCGGGGTCACCACAGCGGAATGAACCGCCAACTTATCCAGCACATTTTTACGCAGCGGGTGCCCTTCCAGCTGCAACTCATCTCTGGGAAACATCCACACACACTTATTCACACTCACACACTACGGACAATTTAGCCTACCCAATTCACCTGTACCGCATGTCTTTGGACTGTGGGGGAAACGGAGCACCCACAGGAAACCCACGCAAACGCAGGGAGAACATGCAAACTCCACACAGAAACGCCAACTAACCCAGCCGGGGCTCGAACCAGCGACCTTCATGCTGTGAGGCGACAGCACTACCTACTGCGCCACTGCGTCGCCCAAGCGGGATAATATTTACATTTATTTATTTGCTATAAATGCGCATGTTGTTCTCTGCATGTGCTTGAGTTTTGTTTGATACATTCAATAAAAGTGTTTTCTTTGAGCAGGTAACGATACAGTTCATATATCTGACTGCTTGTATTAAAGGACAAAATTGAATTACAAATAATATATAAATATACATGAATTTATAAATTATGCATTTGAATTCATATAAGCATTCTTGTGCTGTGAAGTCTAAATCTAAAACGAAAAGTCTAAATCTAAAATTGTGTATGGAAAGCTTCGTCAATGCACTTTAAATGTCATAAAATCAATATGAAAAATGTAACATTCTAAAATGTAAAGGTTTTATATATCTATATATAAGATTATAGATATAATTTATTAAAAGGCACCTATGATGAAAATCATCTTTTTAAGCTGTTTGGAGAAAACTGTGTGTAGGTACAGTGTGTCCACAGTCATATTGGGGTGATATAAACACAATAAGTCTCTTTTTTTTTTTTCCTGACGTTAAAATAGGATCCAAATCCCTCCCATTTTGAGGCACACCGCAACATGACGTAGGAGTCCAGTTTCCCCGCCCACCGAATTGATTGACAGCTGCGTATTAACATGTCTCCGTAGTAAAGCGTATAATCATATCAACAAGACAGGACGTGCGCAAAGCAACCGGGAATAAAGGATCTGTTCAATTCGCTAGGATCATCAATCATCATCAAATGTGATCAAGAGTGAGTTTTACAAGTTTAAAATGCTTTTAAAATAGTGTATGTTTGTAATGAATTACAGCGATTTACTTCAGCTTTACTTCATCACCACAGCCGCGTATCAGTACAATTATAAAAGAAAACGCTTCAATCCTGGTTTGTGGACGTTAAATCAGGTTTATTTTGTACATTAACGTGACAGATATCCATACAGCAGTGGATATTAACGTGTATCCTGCCACATTTGCCGTGCAAAAACAGTACAGAGCTAAATGCGCTGTCTGTGTGTGTGTGTGTGTGTGCATTGTGTGCGACTCATCGTTGCAACTCCACAGCAAATACATCAAATAATCATTGGGAAAGTTCTTACTGTAGTATTTCTCACAAATGTTACGTGAGATCAGCTTCCTTCATGTCTGTCACTGTGCTGTTTATCTGACGCAGCCGAAGCGGAGATTGAGGCACACTATGACGGGCACGTGGGAAAGGTGGGCGGGGAGGACTAGCATTAAAGGCACAGTCCACAAAAAACACTACAAGATGCTCAGAGCTAAAAAACTTCTGAAAGGTCTATTAAATAATCTGATGTGTGTTTTGAGCTGAAACATTACAGACACATTCTAGAGACACAAAAGACTTTTTTAAATCTGGAAAAAGGGGGGTAAACTAGGTGCCCTTTAAATTGAATTTAAAATACTGTAGTTTTCTTAATTTGTCAGGACAACTGACAACTTTATTGGAAAAAATGGGTTTAAATAAACAGTAGCATAATGTAGCGTACTTTGTGGTTATGCTTGGTCTTTCTTTGGTGCTATTAAACCCACCACATCAAATCTGCAGCTCTTTTATGAAATTACAGTAAATCGCATTTTAAATCGCAATTCGATTTTTTTCCAAATCGTGCAGCCCTATATAAACTAAGAATAAACATTACATCTACAGCATTTATTAATCTGAATGTAATTTCGTCATTTACCAATGCATTTAAAATCCAAATCATTTCATTAAAACATTTTTAATTATTACTTTTACTCATTAAAATTAACCATTTAAATGCTGCAAAAGTAATTGCTCATTATCAGTTTGTTAATTAATCAATACAGTTTATCAAATATTATTATAAAATGATTATAAATATAAATAAAGTCTTTTCGAAACTTTGATATACTTACAGGTGTATGAGAGATTTCAATCCTCTAAAGGCATGGGGAGAAATAGACTCAATTTTGTTGTTTTCAATAAATCTGAAATAAAGCGAAGCATTTATATTGAAATGGAGTGATTAAAAAAGAAGACTGAATGATGAGGGTTATAAACACGACAAAAATAAAACCAAACTCACAGATATTCCAGATGTGGCAGCCCTTGGAAGGCATCTTCATCAATCAAGTCAAAAGAATTGGCTGTAAACAATCTAGAAAATCAAAGCATACACACAAAAGTTTCAGTGGTTTGCTTTTCTGGATATTATACTGTATAATGTTTGCCTCAGAAACTACAACTACAAAACAATTCTGACCACAAATCATGACTTAAATCAGGCCCAGATACATAATTAAAGTTGTATATGACAATCAAATCTGATGAAGACAAAATAACGTCATTCTACCTTTCTGTTTTTAATTACTTTCCTGTCATTATACATCTCATATGAAACGCCACCCAACCAAACACTAGTAATCTTCTCATAAATTCTTTCCATATGCTCAAAAGCATTGCACAATCAGACCTAACACATGGTGAAACAGATTAAAGACTGGTAATATTTTGCATAACAGTGCCAAATCCTGCAGTCAGATTTGCATTTGCTTTTGTGTGAGTGTGTACATTTGCATAGAATCGCATAACTTACTGCCTATGAGCCGTTCATTTCTAATACTTTGTGTTTACGATGTGTGTGTTTAAGCAGACATCTTCGTATTTGTGTATCACGAGGACAAGCCCATGTCCCTGACAGAGCAGCAGCATTGCATAATATTCACACCAATTTAAAGGCTTTGAGAAATTAGACACGCTGAAGAATGTCCCCAAAATGCCCGTATTAAAGGGGGACGGGTCGTAATTGCCTAGAACAAACATTGGACCACTTAACATGGTGATCACCCCATCCTGATACAGAAAAAACACACACATAACACTAAGGGAAACTCACAGAAGCTGAAGAGACGGCGTGTGGAGAAAACTTCCCCCTGCAATCTCACTGAATCCAGACTTCACAAACGAGCTGTTAGGAAAAGAAGGAGTGTAATTGACATGTAAATGAGTGTTTGCACTAAAATAAAAATCTAAACAATAGATCACACAAGTTCTAATGCTTTCCATTACAAATACTATTTAAAAAGCATCAAATTTCACAATTGAAACCAGTGTATTTTAATGGTTTCTAATGTGTGTGCACCACATGCTCCATTAGGAATGATTGGTTTTAATAATAGAAGGTACAAATTTCCAGTAGACTCTTAGGACCATTAGAATTTTCAATAAGACTAATGCATATTCCTTTATAACTCAATAAAACCATTACAAATTATTATATGATGTCTTCTATTGTGTTTTTTTGTTAACAAAATGATCAAATAAGTGTCTTGTGTTGCACAGAAATTATATATAACGTCATTTTTATCATATTTTGTATGATGAGGGTCTAACAAATACAATTTTACCTTAATTATCAGATCTGTGCAAATGTGTCCCCCCACCCCCAATCATGGGTCAGTCCAGCAGTCAAATCAGATGAAGATTTACTTTTAAAAACCAAATAGTTTTATTCATTATTTATAGTTGTGAATTCATTTCAAGCAAACAAATCTTTTAAAACGTAGAGATTGCATCGGGATAAAATGTAGAAAGCAGGACTAACCAAAATGCATTGTTGGGTCAAAATTATAATTTTTTATTTGTTAATGAAAAATCATTTAAATATAAAGTAAATAAATAAGATATTTTGATATTTATATTTAAAAATAAGATATTTTGTACATTTTCTACGGTAAATATATAATAAAACTCGTTTTTTTACTTAGTAAATTCATTCAGAGGACATGAACATTGACTTTTTTATTATTTAGATTTTTGTAAACCCTCAGATTACAGATATTCAAGCAGTTGTAGCTCAGCCAAATATTTTCCTTACCTAACAAAGTATCAATGGAAATCTTATATATTTAGCTTCAATGTGATGCATGAATCTAATAAAAAAATGACATCCCACCAAACACTAGAAATCTTCTCATAAATAATTGCCCATATGCTCAAATGTTAAAATATGTGACAAAACCAGTGTTGTGTTGCACAAGTACATTTCAGACAATAACCAAAAATGCATTGATTGGGTCAAAATTATAGATTTTTTTGTTATTGAGAAATCATTTGAATATAAAGAAAAAACATATTTTGATATTTATATTCAAGAAAAAGGTATTTTGTACATTTTCTACTGTAAATATATTTTAAAACTGATTTTTTATTAGCAGTAAATTCATTCAGACGACTTGAACATTGATTTTCTCATTATTTTGATTTTTGTAAACCCTCAGATTACAGGTATTCAAGCAGTTGTACCTCATGCAAATATTTTCCTTACCTAACAAAGTATACATCAATATAAAGCTTATATATGTAGCTTTAATGTTATGCATAAATCTAATATGAAACAACATCCCACCAAACACTAGAAATCTTCTCATTAATATTTCCATATGCTCAAATGTTGAAATATGTGTCTCGTGTTGCACAGGTATATTTTTGACAATAACCAAAAATGCATTTCTTGGACCAAAATTATAGATTTATTCTGTCATTGAAAATCATTTGAAGTAAATAAATAAGATATATTTTATGTTTAAATTGATATTATATTTAAAAAGAAGATATTTTGAAATTTTCCTACAGTATATATATATATATATATATATATATATATATATATATATATATATATATATATATATATATATATATATTCAATATTAAATTCATTCAGACAATTTTAACTTTGATTTTCTCATTATTTTGCTTTTATTGAACAGTTCTCCAACTGTTCAATAATTTTATTCTCCAACAGTTTTACCTCAGCCAAATATTTTTCTATCCTAACAAAGTATACATCAATAGAAAGCTTATTTATTCAGCTTTAATGTGATGCATACATCTCAATTTAAAGAAATAAGATAGTTTTGTGGTCCAGACTCACATAGGCCATATTAAAAACTTGTATTTCTACACTACATTACCACATCAGACAGAACTTGAATATAAATTGTAGTTTGTATAGACTTACAGTGAGACGACGTCTGGAGGGAAGCTGTGAGGCACAGATCTCACATTTTCACACAAGGCGTTATCTTTGGTGCACGTGCATCCAGAGGGGCATCTCGGCTGTTTGCCTCTTCTGCTCTCCACAAACAGCAGGACCGCCGCGACCCACAACAGAAAAGTGTATGCTCTTATGCTCCTGTTCGCATATCCCATCCTGCGCGGGTGTGTGTGTGAGTGTGTTTTTGCGCGGGTGATCAGAGCTGCTCTGCCGCTCGACTCCTTCACTGGTGTCCGTGTGATGAATGTCTGAGTCTCAGTCTGTCAGGCGCTCATCCAGGCGATTCGTTCTGCTATAATGGGCTCAGATTTCCTGTTAGTTGCATGGAGATTTTAATAACAAACCAATCTTTTTATGTGTGTGGGTCTGCATAACAGAATAATAATAAAAAAAAAACATCAACAACAACGGTGAAAATGAAAGTGCACGAGAAAATTAAAAGAAAAATACTACGAGATCACAATGTTTTCCTTGCCGACGCGGGTTTGAGGATCAAACAATTCCTTCAGATCCTGGGAGAATCCCTCTTTTGCATCATGATGTACCAGCTGCTGTCCAATGGTGTTATTACTGTGAATGCGCATGAACCGAACCCATGAATAAGTGATAGTGAGAATATTCATGAGGCTTTGGAGAGATGCACCTGCGCCCCCCAAGCAATCAGAGCAAGAAATATACTCAGCTTGTATATGCTTGCTTTTTATACATCTTCACATATTCTTCTTTATAAAATGTAATGAACATATAATGTATAAAAATATCCAGAAGTTAAAATAAATGTATTTACTTGACTTTGTTGCATAATGGTGTTGTAATTATTTTATATTATATTTGTATTTTTATTATCATTTCGATAAATAGATGGATGGATGGATGGATGGATGGATGGATGGATGGATGGATGGATGGATGGATAGATGGATGCACAGATAGTTAGACAGACAGACAGACAGACAGACAGAGAGACAGACAGACAGACAGACAGACAGACAGACAGACAGACAGACAGACAGATAGATAGATAGATAGATAGATAGATAGATAGATAGATAGATAGATAGATAGATAGATAGATAGATAGATAGATAGATAGATGGATGGATGGATGGATGGATGGATGGATGGATGGATGGATGGATGGATGGATGGATAGATGCACAGATAGTTAGTCAGACAGACAGACAGACACAGATAGATAGATAGATAGATAGATAGATAGATAGATAGATAGATAGATAGATAGATAGATAGATAGATAGATAGATAGATAGATAGATAGATAGATAGATAGATAGATAGATAGATAGATAGATGGATGGACGGATAGATAGATGCACAGATAGTCAGATAGTCAGATAGTCAGACAGACAGACAGACAGACAGACAGACAGACAGACAGATAGATAGATAGATAGATAGATAGATAGATAGATAGATAGATAGATAGATAGATAGATAGATAGATAGATAGATAGATAGATAGAACTGGCTTTATAAATAAAAAAATCGATAAGTATTTATGAATTATATATATATATAAATGAATCAATAGATATGCATTATATTTTAAATGAATTGTTTATTAAATAATTTGTGAATAATAATATAACATAGGTAGTTATTTGTCAAATTTTTTAATAAATATTAACATAGGCCTACTACTTTTGCTATATTTCACATAATATATGTTATGGTATATGTGGCTCAAAGGCATTTTATTATTATCCCGCTGTTTTATAAGTATTATTAGCATACTATTATCATAATAGTAGTAGTGTATATACAGTATATTACATAATTCATCTAAATAGCTTTACATATGATCTTTCCGTGGGTTTTTACATGACATCTATACGGACGCTTCTTTGTTGCATTGTATGGATTGTCCACAGCCATGTGTGGAGAACAGTGCAGCGCCTGTCCCGACCCCTCAGCTCTCTCTCTGCTTTCATTTTTAGCATTTTTTGGAATAAAAGAGCAGTTGTTCTGCATTTGAGAAAATGGCAACTCGCCCCCCTCTAATGTCCCATCAGAGAATTGTTACCAATTTCCGATGAAAACAAGTGTGAAATATGATGCCAATGATCAGTCAGTTGAAACAAAGAACACTGGCAACACAAATCCTCCCTATTATTTGGTCACTTTTATATTTGATCTCTCTATTTACCTTATTTTATTAATAAACATATACAAAGAGACGTCCTTCAGATTGAATTGAAACATTATATTGAAAATAAATGAGACAAAGAAATGAGCACAGTAAATACAGCTCCACGCAAGATCGCACACGGGAGGACCTTTGTTTTGAACACGTGGTTTATACGTCATCAACGCGCGCCTGTCTGCGCTTCAGCGGCATGTAAACAAACGATGAGCGACATGGACAAAACTGCTCTAGACCTTGTTAAGGTAATGTTTGGAATAAATCACAGGTTATTGTTTGGTTTATTTTGTGTTTGCGACATCTTGTCCTTAATGATTGGAAATTAAATAAATGTATTTATCAAACATCATACATCGGTAGCATGGCACAATATTTTTCAGAGTATTTTTTAGGTAATCGAATGTGCTTGTATTAAACTTTAACTTTAGATTGTATAATATAAACGTTACCTTACATAAAAATCGCCATTTAGCAAGTTAACCCTGTCATTAATGTAAATTTGGTTTTATTCACACATTCAGACTTTCAGAAAAGTATTCTTTGCAAATTCTAAACAGTGAAATCCTATTAGCAGCCAATGGCTATTAAAGTACAACATTGTTCACAGTCAAATAAATAGTGCTAATGTTGTTTAGAAGTCATACTTGCATGTGATTTCAGACAGAATATTCAAAGTACCTTTGTAAACAATATAGGGAGCATGTCACAAGCTGCCTTTATATTTACAAACAAAGGTAAATATAAGCGGTAAGCGGCCACTTAGGGGGCCCCCAATAAACATCTAGAAGCTTCTATAAATTATATATAATATGTTCTATTGAGGGTCTAACAAATACAATTTTAACATAAGTATTACATTCATGCAAATGTGTCCCCCACTCCCAATCATGGAGCAGTCCAGCAGTCAAATCAGGAAAACATTTAGTTTTAAAAACAAAATGGTATATATACAGTTGAAGTCAGAATTATTCGCCCCCTTTGATCTTTTGTTTCTTTTTTAAATATTTCCCAAATTGTTTAACAGAGCAAGGAAATTTTCACAGTATGTCTGATAATATTTTTTCTTCTGGAGAAAGTCTTTTTTTATTTCGGCTAGAATAAAAACAGTTTTTAATTTTTTAAAAACCATTTTAAGGTCAAAATTATTAGCCCCTTTAAGCTAATTTTTTTCGATAGTCTACAGAACAAACCATCATTATACAATAACTTGCCTAATTACCCTAACGTGCCTAGTTAACCTAATTAACCCAGTTAAGCCTTTAAATGTCACTTTAAGCTGTATAGAAGTGTCTTGATAAATATCTAGTAAAATATTATTTACTGTCATCATGACAAAGATAAAATAAATCAGTTATTAGAAATGAGTTATTAAACTATTATGTTTAGAAATGTGTTGAAAAAAATCTTCTTTCCATTAAACACAAATTGGGAAAAAAATAAACAGGGGGGCTAACAATTCAGGGGGTTTTAGTAATTCTGACTTGTGTATATATATTATTTTTACTTGCAAGTTAGTTTTAACAAAACAAATCATTTAAAATGTAGAGACATGTCGGCGCGGTGGCCTGGTGGGTAGCGCGCCGACGTGTGGTGCAGTGGCGCGTCGGGGCGTCCCGAGTTCGAATCCCGGCTCGAGGACATTTCCCTACCCTACCCCCATCTCTCTCTCTCCAACTTCGCTTCCTGTCTAGATGCTGTCCTATCTAATGCAGGCAAAAAGGCCAAAAATAAATCTTACAAAAAAAAAATGTAGAGACATGAGAAAAAGACAAAATAAAAATAAATGAATAAAAATACAAAAGGTGCATATTAGGATGTAATTGCTTAGGGTCCCCAAATAATTAAATCTGCTCCTGACACTGGGCATAATTTTTACACACATTTGCTCAGTGTATAATGCAGATAATAAAGTGAGTGAGAACTGACCTTGGTATGCGCTGGTTTGCCAGCGGGTGTTGTGTTTCCTGTTCTGTGCTGAAGAGGCATCATGGCAGCTGACTCAGTACATCAACCAGAAACACTTTCTGCCTTTGCTGCAGTCAGCTGGATTCACCTTCTCTTTCCCTCCTCTACTTGTTTAGTAAATCACCTGCCATAAAAATCACTTCACAGAGGAACAAATGTGTTTAAATGTTGTGCTTTATTGATGTATACCATATTGTGCATAATGTTGGTGTTTTTTTCTATGCATTCTGTGTTATCAGTGTTCTGTTGTTGTACTTAATGCTTTAGGTTCATGGAGGCGGAGGGTATGACTCTGATTTCAGTGATGATGATGGTGGAGGGCAGTCCAAAGATGGTGAAAATAGGTAAGATTTTGTTATGTGTCACTAACATTCATTAATTTTCCTTCGGCTTAGTCCCTTATTTGTCAGGGGTCACCACAGCGGAATGAACTGCCAACTATTCCAGAATATGTTTTACACAGCAGATACCCTTCCAGCTGCAACATAGTGGTGGGAAACACTCATAAACACACACACACACACACACACACACACTACGGCCAATTTAGTTTATTCAACTAATCTATAGCACATGTGTTTGGACTGTGGGGGAAACTGGAGCACTTGGAGGAAACCCATGCCAACAACAGGAGAACATGCAAACTCCACACAGAAATGCCAACTGGCCCAGCCGAGACTTCAACCAGTGACCTTCTTGCTTTGAGGCGACAGTGCTAACCACTGAGCCACAATGCCGCCGTGACACTAACATAAAAATAGCAATAGTTTTTGATATATATTCTGTGAATAGCTTCAATATCATAATTTGTAAACCATGTAGTAATCATATTACATTATTTTAGGACCTTATTTAATGAAGAAACTATTTTCTATCATGTTTAAAAGAAGTCCTCTAAAGGGATAGTTCATCCAAAAAATAAACTATTGACTTCTAATATTGAAGTCAATGGTTACTGGTTTCCAACATTCTTACAAATATCTTTCATGTTCAATAGAACAAAAAGTAATCTGGTTTGGAACAAATCAAGGGTGAGTGAATGGCTGAATTTTTATTTTTGGGTGAACTGCCACTGTGTTTTGATGAAAAATTCAGATAAAACCGTAATATTGTGAACTATCATGGTAATTTAAAATGAACTTTCAGTCTAAAGATTAACCGATTTGTTTATCTGATGAAAAACTAAATTTACAGCATACTAATATCATAATTAGAGGCTCAAGAAAGAGTTCTTTTTTATTAAGAATATGCTGCTTACAGTGTTTGTGTAAACTATCATATAATAATAAAAATAAATAGGGCTGCACAATATTGAAAAAAATCTAACATTGCAATATTTTGTTAGTCTGCGATATACATTGCAATATTAATACAATTTCAACAGATTAATTAAATATAATTCATTCATTTTCCTTCAGCTTATTCCCTTTATTCATCAGAGGTTGCCACAGCAGAATGAACCGTGTGTTTTACAAAACGGATGCCCGTCCAGCTGCAACCCAGTACAGGGAAACAATTGAATATCTCTATTTGGAAATAATTTATAACTGTTGGGATTGGGATGATTCTGTAGGTGTGTGCGTCTGCATAAAATATAATAAACAAATTAAAAGCAGATAAATACAACAAATAAAAAGTAACAATTGAAATAAACAGTGTTGTATCGTTTTCCTAACAGTATTAAAGCACAGTAATTGAATAATAAAAATAATTCAATAAAATTAATGGTTATTAACGTTACTAACGGTACAATTTCTTATGCCTGAACATTTTTAAAATCCTCATACAATCACAGGCCTCAAAAAGACATGCAAATAATACATTATAATCCAGACTCAACATTGCATATCCTGCGATGTGACTATTGCGAGTGATCACATTGTGATATCAATGCTGAAACCATATATTGTGCAGCCCTAATTATAAATTCATCTATCTTTATAGTTGAGGGCAAAATTATTAGCCCTTTTGTGCAACGTTTAATCTTTTTTTTTTTTATTTCTCAAGTGATATTTAACGGATTTAACAGATTGAGTGGAGATTGTACAACAGGTAAAATTCCTGGGGGTCCACGTTACTGAGAACTTGACTTGGTCTCTCCATACGACGTGTCTTGCAAAGAAAGAGCACCGGCGACTGCACTTTTTGTGAGAAGGTTAAAAAGAGCACACCTCAGCCCATCAATCCTCACAACTTTTTACAGAGGAGCTGTTGAGAGTGTTTTCACTAATGGCATCTCTCTTTGGTATGAGAATAGCAGTGTATCTGACGTAAACACCATTAAGAAGATAATAAAGTCAGCTAATAGGTCTGTTGGAGTCAAAATGACAAGGAATTGTATCAACAGCGTTGTCTGTCCAGGGCAAATAGCATTTTAAGGGATCCAACCCACCCATGCCATAGTCTGCTCACACTCATGCCATCAGGCATGCTTTACAGAAGCCTGAGGAGTTTTTATCCTGTCATTATAAAACTTTTGAATAATACCGTATCTTAAATACTATTGAATAGCTAGTATGTAATAATAAATCAATAAATAGTTAAATTAGCACAAAATGTTATTCTTACTACTATTATAACAAACAGTGCAATAGTTATTTGAGTATTAATTTATTCCCTACTGTAATTATTTTTTAAATAGGGTTATATTTTATATAACTATATTTTTATATATTTATGAAATATAAAAGCTTATTTAATATGCTAGGTTTTATAGTGTTTGAGGTTTTTATGCTCTTGTTGGGTCTGATGCAACGTAATTTCGTTCTGCATTACAATTTATTGTCATGTTTTGAATGACAAAAATAAAGGAAACTGAACTAAAAATGAATAAGGACATTTTCACAGAATGTCCTGTAATATTTGCTCTTCTGGAGAAAGTCTTTTTTTTTTTTTGCTTAGTTTAAAATCATTTTAAGGTCAATATTATTGTAATGCAAAATTATTGTATTTGTTGCTTAAATTTCACCTTTGAAAAAACAGGTATAAATGACATTGTTAAATATTTTAAAATGGAAATATTTGTTTTGAAATATTGTGCTATTATATCATGATATTAAATGATTTCACAAAGATATATTGAGCAAACAATACTTTAAATATATAAAAAATGTTTTGACCAAACTATAATTAGAAAATGAGTATTTTGCAAGAATAGTTATTGAAGTGCAAGAACTAATTGAAGTGCTGGTCCTCTTTTGGTTTTAGAGCGGGTCAAGATGAACTCTTACAGAAGCCATTCCAGAAAGGCAAACACACCAAGGTGGCCCATAAAAATGTTGCTGCTCATGAGTGGGACAGGTAAACTACGCATCACACCCATCAAAACAGCATAATCCATAAATTCTAGTGTGTGCGCACTCACATTTTTGTTTTGTTTTCCCTGACAGAGAGGAGGCCAGAAATCGACGTCAACACCTGATATCAATGAATGCTGTATCCTCACAAACTACTATGAGAGCCTTTGCAATGTTTTGGATTTCTGTATAGCTCATTTTACATTCTTTGATTGCAAACTCATTCATGACTAAAATGTATTAGGTAAGAGCGCTGAAGTTGTATTTTTAGGGAAGTGTCAAAGTAATCCTTAACAGCCTTTAGTTTGAACGTCACAAGAAGTTTGTCAGCGACTACATTCTGTATTACGGAGGGAAGATTGCAGACTTACGGCGATCCACGTGAGCAGTCACTCTCATTACAACTTTGCAATCTTTAAAGTGCCCTATTATGTTATTTTAAATTATGCTGTTATTATGCTATTCAGCCAAAGTCAAAAACATTTACATTTTCCCAGTGTCTAAATGGTTCAGTCAAGGCAACAACAATGGATATAGCTGAAAATAGAAAAAGTTTTCATGACAGCCTGTTCAAAACAATCCACATATACACATATCCACAAAACAAGGGCCAAAAATGGCGTATTACGGATGTCAGGCCAGTATTTAGCGCAAAATAAAATGACATGTCAGCACAGCAACCAAGGCTATTTTCATGGCAAGAACATTTCAATAATAAATATACATTTAAAAACAACAAACAAATAAATACAGAAATTACATAAGATTTTTAGTGTTAATACATGATAAGAATTCTAACATTTTTCTTGGTGTCACTTTGTTAAAAATGTCCTTAAGGGAGATCATTTCATAAAAAAGTCTTCTGGAGTCATTAAAAACAGGACAGTCCAGTAAAATGTGTCTTATTATTTCTAAAAACAAGACAATATTTTTTTTGCTTGTCTAGAAAATGCTTTTAGATTCTTTTAGATTTTTGAACTAGAAACAAGACAAAAACTATTTTTTTTTTTTGGTAAATCTGACACAAAATAAACAAGATAGAAAATCTAAAAAAGGTTTCTGCCTTTAGTACAAATATCTTGTTTAGTTTTTAATAAGTTTGCATACGGTTTTCTTATAGCTTATATGTACAATACAGCAGAAAACCTGTATTAAGAGGTTTTAAAAGCTGCTGATGAGTTGCAGTTAAATGCACAGACAATAATAATAGACGATGAAATATATATATATATTTTAAGGAAAAACTCACTTAATTTTGACTTATTACTTCTGAAAACAAGACATTATATAGTTATTTTTTCTTGTGCAGAAAATACTTCTTGATTTAGGAGTTTTTTATTTTTGTATTAGAAACAAGACAAAAACAAGATTTTTTTTTCCAGTCTGTTAAGTCTGACACAAAAATTGTAAAAATCTAAAACGTTTCTGCCTTTTGTACAAAATATCTAGTTTAGTTTTTTAATAAGTTTTTTTATGGCTTATGTAGTATAATACAGCAGAACATGGAGCTCAAATTCGAGGGGAATAGCATCAGTTTCATTCAGAGGCTTTAAAAACTGCCCTTAAGTTAAATGCATGGACAATATGAGCGATAAAATAAATTCTTTAAGGAAAAATTGACTTCATTTTGACCTATTATTTCTAAAAACAAGACAACATTTTTTAATTGTCAATAAAATGCTTCTTGATTTGAGAGTTTTTAGATATTTGGTCTAGAAACAAGGCAACAACTCTTAGATCTTAGACTGGCATTGTGCAGATTTGTTACAAACCTGCTGGAATTATGATTTAAATGACTGACAACTTTCAGATATTTTTATATTTCAGGTATAGTTCGGAGTCATTTCTTTCTTTGAAGAGCTTATAACTCCATTGTGCACTTTAGCATTTGTGACCTTTTACTTTCACAAAAAGCTATATTGCGCCCTTCATGAAAGATAATATCTGAATAAGCGTAATAGAGGCACTTTAATAATTGATGAAAACAATAAATTGCTGACTTCAGCTGTAATTCAGTTTCAGGTTAGCTGACATGAACTGTGTTTCCATCCGCAGGTCTAAAGATAAGACGGATCTGGATGTGGTCAAAGAAAACCACCGTTTTTTGTGGAGAGAGGAGGACGAGGAGGATATGACATGGTAATAAAGCCTCTATGTCAGTCTGTCTGTTATTAGAATCTTGACAAGTCACCCTAATGTAAAGTCTCTGAAATTTTTAGGGAGAAAGAGCTCGCAAAGAAGTACTACGATAAGCTCTTCAAGGAGTACTGCATTGCAGACCTCAGCAGATACAAAGAAAACAAGGTTTGCCTTTTATTTTTTTATTTGCACTGCAAAAAAATGTGTCGAGTTGTTTACAAATTCCTAAATCAAGAAGCATTTTTAGACAAGCAAAAATATTGTCTTGTTCTCAGAAATAATAAGTCAAAACCAAGTGAGTTTTTCCTTAAAACAAGCAAAAATTATTTGCCAATGGGGTAAGAAAAGTAATCTTATTTCAAAGCAAAAACTAGATTATTTTGCTTATTTCAAGGAAAAACTCACTTCATCCACTTCCTTCAGCTTAGTCCCTTTATTCATCAGGGGTCACCACAGTGGAATGAACTGCCAACTATACCGGCATATGTTTTACACAGCGAATGCCCTTCTAGCCGCAATCCAATGTTGGGAAACACCCATACACTCATTTACACACACTCATACACTACGGCCAAATAAGTATATCCAATTCACCTATAGCGCACGTGTTTATACTGTGGGGGAAACTGGAGCACCCGGAGGAAACCCACACCAACACGGGGAGAACATGCAAACTCCACACTAGAGCTGCACCATACTGGAAAAATCTGACATTGTGACATTTTATTCTTCTCCGGTATATACAGTTGAAGTCAGAATTATGAGCCCCCCTTTGATTTGTTTTTTTTTTCTTTAACTATTTCCCAAATGACGTTTAACAGAGCAAGGAGATTTTCACAGTATGTCTGATAATATTTTTTCTTCTGGAGAAACTCTTATTTGTTTTATTTCGGCTAGAATAAAAGCAGTTTTTAATTTTTTAAACACCATTTTAAGGGCAATATTATTAGCCCCTTTAAGCTAATTTTTTTTCAATAGTCTACAGAACAAACCATCGTTATACAATAACTTGCCTAATTACCCTAACCTGCCTAGTTAACCTAATTAACCTAGTTAAGCCTTTAAATGTCACTTTAAACTGTATAGAAGTGTCTTGAAAAACATCTAGTCAAATATTATTTACTGTCATTATGGCAAAGATAAAATAAATCAGTTATTAGAGATGAGTTAATAAAACTATTATGTTTAGAAATGTGTTGAAAAAAATCTGCTTTCTGTTAAACAAAATTTGGGGAAAAAAAATAAACAGGGGCTAATAATTCTTTTAAAACAATTTCAGCAGATGACTTGAATAGCTCTATTTGGAATGAAATCATTACCTTTGATTGGAATAATCGTGTGGAGGAGTGAATCAAACATATTGCAAGTGTAAATAAATAAGATAGAGCAATATGTTTTACACAGCGGCATATGTTTTACACAGCGAATGCCCTTCTAGCCGCAACCCAATGTTGGGAAACACCCATACACTTTTATTCTCACACACACTCATACACTACGGCCAAATAAGTATATCCAATTCACCTATAGCGCACGTGTTTATACTGTGGGGGAAACTGGAGCACCCGGAGGAAACCCACACCAACACGGGAGAACATGCAAACTCCACACTAGAGCTCCACCATACTGGAAAAATCTGACATTGTGACATTTTATTCTTCTCCGGTATATACAGTTGAAGTCAGAATTATGAGCCCCCCTTTGATTTGTTTTTTTTTTCTTTATTTCCCAAATGACGTTTAACAGAGCAAGGAGATTTTCACAGTATGTCTGATAATATTTTTTCTTCTGGAGAAACTCTTATTTGTTTTATTTCGGCTAGAATAAAAGCAGTTTTTAATTTTTTAAACACCATTTTAAGGACAATATTATTAGCCCCTTTAAGCTAATTTTTTTTCAATAGTCTACAGAACAAACCATCATTATACAATAACTTGCCTAATTACCCTAACCTGCCTAGTTAACCTAATTAACCTAGTTAAGCCTTTAAATGTCACTTTAAACTGTATAGAAGTGTCTTGAAAAACATCTAGTAAAATATTATTTACTGTCATTATGGCAAAGATAAAATAAATCAGTTATTAGAAATGAGTTAATAAAACTATTATGTTTAGAAATGTGTTGAAAAAAAATCTGCTTTCTGTTAAACAAAATTTGGGGAAAAAAAATAAACGGGGGCTAATAATTCTTTTAAAACAATTTCAGCAAATGACTTGAATAGCTCTATTTGGAATGAAATCATTACCTTTGATTGGAATAATCGTGTGGAGGAATGAATCAAACAAATTGCAAGTGTAAATAAATAAGATTGAGCAAAGATAAAAGTGAAATAAGTAGTACAGTAATACGAAATGATAATATCATTATATTTTGCCCCCAATTATGATAGATCACAATATCAGCGATATATTACAAGAAAACCATCCACAATATACCATGATATTTATAAATGAAGGGGGGAAATTGCATCAAAGATTTCTAAGATGTAAACAGCACATATATTTTTGCAATTGCAACACTGATATGTGTTCAATCCGACGTCACAAGAAGCGTAATTACATTGAATACTGTACATTCTTCATTGCTGATCAACTATAATCCCCCCAACTCCACATTGCAGACGCTGCTTTGTGACTATTGCTAATGCACACATTGCAATATTGATGCTGAAACAATATATTGTGCAGCCCTACTCTACACAGAAAGGCCAACTGGCTCAGCTGAGACTCGAACCAGCAACTTTCTTGCTGTGAGATGACAGTGCTAACCACTGAGCCACCAAACTCACATCATTTTGAATGATTATTTCTGAGAACAAGACAATGCTTTTTACTTGTCAGAAAATGGTTTCTTGATTTAAGAACTTCCAGATATTTGGCCTACAAGACAAAAATGAAGAAATGAAGATATATTTAAATGTAAGATACACTGAAGTGATCAAAGCTGTGGAGGCGAGGTACACAATGAAGTGCAATACAAAATGAGTACAAAAAACATGATTCATTTGATAATCAATTCATTCAGAAAATGTTTTATTCACTGACTCTCTGTGGTCATTAAAAATCCCATGGCACTTCTCGTAAAGAGTAGGTGTGTAACCCTGGTGGCCTGGCCAAATTCCCTCCATCAGCCCTTACTATTCATGGTCTCTCAATCATCCCTATACACCGAATTGGCTCTATCACTGTCTCTCTATCATCCAAGTGAATGCTGCACACGGGTGGTGGAGTGGAGAGACCCCCCTCCCCCTTATGATTGTGAAGCGATTTGGGTGTATATCCTTACACAATAAATGCGCTATATAAATACACATTACTTACTTACTTCATTCATTTGATACATGATTTTTCTGAAAGATTTTGCATGAATTATCAAGTTGCTTCAGTTCATCTTGAAACATTAGCAACTAGTTATTCAAATGTTTACATAAAAAACAAATCAGAAATGGTTTCCTATCATTATATGCCTATTAAAAGGCCTTTTGCTTATTTAAATGTGTTTTCAGTCATCTTTATGTTCAACATTCAGAGAATATATAATATGTAACTTTGATAGTTTTTATTATAAATACTTTGTTAATCATCTTCAATGTTGTTTAATTTCTGCATTCACTCAATCAGAACTTTTCTGTTAGTTTGGATTTAGGTGGCGCATTGAAAATGAAGTAATATCTGGAAAAGGTATTTAAACTATTTTCTTCTTCTATACTTATTACTAGAAATAAAACACTGATCTCTGATTTCACAGACAAGGCTGCATGTATGAGTGCTCTTAACATGACTTGTCTTCAAATACACCAGTGCCATTGATTAACATTAAGATATACACCAGCAATATGTTTTCTGAGGCATTTAATGAAGGTTTAGTCCTGGCTTAACATAAATCCTGTTTGTTAAACCATTTTGAAACTGTCAAGTATTCTGGATGCATGATTTAGAGCATACGTGTCAAAGTCAATTCCTGGAGGGCCGCAGCACTGCACAGTTTTGCTCCAACTCTAATCAAACACACCTGATCCAAATAATCAAGCTGTTAAAAAGAACATTAAACACCTTAATTAGTTGGATCAGGTGTGTTTGATTAGGGTTGGAGCAAAACTGTGCAGAGTTGCGGCCCTCCAGGAATTGACTTTGACATCTATGATTTAGAACTATAAAATGGAGACCAAATCCAAACATTACCGTCTTTGGCCACTAGAT
Source organism: Danio kyathit (assembly GCA_903798195.1). Lineage (NCBI taxonomy): Eukaryota > Metazoa > Chordata > Actinopteri > Cypriniformes > Danionidae > Danio > Danio kyathit. The sequence continues at coordinate 6,462,181 of LR812530.1, read as the reverse complement.
GGTAATGCAGATCTACCTTGTCTAACAACACTGGCAAATCACCTGATGGACAGACTGAAAAAAAAACAGCTTTAGCAGCCCAACTGTTGCCAAGAAATTGATTTTTTTGCTTTGCATTTTTGTTATAAAAGAACAAAGTATTTAAATACACTGATCAATTGTCAGTGTTAGAAAAATTGCTGTGTTAAAAACAATAACATTTTGAGCATTTTGGGTTAAGAAATATTGCACACAGGTCTATTTTGACCTACAGTAGCTGGATCAAGTTAAATCAAGACCCAACATGCTGGATTGTTTTATTTCCCTCAACTATTGTTTACAAATGACTAATTAAAAATCACGCACAGAATATCAATATCAACAACACCGGCAATAGTAATAATTATCATTTTTTTAGTTTAACAACATTCTTATATTCAAATCACAGCTAAATATGTTTTTTAGTCTATATATTTCTATTTCGTTGAACATTTAACTATTTATTGACCTAACATGTTTTGTTAACAGTGAAGCCAGTAAATCAATATATTTAACATTTTAAATATGTCAAATATTCATAATGCATGCTTAATACCATATAAAAAGCCTACAGATGTTGTATTGTAGGATAAATAAGCACAACAATAGTAAAGCAAGTATTCTTACTGCATTATAATACATGCATAATTTCATGCATAACTATTTATACTGTATAATTAATTGATTCTTTTCAGGATAAAAAATCTGAGCAACATATCTGAGCAATTAGATACACATAACATTTGTAAATACTGTTTCACTGTGTATTTAAATATGTGATTGATTTATTAGTTATCAATGCAGATATAGCAGTTAAATTAACCCCTTAACTTGGAACACTTAAGTTTACATCACTTTCTTTGCTAATTAAATCCTAATCCTAATCCTAATCTAACATAAAGCAAAGATGACAAACTAGCTTATAATGGCAAGTATTCATATCTAATGATTTTTTTGTTTTACTGAGCAATAGTAATTTATTAATATGCAACAAGGTCATAAAGAATTACTTTGCTACAGCAATCCATGGGAGGTTTTTAAGAGGCTTTTAGATGAATTGGGGCTAAATTCTAATCAAATACCACTAAACTGCCCACACTACTTCAGATTGGATGTCTACTTTACAGATATTGTCAAAAGTTTGAAAGAATACAGTTGTTCTTCCTCATAGGAAACATAGGGGGCGACCTTGTATGGTCATCAATGGAAACTGAATCTGGTGGTCATGTTTGTTATTGCGGCCAAACTAAATCTTACTAAAAGCTCTTTTTGTGATGTAAACTTCAAAATTGGTTCAAATATTATCGTCAATTTTAGGCTAAAACATGTTTTATAAACTACATATGTTATGCATTTTAATACCATACATTATTATTTTTTATAAACATAAAGGTACATAACGTTTGTTTGTTACTTTTTTACTTTAGCTACATTTTGTCAGGTGTCTTTTTTGAAAATGAGACCAAGCTTACATCTGTGCACCAAAGCGTTAAAGATTGGCATTCATTTAAGCTGAACATGTCATTTTCAAGTCTATGTTCAAAAAGTGGGGGTTAAGGTACTTAAGAAATAAGAGGTGTAAGCAATACGTAAATAGCTAAAAGTTTACATTTAGTCATTCTGCTAAATGAAGTTAGTAAAAGTTAGTCTCCAATTTTGACCATTTTATAATCACATCATAAAGCTTTTCATGTGTTTTAAATACAACTTTGTTTTTAAAATACTGTAAGATGTAGTATGACGAGACCTTAAGAAAACCATGCCTTTTTATGGGATATTTGTCATTATGGGATATATATATATATATATATATATGTATATATATATATATATATATATATATATATATATGTATGTATATGTATGTATATATATGTATGTATATGTATATATATGTATATGTATGTATATATATGTATGTATATGTATGTATATATATGTATGTATATGTATGTATATATATATATGTATGTATATATATATATATATATATATGTATATGTATGTATATATATATATATGTATATGTATGTATATATATATATATATATATATATGTATGTATATGTATATATATATATATGTATTTGTATATATATATATATATATATATATATATATATATATATATATATATATATATATATATATATATATATATATGTATGTATGTATGTATGTATGTATATGTGTTTTTACTTTCTTCATATTCTGTTCACTTTATGTACACTACCTGACAAATGTCTTGCTATCAATCCCAGTTGTAAGAGCAACAAATAATAACTTGACTTCTAGTTGATCATTTGGAAAAGTGGCAGAAGGTAGATATTTCAGATGAATCGTCTGTTGAACTGCATCCCAATCATCACAAATACTGCAGAAGACCTACTGGAACCCACATGTACCCAAGATTCTCACACAAATCAGTCAAGTTTGGTGAAGGAAAAATCATGGTTTGGGGTTACATTCAGTATGGGGGATCTTCAGAGTGGATGGCAACATCAACAACCTGAGGTATCAAGACATTTGTGCTGCCCATTACATTACAAACCACAGGAGTGAGCAAATTCTTCAGAAGGATAGCGCTCCTTCTCATACTTTAGCCTCCACATCAAATCTCCTGAAAGCAAAGAAGGTCAAGGTGCTCCAGGATTGGCCAGCCCAGTCACCAGAGATGAACATTATTGAGCATCTCTGGGGTAAGATGGAGGAGGCATTGAAGATGAATCCAAAGAATCTTGATGAGTCCTGCAAGAATGCTTTCTTTGCCAATCCAGATGACTTTATCAATAAGTTATTTGAGTCACTGCAAAGATGTGGAATCCAAGCTCATAGGAGTCATACACAATATTAATTCTTTTTCTACTGCACCATGACTTCATATTCTATACTGTACATTATTTCTGTTAAGTGACAAGACTTTTGAGCAAAGTCAGACCTTACTGTCCTAATTAAATAATTAAAAATCAAGGCATGATCATATTTTATCTTGGTAAAATAAGCGTAATCTAGAGGCCTTTGCCTTTTATATAAGCCACTTTTGATACCAAATGATCAACTAGAAGTCAAGCTATTATTTGTTGTTCATAAAACTTGGAGGATTTGATGGGACATATAATATTAATTATAAGGCATTATGCATCTATTAATAGATTATGATTACTCTTATAATGCATTATAAATACAGGGTTCAACAGTGTTTCCCAAAAGTTCTCCAAAGCATATGTTTTTTGTTTAAATAGCTCATTTTTGCAGCTGAAAGTGGAAGCGTGTTTTCAGATCATCCTAGCACACAGAACTTAACATAACAGGGAGTATAAGGTTGTGAGGGTTTGCCTGTGTCATAACCAAAATCAATGACTTTGAAGACTGTTGTCTCTGGGTCATGGTTCACGGTTATGTTATCTTAGTGGGTAAACAGGGGTGAAGTACGTGTAAAAATCAGAATTACACAAACAAATAGGCAGATCAATGAGGAGGCTGATCAGGTGAACACACGCAGTCACGCTTGTGTGTGAGAGAGAGCAGCAAAGCGATTTTCTGACTGAGTCATAAACCATCTGCCATCAGGCATCACCAGCATCACCCTGAGCCGCAGCTTAACCAGAGCAAGCTGCTGCTGTGACGCACACACATACGTATATGCACACACACAAAGACACGTATACACATACACAAGCATGCACACATACACATGTACACACACACACACACATTCACACTCACAGGTGCACACACACACACACAAAGACACATACACAAGCATGTGCACACACATGTACACATTCATAGGCAAAACACGTATACACACTCACATGCACTCTCTCGCAGACACACACATGTACACAGACATGTATACACAAGCGCATACACACACACTCATAGGTACGCACACAAAGACACATATACACATGCACACACACACACACATACACAAGCACACATTCATAGACACAATGACACATATACACACTCAGATGCACATACTCTCACAGACACAAACATATACTGTACATATGCACACACACAAAGACACATAAACAAACATGCACACACACACACACACACACAAAGACATATACAAACTCGGATGCACACACTCTCATGGACACACACACAAAGACATATACATATACACAAGCACGCACACACAGACACACTCTCATAGGCACACATGTACACATGCACACTCACAGGCACACATACAAAGACACACACACACAAGCACATTCACAGGCACACACAAATATACACACAAAGTCATGTATACACATGCATATGCATTATTCTGCTTGTGCTCTACATGAGTCATGTTTTCAACAGCCAGGAAGAGTCACAGATTCTTCAGCCTTTGCACAGTTGTACTTACAGAGCAGTGCAGTGGGTTCAGGGTGAGGAGGACATTAAGTGGAGAGATGATGATGATGATGATGATAATCTGCATCAGGATTAGTTATATATTTTATATAATATATATAAAGCAGCTTTCATCAGCAGCAGTAGTAGTAGTAGAAATATGGATGACCTGAGAATCAGAAAGTTTGACCATCTATCAAATCTGATCTTTATGTTGTATTTTCTATTGATTCAAGTCAGGTGATTGGCTGGGCCATTCTGTAGCTGATATCAGCTTAATCTTGATGACTGATCTCTGGCTAATTTGGTTCTTCAAACAAGTTCGTGAATCAGATTAAAATGTCTGGATAAACTGATCTGAGATCGCTGCCTGTGTTGTGAAAGACAGACCTATCGATCCTCGAAATCATGATCAGCAATGCAACGATTGGCTTATGGCACAGCAGCGTAATGACATCATCTGATTAATATTCAATTATCCATGTGAGCAAAATTACATAAACTTTGTAGTAAACGGTTTGTTAAATATGATACGCAATAACTTTATTTGTTGTGGGCCGCAGGCTTTACACATTCATGTGTCAAAAGTATTTAGTTATTTATTTAGTTTTACATTTAGAGCGGATTTTCTTTATTATAGTAGCCTAGGCCTGTTCAGTTTCTTAATCTGCGTAAGGTATAACTGGCTGTTTGAATTAATTTTGCATCAAAAAATCATTTTGATATCAATAAAGGTGTCTGCAACTTTTGCGAAGCATCAAATCACTGGTATATTAGCTGTCAAAACATGTGCATGACTGAATAAATTATTATTCCTTAAAAAAAAACAGACAAATGTTGTGCATGTCTATTATCATACACAAATAGTACTAAAGCTGGTACCTAACAATAGTATGCATTTGTTTCCATATTAATAAATGTTCTCTTTGAAACCCTTTGGGAGAACCACCATGTGAAAGTCTTGTACTTTTATTTCTGAGTGCAGATTGCATAAGTTTTATTTATATATATATTTTTAACTGTGTGTATATGTACAGTTGAAGTCAGAATTATTGGCCCCCCTGAAATATTAGCCCCCCTGTTTATTTTTTTCCTAAATTTCTGTTTAACGGAAAGAAGACTTTTTCAACACATTTCTAAACATAATAGTTTTAATAACTCATTTCTAATAACTGATTTTTTTTATCTTTGCCATGATGACAGTAAGTAATATTTGACTAGATATATTACAAGACACTTCGATACAGCTTAAAGTGACATTTAAAGGCTTAACTAGGTTAATTAGGTTAACTAGGCAGGTTAGGGTAATTAGGCAAGTTATTGTATAATGATGGTTTGTTCTGTAGACTATCGAGAAAAAAAATAGCTTAAAGGGGCTAATAATTTTGACCTTAAAATGGCTTTTAAAAAATTTTAAACTGCTTTTATTCCTCATTGAAATAAAACAAATAAGACTTTCTTCAGAAGAAAAAATATTATCAGACATACTGTGAAAATTTCCTTGCTCTGTTACACATCATTTTTTTTTTTTTTTACTATTTCAATATTTTCCCAAGTGTATATAACGAATAATGTGAGAAAATGTCAGCATTCAGTGCATACTTTCAGTATTAACTTTGCTTAAAAAGACCGGATCTGATCCTGTTTATGTGAAATGAGCTGCTGCTCCCAAGCAGGTTTGAGCTACCAGAACTGTTGCTATGACAACAACTCTTGGATGAGTTTTAAAGAAAAAATTATCCTGAATCGTGTCAAAAACCAAATCCAGCTAATGGAGTAATCCACGTACGAAGAACAGACCCCTGGTTTCATCTTCATCATCCCGCTAATGTAGATGTTGGACTGAAGCAGCTAATATTCATTTACAATGACAAAGGGCAGAGGGTTGCTGAAGAACTACTGAGAGGTTTCAGCTGCTGTCTGGGCTTTCACTGCCTTTCTACACCTCCCTTTCCTCATGTGTTCTATATTTTTTCCCTGCATCATTTTATTTTATTACGCATAACTTAATTTGTAAACTAATTAATATTGTTTTCTTTGCATATATGGATTTCATTGGTTGTTATCAACATCTGGTAAAAAATTTCAAGTCAACAGCCCTTAAGAAATATGTTTTCAAAGCAAAATGATGACCTGTTCAACAAATAATTCCCCCACTGTATGTCAGTTCACATTTCGTTAATCGCAATAATGCAGTTATTAATATTATTATTATTATTATTGTGTATGTGTGTTTGTTGCTGATGACTGTTTGAGCAGGTCTCATGAGGAGTTTATCCTGAGGAGTTTCCCTGTGCTGGCCATGTTTTGACCATAATGAGGGCTTCCCTAAGAGCGGTAATGAGGGTTTGCCCTGATGCGTGTTGTCGTTTCTCCAAAGACGCTGTTTGTCAGCTTCACTGGCTTTAACAGCTTCAGTGCTGCTCACGCGAGCTTAATAGCAGAGGTCGGAGTCGTACGTCATCAGAGAGACGCGCTAATTGAGCATCTCATTAATCCGCATGTGCAACGTGAGCTCGATGCCTCAGTCACTCTCTGCCACAAGATCATCAACCACACACTCAATATCTATCTGGCCATTATGATCTGCTGTGTGAAGGTGCATTAGAAAAGAAAGTGGCTATTGTTTATTTATGCTTACTATGATGTCACTCATAGCTTTTTAAGCCGTATTGGGTGAGGAACCATTAGTGACACAAGTAAATAATAATGAATTTTTTGCTGCTTGTTCAGACTACTTATTTAAAATGAGCTGAATTAACACAGTTCTTGAGTTTTTTGACATTGTTTTTAGGTTTAATTCACTTAAATTTGTAAAAACACTCAAGTTAATTTAATCAATCTGTGTTAAAGGAATTGTGTGGAACGCAACCTTTTTTACATTGTAGTAACACTCCAGGTTTTTGTCTGAAGAGTGTTTTAATGAGTGCCCAATAAAGGGTTAATGTTAGCAGTTTACAGAGTGACTTTTATTGACATTTTTAGAAATTGAAACAACATTTTGTCTTTGGTCAAATAAATTACAGGACAAAAACAAGGCAATGATCTGCCAGTGATTTATTTTATTTGTTATTTGCAGCCACGTCAAAGTAAAGATGACATAATCCTTCCAAAAAGAGTCACCTATGTTTTGCTTTTTCTATATGCATGTTGGACAGACTTTATCAAAGGTCAGAAAGTTGCAAAACAAGCAAGTCCTCATTATCAAACCGCCTGTTTCAGCCAGGATCACGACCTTACAACTTTAATGTAAATAGTTCTGTGGGGGATTCTCAAACTGTGCTTATTAATGATATAACTAATAACACAACAATTTTGATCATTTTTATTAGAGCTGCACGATATTGGAAAATCTAACATTGCAATAGTCTTTTTCTGTGATATATATTGCAATATGAATACAATTTCATCAGGTGACTGGAATGTCTCAATTTGGAAAGAATTTATCATTTTAGATTGATTGTGATGATTTTGTAGGGGAGTATATTGCATAAAATATAATAAATAAAAGCACAACATTAAATACAATAAATAGAAGTTACCATTTAAATAAACAGCATTTTATCATATATTTCCAAGTCTAACAGTATTCAGGTACAGTAATTGAATAAGAAAAAGAAAAAGAATTCAATAAAATTAATAATTTCTTTTGCCTGAATGCCTCAAAAACACATGCAAATGATAAATTATAATACAGACTCAACATTGCAAATCTAGTATTGTGAATGATCACATTGCGATATCCATGCTGAAATGATATATTGTGCAGCCCTTTATATTTGACAATGTAATAAGACTCTTGGAGGAAAAGAGTGTTTCATTCTTAACATGCTGTTACAAAAAAATTGTCAAGAAGATTGTTTCCATTGTTAGTAATTCCGGAAGACCTAACAATATATGAATTATGCTTATGTTGCATGGGTATATTTTTGGCAATAGGCTAAAATGCATTTTCAGGGTTACATTAGAATATTATATAACAATATGTTCCATGAAGGAATTTAGTACATTTTCTAATGTAAATATATCAAAATAATGTTTTTATTAGCAATATGCATTGATAAGAACTTATTTTGGACAACTTTAAGTATGAATTTTTCAATATTTAGACTTTTCTAAACCCCCAGGTTCCAGATATTAAAGTAGTTGGATCTCAGTCAACAATGGATCTTTTTCACAAGATTGTTATGACGTGTTTAACGGTCATCAGCATGTCAACAAGCATCAGCTTAAATCCTTGAAAGTTTTTAATATTTTGAATGGTTTTTAAAAAACTTATGAACATTGTTATGTATTTCTGTATGTAGTATATCATCTTTGCATCGAATTACAACAAACGAATTACCGCTTGTGTGAGGTGTTTGTAATGCAGTGTCTATAGGACAGGACAGTAAATTAGATTTTATTCTCTCCTCCGGCTGCCATTATCAGTCTCACACAATTTTTGTCCTTTTTCTGAAAGTCTTTATAACATCGTCGTGGAGTTTTTCTTATTATTTAAGCAAATAAGATTGTAAAAAATGATTTGATGTACTCTCCCATTCACTGCGTTCTAAGTTTTCCCAACTATGACGACTTCCGCTACTGAGAAACCCGGAAATGTGAAAAGGGTCTTTACTGTCCTATCATAACAAAACGTATATCAATGGAAATATCATTTATTCAGCTTTTAGGTGATTTATGAATCTCAATTTTAAAAATTCAAAAAGACGCATGATTGGTTAGTGGTCCAGGGTCACACATCTGTCTCACACTTGACAGCACTGTGAACTTTAGTATGGAAGCATTTTTCCACCATGGAATTAAAAATAATAAGCTCTGACTTTTTTCCTATAATTAGAAATTTGTCTCACAATTCTGACATCGTAATTTTGGGTTTTGATTGTGCTGTTCTAGTTTCTAATCTGGTAATTGCAAATTTTCTAAAAATTATATATATTTTTTTTTTTTGTCACAAAAATACAATTTCTAGAAAATATGCAAAGACTTTTTTTTTTCCTTAAGAATCCAAAATTTACATCTCACAATTTAGATTTTGCTTGCAGTTGTGCGTTTACAGTGCTCAGCATAATTGAGTACACCGCATTTTGAAAATGAGTATTTTACTCCATTTCTCAGTGAATATAGGCAATGTATTGGTGTATTTAAACAAAACAGATTTATTAAACAGATATATTTATTAAAATAATATTTTAGTCACCAAACATACTTAGAAATTGAAAGATAATACATTTAAATTCAAGCTAATTATTGCAAAAAAAAAAAATACAACCTACAAAATTTTTCAATATTTTTCTTCTCTTGAAATTTCTTTTCTTTTTTAAAAATTGTATTTAATATTTTTCTATAACATCTAAATTTGGCTGTACTAGTTTTTGGACCGTTATTGTAAGTTATTTAGTTAGATAAGCTCCAGATTTGGCTTCAGTGCTGACCAATCTAATGTATATGCACAAATATAATATTGTATAGCTTCCTATTAAAAATATGAATTTAAAAGAGAGATTTGTGAGGGGAGTACTTGCATATGCTGAGCACTGTATATCTTGCAATATTTCTATAAAATCTGGATTTACATTTTACTTTTTTGGCCACAAAATTAAACAAGCAATTTTACAATAATACTTACAATTTTCCACTAATTAGTATTCAAATGTACATGTGGAAATTATTTTCTGTATTATGAAAAAAAGAATCGTGAGCTAAAAACTGCAATTGCGTATGGTTGTAAATACGCTTCCATGCTTTAAGCGGTTCACTTTCAACTGAGGTGTGGTCGGGCTCAGAGCCAAAGCCGATCCAGACGGCACACTGTCAGAGGTGTGGGACGCCTGGCAGAAAAACTCCCTGATGACGCACTTTTCCCTGGACTCCAATCTGGAGGATCCCGCTGTAAGCCTGCTGAAACTAATGTCAGGCCGCTGATATCTGAGGTGAAGCCATGGCTAGGCCAAGGTCAAAAGAGGAGAGTGGTTTTTGCTCTGTCTGACTCGTCTCCTGTCAGCAACCCTAGTTATATCACATGCTGCAGATAAAGCCTTGATTTTTTTCTTTCTTTCTTTATTTGGCTTTTCATTGTTTTGTGCATGTATTTTCATCAGGCTGTATACTAGGGCTGAACACTATATATTGTTTCAGTATCGATATCGCAACGTGTGTATCCGCAATTGTCATATCACAGGATTAGATTATTTATTAAAATTTAAAAGATGAAGATAATATTAAATATTATTTTTAAAACTTATTTATACAATGATCATAATATTTGACCTCTGATTGTTCAATTTCTGTACTTGAATACTGTTAGATTCTCCAGAAAACCATGAGGCACTGTTATTTAACTTTTATTTTTGCTCTGTCGTATTTATATATGCTTGCAATTTATTTTATTATGCACTGCATAGAACTGCATAAGACTTGATCATCCAAGTCGATTTAAATTAATGAAATATTTCCAAATAGAGCTATTCAAATCATAATATATATCGCAACAAACCAAAATAACGCAATGTCAAATTTTTGCAATATCGTGCGGCCCTACTGTATACAATTCATTCAGCTTTATTGGCTAAATTCACAAACATTCTTAAAATAAACATGTCCAAAGGAGTAAAGTTTTACTGCAAATAAATTTAATAAAAAAATTTTATTCAATTCATCTTTATTTTTATATCTTTATTAAATTGCTGTTGTCTAGTCTCAATATATGTTTGTCTCATCTTGCCTTACTGTTTTAGTTTAAAGACATCGAACAAAGCTTCGATTTTAAGCCACTTCAATGGACTTTTTAAGAATATTTTACTTCCTAAAACATTTCTTAAAGTTCTTTCATTCATTTTCTTTTCAGATTAGTCCCTTTATTAATCAAGGGTCGCCACAGCGGAATGAACCGCTAACTTATCCAGCGTATGTTATTAAATGTAAATCTGAAAAATGCTTCGCGTTTCATTCAGTAACAAATGCATTGATTATTTTAACTCTAAATGTTGTTCTTAACATCACTGTAATTGAGTAACCAAGGCCCGCCCTCCTATGGAAAGTGGGTGGAGAGTAGCTGCTCATTTGCATTTAAAGAAAACAGCATGTTTTTGCTTCCACCTAAAAAGGGGGCATTTACTGCTTGATATAATAAAGGATACATAATGTGCACATTGTGGGAACACCTGAGATCTTGAAAAAAGATGGGTGTAATTGAGAATACCCTGAGAATTGAGAATTTAACCCTGGTTGTAAGCAACAGTGATTGTGATCCAGGAACATGTTGTGCTTGACAAAGACTAGCTCTCATTTTACTACAGTAGTTGTATTTGGCTAAAAAGTAAGAATAAATTGTAAAATTCTCAATTAAATGTTCCTTGAAAGTCAGATCCATCATATTATGCTCAAGTTTTAACATACTTTTTCAAAAAAAAAAAAAGACCCAATAAATAGTACAATAAATAGGTTTATATTAAGAAAAATAAAGTTATTCTTACTTCAGCTTTATAAAAATAATGAAAAGTTTTTAAAGTAAACGGACCACAACTTGAAAGTGGATAGTTTTACTAAATGTGCTTGCTGAAAAAATAATGAAATAACTTTCAATCAGACAAAAGAAGTAGAGGATGATATAAATATGTAGAAGAAAAGTACCTTAGAAATGTGTGTACCAAAACAACTTTGCAAAGTTGTATATACCATGTATAATTGAAGCTGCAGATTAAAGCATTACGATGCTAGCCTAAATATTTAACAGATGCAGAACTCTGTACCTTTAACTGTGATCATCAGTTTCTTTATAATCACTCTGTTATGCATGTTTAATGTGACTCTATATTTCTGAATCACACAGGCCAGTTCTTCTGCGGTAACAAGCGCTGTGAGAGTAAAGAGGGTCTAAAAAGCTGGGAGGTGAATTTTGCATATGTGGAGCAGGGAGAGAAGAGGAATGCCCTGGTCAAACTGCGTAAGTGCCAGAGCCGAGAGAGATCTAATGCCAATCTAATGCCCATCCGCTCACAAAACACATGTGTGGAGCTCATCTAATTAGAGTCTAAATGTCTAAATCTGTCAGACTATATATATGTATATACAGTTGAAGTCAGAGTTATGAGCCCCCTTGTGATCTAGTGTGTATTTCCCAAATTATGTTTAACAGAGCAAGGAAATTTTCACAGTATGTCTGATAATATTTTTTCTTCTGGAGAAAGTTTTCTTTGTTTTATTTCGGCTAGAATAAAAGCAGTTTTTCAGTTTTTAAAATCCATTTTAAGGTCAAAATTATTAGCCCCTTTAAGCTATATATTTTTTCCATAGTCTACAGAACAAACCATCGGGGTGGGTGGGGTCTTGCTGCGTGATGCTTATGATCGCATCAAGTGAAGACCGAGGGGGTGGGGGTGGGGTTTATGGGGTGCCATTGTGGGCCAGAGGGAGGACCGGCAGTTTGAAACTCCTGCTTTAAGCTGTATAGAAGTGTCTTGAAAAATATCTAGTAAAATATTATTTACTGTCATCATGGCAAAGTTAAAATAAATCAGTTATTAGAAATGAGTTATTAAAACTATTATGTTTAGAAATGTGCTGAAAAATCCGTTAAACTGAAATAGGGGAAAAAGTAAACAGGGGGGCTAATAATTCTGACCTCAACTGTGTGTGTATGTGTGTATATATATATATATATGAGCAATTCCAGCGTTATGGATGTGACATTTGCAGTAAAAACTCAAAACACAAATTCACATAGAAAGTATGTCAACATTATATTGACACATCTCTTTATAGTTTCCAGAACAACCGACCATAGAGTTATGGGATCAGAAATATATCAATCTGTAAACAAGTTTTGTACTTTAAATAAAGAAAATAAACATGCGTTATGGATGTGACCAAAAAAGTATGCGAGTTTGCAGTATACAACATACTTTGTAGAAATTCTGTGAATGAAACTGCACAACTAAAAAAAAATAATGCTAATTAAAAGGACAAGAGTCGGCTCTCTATAGAACAAAAATGAATGATTTTATTTTATTTATGATTTTTGCATTTATGAGGAAAAAAGTGTCGTTATGGATGTGACATCTCTCCGTTATGGATGTGACGGATGTGAAATTGCCACTTCTGTGACTTTGGTAAATTAAATATAATAGTTTTAAAACACTAACAGAGACATTTTTGAGTATTTCTAAGGTACTGTAAAATACTTGGTTACACAAAACACTTAGAAACGGTTTCCGTATTTTGGTGAAAACTTCATTCTTTTCATGGCGAGGTTGACATTTGCATGGAATTGCTCATATATATATATATATATATATATATATATATATATATATAATATATAAATAATGAACTAACATTAGTTTACCTCAACAGACTGATATATAATAATATTGCAAAATTGTAATACCATCAGCATTTTCACAAGAGTGACTTTTGTACAGATTTATTTGCTTTATTTAGCTAGATTTGTGCTCTGTAACCATTATTTTTCCTCAAAGAAAAATATCCTCATCCTCAAATATTCTTCATTGTAATTATTGCATTTTCTCTTACATTTGATCTAAAACATTTTTAAATCTGTTTAATTTTCAAGGTCTGTGTCCAGAGTGTTCATACAAACTGAACTATCATCACAAGTAAGAACATTCAGCCACTACAAACTCAACTGCACATTCAGATATCTGTAGACTGGCTGAAAACCTTGACACATGAACACTACTTTATTTGTTCCAGGAGAAAAGAAGTAATGACGAAGAAGAGACGGAGATCGAAAGAAAACCTGGATGTGTCCAAGAAATCCAAATCATCGAAGTCCAGAAAAAACAAACGCAAAGACAAACGCAAACACAAGAAGAGGCGCAAAGGCAAGTTCATATGCATATTTCTGTTGGAAACACATTCAGTTCAAATGCTGATATGATTTTAGTCTTAGTTCAAGTCTTTTAAACGAAATCGTGGTCTGTCTGATTAAAATCATAGAGCTTCATCATGCAGATTAAATTAAAATATACATCTTTAGCTAAACAAGTTTTTGAATACTGTACATGAGTTTTCTGTGATGGTCCTTTAATATATCTTTTTGGTGTGGACTTGAATGAGGTGTCAGACAAAGAAATGTATTCTGTTAAACTGGAAACAGGAACACCCTCCAACATTTGAATTTTATAAAAATGATCATAAATGACACACTGCATTTGGAGTATTTAACATAGTTTAAAAAACAACACATATTTTTAGAAACTGGAATATTTTTGGACCCTTTGACCTTGCCATTATAATACCCATTGTTATCACTGACCACTGCTGTTATTTGATTTCTGTTTTAATCTAGTAACATAAACTGGATTTGATGGTGTATATGTTTTTAGATTTGTATAATCTGATGCAATTTAATGCTGAATATTTCTTTTGTCAATTGTGCTGATTGTTATATTGTAAAACGATAAACGACAACCTTTAGCATACTCTGGAAATCATTTTTGTCACCCTTAAAGGTGCCATAGAATGAAAATCTGGAAATACCTAGGCATATATAGTATCATTCTCATGTAAATTATGTGATGCCATTCAGAACAAAACATAAACTCTGATGATCAGAGCAGAGCTCATTAATATTCAAGACCCTTCCAAATATGGTCAAAACCGAGCTTTTCATTATACTGTTGATTCTTGTGTTTATAAATGATCACATAAAACTGTTTCTGGAGAGTCTTTGCACTTACTTAGTGTAGATATCAGAAAACAATTTAACATACTGAATCAATGCACTTTATGACACCTTTAAATGAAAACTCAGCGAATGTGACTTACTAAATAAAGCCTGTTTTCTCTATAGAGTACTCATCTTCAAGTTCAGAGGAATCCCAGGTGTCAGATAAAGGTGAGCGCCACTTTTCCTTCTGCTCCCAATTCATCGTTGTAATTCACACCAAACCCGCAGAGACCTGGAGGGCAAAACATTCAAAGATCTGCTGCATAAGCCTGTCATTTTTCCATCTGCTTCAAGCCACAAATATTTAGGCCACCTTTCAAAAGAAGAAAAACTAAGATATGTGAGAAAACTCAAAGGTTTTACGTACCTGTGACCCATATATAGCTCCTGTTGCTGTAACTTTGCTGCCGTGCCATAAGTGCAGCAGGCGCATTGATGTTACACAGTGCTGTTACCGAGCTGGGGACTACAACCTCAAATCAGAGCAGTTAGAAGTGTATGGAAAACGCAAATAAAAATTTACTTTGACTTGTATTTCATTGCAGACAAAACAACAGCACATTATTTAATGTGTCCCTCATGAATTGTATTGTTTTGTTACTTTTCAAAATAAACACAAATTCCAATTTTGATTCTTGCTACACATTTTTTTAAAGTTGGAACAATAAGTTTACCACTTTGTAATGTTGCCATTCCTGTTCACAACACTTAAAAGACGTTTAGGGATTAAAGACACCAAGTGATGAAGTGTTTCAAGTGTAATTCTGTCCCATTTCTGCTGCAAACAAGTCTTAAAGTGGGCAACAGTACGTGGTCTTTGTTCGCTTTAAAATGCACCACACATTCTCTATTGGAGACAGGTCGGGACGGCAGACAGGCCAGTCAAAGTAAATTTGGAAACCACTACCTTCTTTTTTTATTTGCATTTTCCATACTGTCCCAACTTTTTCTGATTTGGGGTTGAATTTTCAGGCAATGCATAATGTCATTGCACCTGCTGCAGCCATGGTACAGCAGCAGAGTTCTTTGATTATTATGCCAGAATGAGAATAGGCCTAGACCCTAGCCATATTGACCAAAAAAAGTCACTTTTAATTTTCTGTTGCAGGGCTCGAAATTGCGACCATTTTGGTCGCATATGCGCCCAAATTTTATCTATGCGACCTCAAAATATATTTGGGAGCATTTGTGCGAGTGCATAAAATTCACGCATTAAGCATCTTTGCACCTTAAAACACCAAATGCAGCGCTCAGGAATAGTTTACAACTGTTGACATGTCAACTTGTTGCAGTAACAAAGCCCGCAATGCTTGCCCCGCCTTCAATCTCTTCTTATTGGCCCACTGCGCTAGAACAGAACGCGAATGGATTGGTTAATGTCAGCTGTCAATCACTCGGTTCCAACGACAGGGTGCTACAGCCGCCAACGAGAGAATGAAAACAACACTGACAGATTTAGTTTCAGAAATCACCTAAAGTTACAAATAATGGCACATTTGATTAGTGATCATGTAATGAATGTCAATCCAGCATTTACACTTTTCGAAGAGTGGTTAAAAGACTTTCAGTGTTTAAAGTCCGCTCTGAAAATGACTAAAGCAATTACTGTAAAGCCGGGGGGACGGAGTTTTCAGGTAACCGTGTTTGCCACTGAATCTACACACTAAGCACGAGATGTTCTAACGTTATTTAATCCTTCATGATATTGTCAGTCGTGCGACTGACACCGCGTTTACCATCGCTAAAGAGCATGCGTTCACCGAGATGAAACTAATATTACAGCTCATGAAAAGACCATTATTGCTATTAAGATGACGTATGCAAATAAGTTATATGTCAATATCATCTGTGCAATATCAGACAGCACCCATGAGAACAGCACAGGTATTATTGTTAATTCAGTTCATCTCATTCTCGTCAAGCAGTGCTGCAGGGCCGGTGAGCACATGCAGATTTTTGTTTATGTGTTAGTTGTGATTAGAGTGTTAATATATAATAGAATGTTAATATAAAACGTGTAGTAACGGTGCTCATAATTTTTGGTGGGTGCGACTAAATTTTGTCTGGTGCGCCTAATTTTTTGAAGTTAGGAGCACCGGTGCTACCAAGGAAAAAGGTTAATTTCGAGCCCTGTGTTGGTCTTAGCACACAATGTAATTAGAGGAGTGTCCAGCTTACCAACAGAATACCAATGTTTTGTTTAAAGAATCAATATAAAACCCTCCAAATTATATAGAATAAAATAAATATTAAGATTTTATTTATTCATTTTCTTTTTGGCTGTCCCTTTATTAATCTGGGGTCGCTGCAGCGGAATGAACCGCCAATTTATCCAGCATATGTTTTTTACGCAGCGTATGCCCCATCACTGAGAAACATCCATACACACTTATTTACACACACATACACTACAGCCAATTTAGCTTACCCAATTCACCTACACCACATGTCTTTAGACTTGTGGGGGAAATCGGAGCACCCAGAGGAAACCCACGCGAACACAGGGAGAATATGCAAACTCCACACAGAAACGCCAACTGACCCAGCCGGGGCTCAAACCAGTGACCTTCTTGCTGTGTGGCAATTGTGCTACCCACTGTGCCACCGTGCTGCCAGATTTTATTCAAACATACCAAATAAATACAGAGACTGGAAATTTGCAAGTAATCTCATAATTGATTTCCATAGCTGTAGGTTGTAGCTATAAATAGGAAAATTATAGAAAAAGTGATAAAAACCATAGGAACATTTTTGTATTTTTTGAGCGAGATGCTAATGGTCTAATCCAATTCAATGATTTATGCTAAGCTACTCCCAACAGACCCAGAGATCAGCTGAATGTATTCAAAAATGATGCGCTGGTAGACTTTGGCAGCAATCATTAAAAAAAATTGTTGGAAATACTATTACAACTATTGATATCAAGCTTCCAGAAGCTGCCTACAATACTGAGACAAAATCTATGAATATTAATGTCAATCTTGGCTTAATCTCAAAATGTGTCAATATGTCTTGATTATTCTAGATTAATTAAATATATGACTTTAAATGTGCAGTGTTGAAATAAAGAAATACAAGACGATTGAGTTTAAGGACGCAGATTTTCTAGTTTTAATATTTGTTTTTAACGTGGCTAAAGTGAATGAGGGCAGATGCCTGTTGACATGGATTAGGTGTGCATTTACACACCGATGTAACTAGTTAGTTTTGGTTACTTACTGATGAGTCCTGAAGAGTGTTGCTGGCTCTGCAGTCTGTGGATATCTTCCATGTAGTGAAGGAATCATATAACGTTAGCTTTACAGTTGTTATTGTTGGTAATGACAGGCTTCCTGCTCCACTCATCTACTATTCTTTGACGCGCATGGCTGGCTGTTTGGCGCCGTCTCTGCGCGGGCATCTTTGCTAACATCTGCAAAAACAAGTTTGGCCCGGAGATAGTACTTTAAACATGTTGTGTTTCGGTGGAAGGACAGTTCATAACTACAATAAGTTGACAGAACTTAGTTTTTATCTAAACATCACCCTGGAATCTTTTTTAAAACTGAAACTTCTGTTCCTCACAACATGGCGAGTGGCGGCGTTGGCTCGCTGACTCAAGTGACGGCAAGAAATTGGGGTCAAATTTACCAAAAATTAATCTGCGTTAAAGATATATTAATGCGTTAACATTTTCTGATTAATCGCATGCGTTAACGTTGACAATCCTTGAATGATGAATATATACTAAAAAACTAACGTTAGTTAAGAAAACATACCACATGAAAAATACTAATGTACAGTAAATACTACAGTGTTTTGAACCATACTATGATAAAGTATATTATAACTGATTAACTGTAATAAATCCTGTAGTACACGTTTAACTACAGTAAACAATGGTGTATTGTTGTAGAAAAGTATTAGGTATTTTCTATAATAATATAGGCTAGATGTTGTATTGCCATATCAACAATAGAATAACCGCAACAGATTAATTCAAGTACTTTACAATAGTATAGTTCAAAAACATTGCATTATTTACTGTAAATTACTATAGTATTTATTTTCATGGAAGATCTTATAGATAGACTATATGTTTGCACAAGCTCTGCAATTCGTCAGCATCATGTTGACACATGAGATCATTAAAATGATATTTATGATAATTCAGTTTGCAAAATTAATGAGGTGTAAACTTAATTTTGACTTACAGTATATGACTACCTGGTAAAAATAAACCTAGCACAAAGAACTGCTGCCTGAGGGTGGAGAAAAAAAGTCTTGTTTTGTTTTGCTCTTTAGGTGGTTGTTCATAAGGTTATGATGACTCCACAAGAAAGCTATTATTAATAACTAATGGGCTGGCCCTCATCTGCGTCTTCAAGCATGGACTCAATAACCCTGATACATATGCCTAAACCTCAAACACAACTATAATCAGACACATCAAATCTTAGAAAATCCTTTACCTTCAGTATTGTACGGTACTTTGTTGTGTAATTCATCCTACTCTTTGTAGTTTTGTTGCTGCAATATTTTTATCCTGCAACTCATTGTTGTCCTTGCCAAATTAATCAGTTTGATGATTTTAATTTCAAGTCTTGTGTATTTGTGGTTTTCTAAGCCACTTATGTAACATTAAACCTATGGAAATATGTTTTAAAAACCAAATGGCCCCATAGTGTGAACAATTTTACAGTGTTATGATGACTGCCTCAACTTTAATAAATGAGTAGCTGACATGAAACAGCCTGAGGTGAGCTTCACTGAAAACAGATGGATGTTCATAGCCTATACAGCTTCTAACCTTTGAGGGCTTCACATATATACACACACATATACCTTCTTTTGGGAGTGTTTTAACTTAAACACTCAATCCTTGCTTGTTTTCTCCTGTCAGATTTCTGAGATATGATGCCATATATGGCCATTCTGTTCAGATTTGTCAGTGCTTAAAACTAGTAATCTTCAGGAATTCCTTTAGTTTTGTTGCTGTTCCCATGTTTGCAACAGCAGCACAACTTAACCCTGCGCTCATTTATGTTTTATTGATATTAAAATGTTACTGTTTACCATTTGCATTTACTTATTTAACAGATGCTTTTATCTAAAGTGCTGTACAAATAAGGATAAAAGACGGACTACAAATCATCAGAGTTTATCAATTATATGTATAGAAATTTTTTATAACAAGTCTAAGTATTTTTTTTAATATTTTTAATGTTTATTCCCTCTGAACTTACAAAAAGGAGAGAGTGTGTCTTACAGGTGGTTTGTCAAGCTCACTCACCTGTGTGCAGCACACTTAGAATTATGGGGTGCTTAAAAGGTGTCTGGTGCATGTGGAGAGGAAAAGAGCGTGTCACTTAAGGCTGATTTATACTTCTGCCTCAAGTGCACCTGTATGCTACGGCGCAGCCTACGCGTGGACGCATAGCCCTCGCCGACGTTGATGGACACCTCTCAAAAAATTTACCGCGTACGCGTAGCATCAAGCTTTGTGATTGGTCGGTTTGGTAGCGCTGACGAGCGTGGGCGGAGGTGGGAGTCGCGCGAGCGTGATGCAGCAAGTGTTTACAAGTGTGAAGTCCCATGAAGGAGCTCCGGATGGAGACTGTTGTTTTGTGTTTACCTTATGATTAAAGTTGTTGCACGTCCGCCGGTTCCCGCCTCAAAATGAGCGAATTTGAGCCACTTGTACATTAAGGAAGCGTTCAGAAAAAAGGCGGGTTTATACTTCTGCGTCAAGTGATCGGCGTGACCCGCGGCACAATCCTTGCGTGTAGCCGTGCATTTATACTTCTGCGCGCTGTTTCTGTTTCTCTGCAATACACTTCCGAAACGCTAGCTGGCAGTAGGTGTTTATGTTCCTCTGTGTCGAGTTTCTTCGCTGGTGTTTTGTTTTTTTCTGAACGCTTCCTTAACGTACAAGTCGCTCAAATTTGCTCATTTTGAGGCGGAACCGGCGGACATGCAACAACTTTATTCATAAGGTAAACACAAAACAACAGTCTCTATCCGGAGCTCCTTCACAGGACTTCACACTTGTAAACACTGGCTGCATCGGGGCCCGCGCAGCTCTCACCTTCGCCCACACTCGTCATCGCTACCAAGCCTACGAATAACAGAGCTTGTGCTATGCGTACGCGTTACATTTTTTTAAAGGTGCGCGTCAACGTCGCCGACGGCCACAGCGAGGGGCTATTCGTCCACGCGTAGGCTGCACCATAGCCTGCGCCGTAGCATACGCGTGCGCTTGACACAGAAGTATAAATCAGCCTTTATGCGTCCACGCGTAGGCTGCACCATAGCCTGCGCCGTAGTATACGCGTGCGCTTAACACAGAAGTATAAATCAGCCTCTATGTGTCCACGAGTAGGCTGCACCGTAGCAAACGTGCGAGCTTGACACAGAAGTATAAATCAGCCTTAAACCAGGCTTTACGGTTGGTTTGACAAGCCCACTCACCTGTGTGCAGCACACTTAGAATTATGAGGTGCTTAAAAGGTGTCTGGTGCATATGGAGAGGAAAAAAAGCGTGTCACTTACGGTTGGTTTGACAAGCCCACTCACCTGTGTGAAGCACACTCAGAATTGCAAGATGTTTTCTAGAAACATGGAGTGTTGATAAGAAAGTGTCTGTTCATGGATTGGTTCAGTCCTTTTACCCTGTTTTGATATGGGTTTCCTGTATTTAATGCAGTGTGTTCTCCATATGCAGGCAGTGATGAAGATGAAGACGATGAAGATGCAGAGGGTCCATCAGAATCAGAGCACTGGAAGGGTCCTGCTCCTGCTGTGGAGGAGAAATCACGGTGAGGCCCATCGACACATCATTACAATGAATTTTACCACAGTGTGGAGTAGTGTGAAGTAGTCAACATTTAAAGTAGATCGTCACCTTTCATCGAAGTTGTCCTAAAACTATTAAACCAGTGTTTCTCAACCATGTTCCTGGTGGAACTCCAGCTCTGCGCATTTACCACGTCTCCTTAACCAAACACACCTGATTCTGATCATCAGCTCATCAGCCGAGACTGAGAGACCTGTAATGGGTGTGACAGAAAAAGGAGACATACAAAACACGCACTGGTGGTCCTCCAGGAACGTGGTTGAGAAACACTGGATTAATCAACACCCATTCTTGTCCTTTGGGGGAAAGAAGCACACAATGAACTGCACAATCAGAGCAGTCACACAAGATTTTGTTGTAATCAAACTAAACTTGTCAAATTATTAACACGGATGTTTTCTAAAACAGTTGTGTTTGATTGTTTTTCAGGGAGGAAGAGTTCGACGAGTATTTTGAAGACATGTTTCTGTGAGTCTGGAAGAGGAGAATCCAGAAGAATCCAGTTCTGTTTTATTTTAATGCCAATTCGTTTTCGAGAAGTATAGTTTGATTATAATTTACATAGTAGTTATGAATGACTTCCGATTTCATAAATGACCACTGTTTATCAGTATACTTAAGTGTTCATGTTTACGTTTTTTAAAGTATGATGAGATTGATTGAGAGATATCCGGATGTCCTTGAAATACAGTAATAGATATCACATTAAACGTTGACAGACTGACTAATGTGCTGTTTCTACTGTCTTTTACTTGAGAATATCTAAAACAAACCTTGTGGATTTATGATTTGTACTTCACACAGGTGAGTGGGCTTGACAAACCACCTGTAGAAGCACTCTTAGCTCTAAAAAAAGATAAATACATAAACTTGTGCATTTCTGAAGCGTTTCCCAGAGATGGGTTGCGGCTGGAAGGGCATCCGCTGCGTAAAACATGTGCTGGATAAGTTGGCGGTTCATTCCGCTGTGGCGACCCCGGTTTAATAAAGGGACTAAGCCGAAAAGAAAATGAATGAATTTCTGAAGCGTGCTTCACACAGGTGAGTGAGTTTGACAAGCCACCTGTAGAAACAGTCTTCTCTTTCTAAAAAAAACACACACTCCCCCCTCCTAATCCTAGCACTTAATTCTCTGAGAACTAACAGTTCCTTTGTGTAATTAGCACTTCTTGTGTGTATTGCCTTTTCTTGTTGAATCGCTGAATGCCTCCTCAATCATACAGTGCATCCAGAAAGTATTGATAGCGCTTCACTTTTTCCACATTGTTTATGTTACAGCCTTATTCCAAAATGGATTAAATTGATTTATTTCCTCAACATTCTACACACAATCCCCCATAATGACAATGTGAAGAAAGAGTTTTTGAAATTGTTGAAAATGTATTCAAAATAAAAACCTGAAAAAAAATCACATGTACATCAGTATTCACAGCCTTTGCTCAATACTTTGTTGATGCACCTTTGGCAGCAATTACAGCCTCAAGTCCTTTTGAATATGATGCCACAAGCTTGCCACACCTGTCTTTGGGAATTTTGCCCATTCCTCTTTGCAGTACCTCTCAAGATGTATCAGGTTGGATGGGAAGCAATAGTGTACAGCCATTTTCAGATCTCTCCAGAGATGTTCAATAGGATTTAGGTCTGGGCTCTGGCTGGGCCACTCAAGGACATTCACCACGTTTTTGTGAAGCCACTCCATTGATATTTTGGCAGTGTGCTTTGGGTCATTGTCCTGCTGGAAGATGAACCGTCGCCCCAGTCTGAGGTCAAGAACATCTGAAGCAGGTTTTCATTCAGGATGTCTCTGTACATTGCTGCATTCATCTTTCCCTCTATCCTGACTAGTCTTCCAGTTCCTGCTGCTGAAAAACATCCCCAAAGCATGATGCTGCCACCACCATGCTTCACTGTAGGCTATTAGCCTGGTGATAAGCGCTGCCTGGTTTTCTCCAAACGTAACGCCTGGCATTCACTCCAAAGAGTTCAATTTTAGTCTCATCAGACCAGAGAATTTAGTTTCTTATGGTCTGAGAGTCCTTCAGATGCCTTTTGGTAAATTCCAGGCGTTGAGTGGCTTCAGTCTGGCCACTCTACCATACAGGCCTGATTGGTGGATTGCTGCACAGATGGTTGTCCTTCTGTAAGGTTCTCCTCTCTCCACAGAAGAACGCTGGAGCTCAGACAGAGTGACCATCGGGTTATTGATCATCTCCCTGATTAAGGCCCTTCTCCCCTGATCACTCAGCTTAGATGGCGGCCAGCTCTAGGAAGAGTCCTGGTGGTTCCAAACATCTTCCACTTACGGATGATGGAGGCCGCTGTGCTCATTGGAACTTTCAGAGCAGCAGAAGTTTTTCTGTAACCTTCCTCATGATTTGCCTTTTCAAATCATGTCCAATCAACTGAATTTACCTCAGGTAACATCTCAAGAATGATCAGTGGAAACAGAATGTCTGAGCTCAATTTAGAGCTTCATGGCAAAGGCTGTGAATACTGATGTACATGTGATTTTTCAGCTTTTTTAATTTTTATAAATTTTCAACAATTTAAAAAACTCCTTTTTCACATTGTCATTATGGGGGATTGTGTGTAGAATTCTGAGGAAATAAATGAATTTAATTCATTTTGGAATAAGGCTGTAACATAAACAAATGTGTAAAAAGTGAAGCGCTATGAATACTTTCCGGATGCAGTGTAAGTCACTTTGGACAAGAGCGTCTGCTAAGTGTAAATTATTATCTACTATAATGTGCGTTGACCTCTCAAATCTCACAATGTCAGAGTAGAAAGTCAGCTTAGCTAGAGGTGACTGCCAGCCAATCAGCATGAAGAATCAGCCAGCTGAGCTCAAGAAGTCTTTTTTTCAGTCTGGTGCTGCTACGCTTGCGTTTCAATAGTTCAAAATGACAAATGAGGTGCAGTCTGCCATTATAAATGCTGAACAGTTTGGCTCTATATTGCACCATCCGCAGAAAGAGAGAAGTCATTGGTCTCGGCTGTCAGCCAATTACCTGAGCCTCTTTACCTGGGGATGATCCAGCTTTATTAGGTAATCCACTACATGATAGAAAAGTCATGAGGGGTTCCTGACATGCCCTTTCAGGAACCTGTGGTCACCGAGACCTCTAACTAACAGCAGATGTGGTCAAAGATTACTCCAGAAAGCTCCATTTGAATGTGTTTATTCGTTCACATGACATCATTTACAGTATCTTATATGCATAATCGGTAAATAAGAGGATCGGATTGCACGCTCACTTTACATGATGCAGTACATGGAATTATTCACAAGCCTAACAATGTGCACAAACCATAAACCTGAGATGAGATTGACTCACTTTTGGCCTCTGTCTGACCTGGATTTAGAGGGTTTGACATTTACGTTTAGTTCCAGAGGAGTTATTTAGACAGCCGTGGGCTTGTTATTGGATTAAAGGCCTTAACTGATTCTCCAACAAGCGTATGTTCTATAATATTTGATGTATTTGTATGTTTACTAAATCTTTCCATTGGTCATTTTTTATATACTTTAGTCGGCGATTAAGCAAGGGATGACCTATTTTGGATATCAGCATGCAGCTATCTGAAATAAACAGTTCTTTCACTAGTTCAAACACCGCTGTCATCAGATTCTCTAAAGATCCCAAAGAAAAAAAAAGAGACTTTAACCTTAAAAAGGGTGTTTGTGAGATATCTTGAGGCTTCAGTAGTCTGCTTTAAATAAGCATGGTATTTAAAGATTAAAACTGAGTGAATCTCAGGAGCTGCTCCCCCCCCCATCAAACTCACTTCAAATCTCCTTATAGGTTTACACATCTCCAAGTACTGACCGTTCCCTCTCGCCTTGTCACGGCATATCATCTACTGTATTTAAATATTCCCTGACCTCCGTAGAATACCGCTTCAAAATAGTTTAAACGTTTGGTTTAAGCAAATACCTCTATATCATCGATTGATATTCTATGTGCGCTCAATTTTATACGTTTGATAATACATTATGGTTGAAAACTATGTGTGATGCTTAGTTATCAATAAAGGGTTAAACAACAAAAACATCTGGTCATAAATGTTCTGGAAGGTTCTTGACACAGAATTAGCTGTATCTCATCTTTTATTTAAAGAACAAAACAGTAGAAAAGACGTCCTGTATCGCAGCAGTCTAAAAACAATTGCAGTTGCAAATGCAGCAAGTCGTTAACACCGCAAGTTACGAGAAATTTCGTGGCATTTTCCCTCTTGAAGAGTTAGCATGAGATTTTTGCGATTGTTAATCAGCCACAGCTTCTCAAAACTCTGGTTTAAATGAGCTTCATCCCTAAACAAAGCAATTGAAATGCGTTTAAATATCTGTAACTTAAAGGTGAAGTGGTTAATCGAACAATAGAAATATGTTCGGAAAACCGAGTCATTTTGCAATTCCTGTTTGTTTTGGTGGTGCAGAAATGGCACACTTCACCTTTAAGTGCGTTTGTCAAACGAAAAATCAAACTGCAAGCTTGTATGATTCATTTACAGAGAAGCTAAAGACAATGTGATTCTGGAATCATTCAAGAATTATGCTATTTATTTATTTTTTCAATAAATTAGTAACCGTTCTGGAAGTTATTCCTGCATATTGCTCTAATTCTTAATGCTTTTGCAGTCTTTGAACTGCCAAAACTCCAAGTAAGCTCTGAACTACAGCGCATTAATCATTTGTGTAGTGTTTCGACCACCGCGGTGTGGCAAATGTGGTGCTTCCCCCAGCGAAGGTTGATGTTACAGCGATTGGGAGCAAGCATGAAATTGTCTATATGGTGACGATTAGCTCTGGCACCCCATCAGAAAGTGAATCTGAGAGGTACAGTTCTTCCATTTCTGGTCAAAGCCTACATGTTCACTTGATGAAGGTTATTCCGAGAAAATGAGACGGAGAGAATGAGAAAGCTGGTGAAAACGTAGTGATCCTAGGAGCACGTTTCAGCTTCCTCTATGCGTTTTCCAGCAGGCCCAGACTCCTCTGTGGCTTTCAATTTCTGGTGGTTTAAAAGATGGTGCAGGTTTTGGACTTTCCTCCCTCTCCTCCGTCCTCACCTAGTGTTTCAGTGAGGAAAAGAAATCAAAAAGTGGTGTGAGTCAGTCTAGAGTTTTTGTCATGATTAAAGCATCAATTTGCCAGAATAAGCACCGCTGCACTATTGACAATCAACACCATTTTCTTTTTGCCCACCTAATTTCACTAGAACTTTGCTACTGTGATTGCGTCTTTAAAGGGGACCTATTATGCCCCCTTTTACAAGATGTAAAATAAGTCTCTGTTGATCCTAGAGTATATATGTGAAGCTTCAGCTCAAAATACCACACAAATAATGTTTTATTACTCTTTGAAACGGTCCCTTTTCAGCTTTGATCCATATTGTGTCGTTTCGGTGACTGTCGCTTTAAATTCAAATGAGCTTGTGCTTCCAGAACTCTTTTCAAAAAGGGTGGAGCTATGAACACCTTTGCTTCAGCATAACAGCAGTTTCAAAACAGGACTATCGTTATCTTGGAAAAGGTTTAAAGAAGTGGCTCAGAAAAGGCATTTGTGCATCCTAAAACTCCACATTTATAATGCCTCTTAGGGTGCTTTCACATCTGTAGTTCGCTTCATTTGGTCCAGACCAAGGGCAGTAAATGATACAATGTAGCATTTTCTGCCATCGTTGGGTCGTTTTCACACCACACTGATTGCTTTGGTGCGAACCAGTTGAAAAGAACTAAAATGCAGTCATCTGACAAAATCCACATCATTCATTGGCCAGGTGTTGTTTAACATATTTCTTAAACTGCTTTTCGATTGGTCAGAATTAATGTGCGGGAAAGTGCTAATGGAACTGCAAGTAAACAAACAGGCATACACAAAATGTCGCTGTTTACTATGGAGGGACGACTGCGCTGGCCGATTGTATCCCTGCTCATAGTATACTTTCTAGTTTGTATACATCACTTTAGAAGAACTATACATTTCGAGAAGGAAGTGCGACAGCGGCTGGAAAACAATGTTTTAATGCATTGCAAACGGGAGAAGTCACTTCAGGAGGAGGCGTGAATTAATTTAGCTAAACTACGAACCATCCATCAGGTTATGTTTTCCCTCTCTCTCGCTGTTGAAACTTGTTGGCAAAGCGCAGTCAACAAATATTTTTCCTCCACATTCCATAATGCACAGCGCATCGGCCCACGGCAGCTAGATTAATCCAAAAAGGCGCAGTACTTTTTGAGGTTGGGTCTGTTTTAGTTTGGATCATATTCTCACCACAAACGAACCGATCCAGGGTTCGTTTGAAAGCATACCGAGACCACCTCTTCACCTCTTTTGGTGCGCACTCGAGTACGACTGCTTCATTCACACCTGCCCCAAATGAACAGCACCAAGAGGGAAAACGAACTCTAGTGCGATTCAACTGAACTAAATAAAGTAGGTGTGAAAGCACCCTTAGTCGCTAATATTATCTTCGGCAGGTATGTGTGAAACTCTATAATAATAATAACCTTTATTTAACAAGGTAAGTCAATTGAAAACCAGTTCTCATTTACAATGACCTGGCCAAGAGGCAACATAAAAAGCAGATGCGAAGCAGCAGGAACACAATACAATAACAATTTCACAGATGCAGATAATAACATATAAAACAAAGGAAAAACTAAAAGCAAGCACAGTGATCTTGTACTATAGACTGGATTGAATTTTTAAAGGATGATAGTGGAACAAAAGTGTTGAGCTTTAAGGTCTGCTGCAGATGATTCCAAGCATCAGCAGCAGAAAACTGAAAAGAGTAGCGACCTTTGGGTATACAAAGGTTAATAAAACTACTAGAGCGCAGACTTCGAGATGTTTTATTACTGTAAATATAGTGGAGTTTTCCCAATAAGAGTTTATGTAAATGAACAGAAACCAATGACTTTGTCAACGTGATTAAAGAGAAGGTCAATTCAATAAAGAATACAGTCGATAGTGATGAGCATTAAATAGGGCACCAGTAACAAAACGAATTGCTGCATGGTAAATAAACTCCAGTTTGTGAAGGAGACTTTTTGATTTGATCTGTAAATCAAATCCACATAATCCAAAATTGGAAATACTGTTAATTTGGCCAAATGCTGCTTTGAAGAGTGCGTAAAGGAAGATTTGTTTCTGTAAAGAAAACCAATCCGGGCTTTAACCTTTTTGGGTAATTCATTTATGTGAATTTCAAATGGCAGTTTACCATCTAACCAGATTCTCTAATGGTGAATGACTGCTTCTCACTCAGGGCTGTCTATGCTAATGAGGGCGAGATGGTCACCAATGGGCGGGGCTTTCCCCCTCTGATGACACGTACAAAAGGAGAATTTCAATTAAAGAGTTTCTGCAGACTGTTTTTATCAAGTGTGATTCTAAAAAATAGTATTAATGCATGTTTACCATTAGAGGCTGAATACATTCACACACTGCTGCCACTCAACTTTGTTTAAACCCCTTATGAAGATGATTTTTGCATAATAGGTCCCCTTTAAATTGTAGTGAAATTGTCGAAAAAGTATTGTAATGTTTCCTACGCACCCTTTTTAGCCTGCTCCTCTTCTAGTCTCTTTTTCTCATTGGCTATAGCGTCTACTTTTGCTTGGTAAATATCAGCCAGCTCCTTCCAGTGGACTCTGTTGTTGTTCAAGCCATCAAACATGGGAGTGATTTCTTTGTGGAACCTAGAAAATTCCTGTGTGGAAAAAAAAAGAGGTCTGTTACTGCAAGCATTCACAAGCCCACCGATAATTGCCGATCCATCATTCCCTGTGCTGACATTCCAGAAGAGGCCATTATGGACAGACGCCTAGTTTTTCGCTTACACAGATGTCCGGATCGTGCAAAAACAGAATTGATTTGAGCTTGACAGATTTACCTTGTACACGAACGAGCACACAAAGTCGATGAAACCGCACTGCATCTTCGGGAGTTCATCTGACTTGTTTCTGTCCATCATGGGCTGGGGAAAGATTCATCAGATAGAGTATTAATCAGCCACTGCTTTTCTCACAGTCTCAAACCAAAAGCAAAAACTCTGGTCTTCACAAACTCACAATGGGTTGTTGGTCTAGCACAGTCCTCTCCAGGTCTCCCTGTTCCCAGAATTCAGCTGCCACCATGAGAGCCACCTATAGAAAAGAGCATCGAGTAGATCAAATAAATATGCCATAGGCTGTTCTTTATGTCATTTTGAAGTATCACATGAGAAACGAGTGATGGGAATGCCAGATTTCTAATAAAAATACCTTACATTGCAGATAAACATTTTTATGCTTACTTGAGATGGTTTTGAACTTGTGACAAAGGTTTAATGTGAATTATAGGAGATGGAAGCTGAATAAACTGAATGAACATTGACTAATCAGCAGTTTTCATTATGCTTGCTTTGTTTACTGCTGGTTGCTAGGTAATACTACAAAGGTAAATAATTAAATAAATTACACGAATATTGGGGCTCTTTCAAACGTTTATTCATTCTTGAACATAGTTTGTTATTTACTTTTCCTCAGCTCAACATGCTAATGAGAGGGTCTCTGTCAATCATCAGAAGCCAGTCAAAAAAAAATTGAATGCAAATTTTTTCTAGCGATCAACCATGGCATAAAGACCACCTTTTGATGATTGACAGACACTCTCATTAACATGTTGAGCTGAGGAAAAGTAAATACGCAACTACGTTCATCAGTTTAGCATTTTCTTAATTCCCCAAAATTATTGTAATTCATTTAATTATTTACCTGCTCGCACTATTAATTATTTATATATTTATTTATGCAGGAATTTGTAGATTTTTATATACATTTATTTATTTAATTGCTTATTTATTATTTTATTTATGCAGGAATTTATAGATTTATTTACTCATTTATTTATATATTTTCATATTAATTAATTTATTGTTTTTGCAGGTTTTGTCCTCCATATCAGCCACTCTAACAACTTTAAAGGTCCTGTGAAGTGCTTTGAGATGTAGGGCCCTATTTTAACGATCTAGGCGCAAAGTCCAAAGCGCAAAAGCATTAAGGGCGTGTCAGAATCC
Organism: Danio kyathit; assembly: GCA_903798195.1. Lineage (NCBI taxonomy): Eukaryota > Metazoa > Chordata > Actinopteri > Cypriniformes > Danionidae > Danio > Danio kyathit. The sequence continues at coordinate 6,431,214 of LR812530.1, read as the reverse complement.
ACTTTTGCTATTTTAAGGATGGAAAATTCCGCTTTGCACCGCGGCGCATGGTCTAACAGGGTTGAGCTTATTCTCTTAATGTGTTATAGGTGTGTTTTGAGAATAAACCAATCAGAGTCTCATCTCCCATTCCCTTTAAGAGTCAGTTGCGTCGCGCCATAGCGCATTTGCAATTTACATGGCGGACTATGTAAGTGGAAAAACTGAACGCTTCACTAGTGAGAAAACAGAGCATCTACAGCACGAGAATGAGCCTCCTCATTCTTTACTTTCACTTTCACTCTTGTGGATAAGGAAACGTGTTGTGCGCACAGACATCCATTAGCCTATACATAATTAACTTTGTTTATGCGAAAATATTTGTTTTAAAACTAAATGAACAATAATAACGAAGTGTGGTCAAGAAACTGAGTTATATCCAAATACACATGCTGTGCCCCATATGGTCTAAAAGCTGACAGGTGAGCAAATCTAAGCGTGTTTTAATAAAACAAATATAAATATGCATATAATAAATAATACTGCTAATAATAATGACATTATACAAAAGCAATTTGTCATGAATAAACTGAAAAAGCCCCCCGAGATGAAGAAGGCATGGAGGCAGTGGTTTTTATATTTATGTAGGCTAGAAAATAATAATTTTTGTAACATTTTAATCCTTTAATTCTTTTTCATTGGTAAAGATATTTGCGTATTGCTCTACATCCTGTGTGTATTAAGCAATGTTTAAGCGAGGCGCACATCTAACGCGCTCTGTGCTGGACTTTAGACCTTCTCTTATCTGGTCTATTACACAGTCTATTCTAGTTTCTCAAAATAGCAACGTGCCAGCAATGCGCCTCAACACACCTCCTTTTTTAGACCAGAACGCCTATGGGCGCACATATGAGCGCAAATGCATTTGCTATTTAAACATTTGCTATTAAAACATCAAAATGACTCTTGTCTCGGGCTGAAACTAGCAAACAACAATTGCATTGCACCTTGCGCCGCATTGCGCCGGGTGTATGATAGGGCCCGTAATGTTTGATGTAATCTCAACCTAAACACAAATAGAGGGTGGAACATAGTGTAGCTCCTCCCCCTTTTAAAGAACAGTCAATAAGGTTTTGTTTTATCACTGCTCTGCATCAAATCTGAAGCATCGTGAAGTGGGCGGGGTATGTCAGATACTAGAGAGCATTTGATTGGTCATAAGATGTGATGAGAAACTAGTATTTGGTGACGTGAATAAAACCATTGATCCATTAACACGGAAGTGACAAACTGCAAGCTTTAACGCTTATATCAGTTTTATATCTTTTAAATATGAATTCTGTCACTGTTTTGGTGCGCACTAGCTTATAGATATCCTAAAAACTAACCATACTGATACTAACATTTAAAAAACTTTACTTTAATCTCATGGGAGCTTTAATGAAATGCACCTAATTTGCATTTTGAATTGCAAATTTTTAAAAGATTCGCTTCGCGAATCTCGAGATGGAAACCCGGCTATTGACTGGACAATCCTGAATATGAATAAACAAAGCTGTGCCTACTTTGCTCTGGACTTCCCACGGCTTGGTAATGGCAGACAAGTCACATCCGGTCATCATCATTGCCCTGTGTAAATTCAAACGTCACATCTTTGCACCATGACTTTAACATGTTCTTGAATAGCATCCAATGAGAAGTAATGCTTACATAATGATTTCCTTCCTGATGGGATTGTTGGCCACGTGGGCAACCATCTCCTCCTCTTTAGTCATGGGTTCGGTGGCGTCAACGATTTTCTGGAACATGGTCCTTTTTCTGGGTTGCGAGAGAAAACGGGACCATCATCAGTATGGTGCATTCAAGAGCGGTTTTACAAGACCTGAAGAACACTTACTTGAAATACAAAGCCAGGTCAGTCGCAATGATGCAGACATCATGCAAATGCTGGACTGTCTCGAACTGGCGTTTCTGCAGACTTTGAAAGATGTTAACGTTCTGTATAAAAAAGCAGAAAATAGCATTGGGTTAGTTCTGGTGTTAAAGTATATAGCTGCAGGTTAACTATGTTTATTTATAATATCTTCAACTGTTAAAATCTAGTTATGTAAAGTTAGTTATGGTAGCTAATATCCTTAACTTTTTGAATTTGATTGTAATGCAATAATGTGCAGCTTTTGTAAAGCTGCTTTGAAACACTAATTATTGTGAAACGCCCTATACAATTAAACTTGAATTGAATTCTTAGACTTTGTGCTTGGTGAACCTAACACACCTCTTCAGCCATCAGAGTCTTGCTGTATTGAAGATGGTGCCTTTCCAGGATGGAGGAGCCGTGAAGCTTGGCCAGAGGTGATGCGCTCCTGCATTGGAAACAGACTGTGAGCTAAATACCTTTTATGCTTTATATATTCTGACTGACATATATTCTGACTGACTTTGTCTGGTAGAGATTGTTGGTACCCCTGTGGTCAATATCGTGACAGAATGCAGCCGCTACCATCGCGAAGGCATCAAGATCTGTGTAGTATCTTCTCAGTTTTCCGGTCTGTTGGACAAGCAAGTGATATTCAATAAGGTGATGTTTTCGGTAATAAATAACCACCTGATGCATGCACTCAAGACTCACCTGCAGAAGGCAGAACATGGTCTGGCCCACGTTGAAGCCATGTCTCCAGTTATGGTAGGTGATATCTCTGTAGCCCTTACGTACCGTGTACATCCATCTGGTCAAGACCTGGTGTAAGAGTTATGCATTGGACACTGTAATGCTATGTGAATTTCGATAAAAATGAAACTGTCATGAGCTAGGGATGTGTAAAAATTTTGTAGGACGTTTGATTTCCGCTATATTGTGTGTAGAGTGCCCTTTGTAAGTCCTATCATTGCATATAATTGATAAGAAAATATAACAATTACAAGTATAAATTATACTAGAATAAAATGAACTGAAAATTAATTCATTCGAAGTTACAACTCTTGCTCAAAAATAGTAAAAACAAATATTTTTTTTCTAACAAAACAACATAAGAAAGCATGAATATAAATTCAAAATACATTTGTGTGTTGGATATGGGGCTCAAAAAAGGCTAAATACACAGACGTTTCATGACTCAAACATAACTTTAAAGATGATTTAACACAATAGATTTATGACACCTGAAGCTGCTCTATATCTAGGTCTAAAATTATCCAACAATAAGACATGTAACCATTTTTAAAACACACACACACACACAGAAATATTAAGAATCTTAAACTTAAAACTGTAAATATCTTCTCTGGATTCTAAACCCACGAAGGGGCACACTTATTTTCAAATAAGTGACGTAATATCGAATAAAAAGCTTGCTTGCTCAAAGTCTAGTGTGTTGATGTGGACGTCTCACCTCTGCTGGCACCTTGAACTTCTCCACCACTCCCAGTTCAAAAAAACAGCGAATGCCACACTTGATGAGATCGGTTTCAGTCAGAGGGAAGTCACTGAAACTAAATTCTAGCAGATCGACATCTTTGGCCAATGGAATGTTGGCTCTCTGCGTGTTTAAAACAAGTGGATTTATTAAATCATTCTTTTTATTAAACATATCAGATCAGTCACGTGTTCACTCTGAATACTGGCCATACCAAGAGTTTGTACATTTCTTTCTGATCGCAGTCTTCTGGGTTCAGGTCAAACTTCTCCTTTGTGTTCTAATGAGACAAATAAAATGTTTAGTCGATATCATAAAACAGACTGGACTTTTTTTCTGACAGGAAAAAGCTGATCTGATGCCGCACCAGAATCTGCTGGACTTCAGCCGAAGTGGCTTTGGTCTGATACAAGACCATTTCTTCAGCAATTTCTTTTCTCCACTCCATCCGGTTCAGTTTGTCATACGTGTCGCAGCTCAGTACGGACCATCCCAGGAACTGCGTTAAAGCCTGAAATAAAGTTTGATAAACAGAAGGTAAAGTCGCATGATTCATAGAGTCAAAGCCATTGTGAGCGTGTGGCCACTCACTTCAGTAATCTGTTCATCCTGCTCTTCGAACGGCTTGCCATCTTTTCGATTGAAGAAAGTGGCCACACCGACAATTTCTTCTTTCTTGTTGACAATGGGAAGGGAGAGAACATTTTTGATGACGAAGCCAGTCTCGTCCACAGCTTCTTTCTGAAATGTTGCACAAGACAGTGTGATGATTAAAAAAATGGTAACAGTCACCTAGCTAATAATTTCTAACTTCATCTATTAACACTTTAGTTTAAGTGCCAATTCTCACTATTAACTAGTGGCTTTTTACCTGCCTGTTATTAAAATATTGGCTGTCGATTTGTACATATTCTGCATGATCTGATTCTACACTCCTCATCCTACCCAATAACTAAACCTAACTACTACCTTAGTAACTATTGTTATGATTATCAGTGATCTAGTGGCTGCAGATCGCTAACGGACTACAAATCCACCATTTATGGACTACAAGCTCCAGTCATGCACCACACACACACAACCAGTTCCTGATCATGACTGATTGCACACACACACAGCTGGAGGATTGTCATAGACTGATTACATGGACTATAAAAACAGCACAAACACACGCATTGTTGCTGAAGCTTGTAAACTGTATAGTGAACATTACAACGCGTTTTCCTTGCCTTGCCTTAGGTGTTTTTGAACCTTGCTTTGTTTTGTTTGTTTACGTTGCCTGCTGCCTGCCTGTACTGACCTCGACCATGACTCTGGATTGCCCATATACATCTGTTTGCTCCTGTGTTGACTGTTGCTTGCTTTACCATTCCATTTAATAAATCTTGCGCTTGGAATCTTGCTCCCTGTTGTCAGCGTTCAGTTCACGTTACAGCTATTAATAAGCAGCAAACTGAGCTAAAAGTTATGTTACAGGGACAATTTACCCAAAAATTAAAATTCGGTCATATTACTCTCCCTTAACTTGTTCCAAACCTGTTTGACATTCTTTCTTCTGTTGAACACAACAGGAGATATTCTGAAGAAAGCTGGAAACCTGCAACCATTGACCTCAATAGTACTTGTTTTGTTCCTGTTATGGAAGTCAATGGCTACAGGAATACACTCAAAAAAGGTTTGGAATCACTTTAGGGTGAATAAATAGTGAGAACATTTTCAGTTTTGGGTGAACTATCCCTTTAAATTTCAGGAATAATATGAGCACTGAGTGGGATTTAATCCTGGGTTGTTTTACGGTACCTGGAATGTGAAGTATTCATCAGCAGCAACATTCATCATGTTACAGATCTGCAGAAGAAGAGAAATAAAACAAGATTTCCCCAAGTCAGCACTGGCAGGAGTATATTGTAATTATTTAGCCCACTACATGGCTCTTTTTACTTGGGTTAAGTGGTTGTATAACATGGGAAAACAATTAAATGGCACACAGTTAATGCACAGACTTACAAAGCCGTTTTCAGCAACATAGGTGGGCAGTCCGCTAACCAGTGCCCAGTGGTCTGCAGGAGGGTTCCTGGAGGAAAGTTTAAATGTGCAACACTATATTACATTTGCAGAAGCTTGTAGACAAAAACACACCCAAATGTGCATGTTGAGCATTCATTTCGAAATCAGTTTCCACAAACCACACCCGTCACTACACTTCACGATTCAGTTAATTAAAATCTAAAGGATACTGCACTTTAACAATTATGGGTTATTAATCTCAACCTCAAAATGCACAACCTGTTCATGCATAACCAACATCCATGCTGATAACAAGTTGTTTAAAAGAAACTTTGGTAAAATGTGTTTTTGGCTCTGTTGTTAATCATAATAATGTAAAGAATTAAATTAATTCATTTAGCTGACGCTTTTTATCTTTACAACTGACAATAAAAGAGCACCTCAAATCACCAGAGAGCAGCATTATGTAGATATCATGACAAGTCTTAGCTAGTTGAGAAGTTTGTTATTATTATTAATTGTATTATTGAGTCCTTATGACAAAGTGTTTGCAGGAGTGTCTGGTGCATATAGAGAGGAAAGAGTGTGTTTCATGCAGGTGGTTTGTCAAGCACACTATCCTGTGTGAAGTACAATCATCCAAGGGAACTTTCAAGGGAAATTTGGTTAGATTTCAAACAGTTTGGAGACAAGAATGACCAACCAAAACTGGGTTAAATGATGGGTTATTCCAACCCACATTTGAATAAACAATTGACAAACCCATTCACTGGATTAAAATTGGTTAATAAATTGAAATGTTTGGGGTGTTTGAATGAATGTTCAGCTTATAAAATGTCCATTATGTGTGTAGCACATTTACAGCAAATGAAACACATCTCTTCAGCACTAACAGTGTTTTAAACATGATTATTTGTAATATCAGTGTAAAGCTATTGTCTGATTAACAAAATGTGTAAAATATCAGCAAAGCCAATTATTGGTTGATCTGTAAATCTGTTTCAGGTTTTGTCCACAGCGCTGTAGAAGTCCGATACTTACCAAAAATGAAGGTGTACTGTAATGTGTGGCAGAGTGTATTATGCATAACTGCATATATTATGCATATTATTTTCTTTATTTCTATAAAACGTGATCCTGGACCACAAAAACTAGTCATAAGTGTTGATTTATGGACATTGAGATCTTCTGAAAGCTGAATAAATAATCATTCAGTTGACGTACACTTTGTAAAACAATATTCAGCTGAGATATGACTGTTTACAAATCTGCAATCTGACAAAACCTAATACTGATTAAAATGCCTTCAAAGCTGTCTGAATAAAGTGCTTAGCATTGCACCTTACTAATCAAAAATTGAGTTTTGATATATTTACACTAGGAAATTTATAAAATGTCTTCATGAAACATGATCTCTACTTAGTATTCAGATTACTTTTGTCATTAACATCGCCTAATTTTGACCCATACAACATATTTAGGCTATTTCAAAAATATACTCGTGCAACATAAGATTTGCAGTTCATAATTACAAATGAGCAAATAATGCCCATAAAAACATGCTTACGGTATAACTTTGATCTCTTCTTTGCCTTCCAGCAAATAATCGATGATCTTGTAGAAGATGATCTCCTGTTAAAATAAAAACAACAACAACAACAACAAAGTGTTATAATATACTAGACAGTAATATTTATTAACTGAACTGAACGGAAATTGTTACCCTGCCATCAGGAGTCTTCGGGCCTTTATACGGCTCCACGTCTCCCAGTTTGATCGGCCACTCGTCGTAGAACTCCTGAAAACATCAAGTAAAGTCAGATGTTATTATGAGTTGACGGATCGATGCGCAGATGGAGGACGAGGACTGCACGATATTAAAGGAATAGAAGATTCTGTGATACGCATTGCGATATGAATACAATTTCACCAGATGACTTGAATATCTCTATTTGGAAAGAATGAATCATTTTAGACTGATAGAGCTGGGTCAGTTGGCCTTTCTGTGTGAAGTTTGCATGTTCTCCCCGTGTTGGCGTCCCAAGATATGCGCTATAGGTGAATTGGAGGAACTAAATTGGCCGTAGTGTATCAGTGTGTGTGAATGTGAGAGTGTATGGGTGTTTCCCAGTACTGGGTTGTGGCTGGAAGGCCATCGGCTGCGTAAAACATATGCTGGAGTAGTTGGCAATTCATTCCACTGTGGTGACCCCTGATAAATAAGGGACTAAACCGAAGGTAAATGAGTAAATGAATGAGAGTGATTGAGATGATTCTGTAGAGAAGTGCTTGTGCAAGCACAGATAAATACAATAAAAGAAGATACAATTGAAATCGTATTCACAGTCTAACAGTATTCAGGTACAATAATTGAATAATACAAATAATTCAATAAAATGAATCATTATTAATGTAACAAACAGTATAATTTCTTATACCTGAACGCTTTCCAAATCATCATACCTTCACAGGCCTCAATAACATACGAAAATAAGAGTTAACTTGGCATACGCTCAAATAAACGACGTTTGTTGTTTGATCAAGTGAAGTTTCATAAACTCATTTTGAGAGGAGCAGGTGATATGATTGAGCATGACTGGCTGCTCATCCGTAATCAGTAATAGTCCAATCAGAGTGATCCAAGTTTACTATAAATGGATTGTTTTCTCCCTACTGCTCTATCTTCGTTTTGGAAGAATCCCCCCTTCCACCCTATCTCCACCTTTTCCTCCCTTTTCTAAGGGGGAGCTCTCGAGACCTACCTGATCTCGGATCACCTTATATGCTTATTGACCGGGCGGGAGCCTTGAGCTTAAGCATCTCCGAGCTCAGGGTTCTCTCCCGGTAAGCAAACGCTAAGCATATCGAAGTGGGAACTCTTGAAACTACTTATTTTAAATGAGCTAAAAATACACAATTCTCGGTTTTTTTTTTGTTTGGGACAACTTCATTGTTTAATGTTCAATCCACTTCAATTTGTAAAAACAATCAAGTTATCTTAATCAAGTTGTGTTGGAACAACATAAAGGATTTGTGTGGAACCCAGCCTTTTTTACAGCGTATCATGCGATGTGACTACTGCGAATAATATTGCGATATACTGTGCAGCCCTATGTAGGACGGTCACAAACCTTCTCTTTGGTCATGTCCAGCAGGCCGCATGAGTACCTCTCGCACTGAAGGTAGTTCCTGACGGTGTACAGAGCCTTGTGAAACTGACGCTCGATGTCCGTCAGCTCTTCAAACACTTTGCTTGCAGACCACAGAAGAACCTGCGCCAGTGGTTTACAGTCAAACTCAGTTTCAAATCGCATTATGAAGAGATGATGTGGTGTGTGTGGTTACCTGGCTTCTTCTGGATTCCACATTATACATGTAATTAGTGTAATGCTGCAGGGCGATGACTGTGGCAAAAATGATGTACTTGCTGAATACCTGAAAAACATTTGTAACACATTTACTAAATAATGAATAATGTCTGCTTATAACACTTTAAAACAATAGTTCAATGAAAACTGACAATTTACTTGCTATTTATTCAAAGGTAATGGTTACCAGTTTCCAACTTTCTTCAAAGTATCTTCCTTCGTGTTTATCAGAAGAAAGAAACTCAAACAATTAAACTCTTAAATAATAGTTTTGGGTGAACTATCCGTTTAAATTAAGAAGATTTGATGAAGAAACTAATAAAACAATAATAAAAGGATGCAGTTATGATAACAAATGCTCAGGTGCCAGATTTAGTAAAGTTTGTACCTCAAACAGTATTAGATTTTTACCCTGTTTAACAGCACATTAAAAACTGCACAGATGCACAGTGAAGATCAATCTCAAAAAGCACAAAGACAAAATTAAAAAGTTGTAATTACTGTATACACTATATTATCATATAAATACAATTAGAAAATATTGCTGAATACAAATTAATTTATTATATATTCTCTTATTTTGAGTAATTATTTTAAGATGTACGGCTCTTTTAATCTTTTTCTTATTTACTATTTTTCATATTGTGATTTTTGCTGAATTTTATAAATAAAACAGTGTCAGTTTGACTTGCAAACATAATCACAACTGTCACATTTATATATATATATATATATATATATATATATATATATATATATATATATATATATATATATATATATACATACACACACACACACACACACACACACACACACACACACACACACACACACACACACACACACACACACACACACACACACACACACACACACACAGTTGAAGTCAGAATTATTAGCCACCCTTTTAATTTTTTTTTTCTTAATATTTCCCAAATGATGTTTAACAGAACAAAGAAATTTTCACAGTAAGTCTGATAATATTTTTTTCTTTTGGAGAAAGTGTTATTTGTTTTATTTTGGCTAGAATAAAAGCAGTTTTAAATTTTTTAAAAGCCATTTTAAGGTCAAAACTATTAGCCTCTTTAAGCTATATTTTTTTCGATAGTCTACAGAACAAACCATCATTATACAATAATTTGCCTAATTACCCTAACCTGTCTAGTTAACCTAATTAACCTTGTTAAGCCTTTAAAATGTCACTAAGCTGTATAGAAGTGTCTTGAAAAATATCTAGTCAAATATTATTTACATTATTGCCATTATTTACATTATGGCAAAGATAAAATAAATCAGTTATTAGAAATGAGATATTAAAACTATTATGTTTAGAAATGTGTTCTCCATTAAACAGAAATTGGGGGAAAAAATAAACAGGGGGGCTAATAATTCAGACTTCAACTGTAATTATAGTATATAAAAACACGCAATTCACTATTGGAATTCATATATGTAACAACATTTTGATGATATTTTGACCACTGAAGTAGAAACTGAAAATCTCCTATACTTACATCTTCATCTTCTTTGGAGAATTCATTTGCTCCGACCTTGTTTATTGCCATGACCACACCGAGTGGGTCTTTTCCCTGCATGAGCGGAGCGGTCAACATGTTTTTAGTGGTGTATCCCGTCTGCTTGTCCACAAAATCACTGAACCTGGGATTCTACAGAAAAACACATGTGTTGAGAACAGATAAACTGATTTAAATATGGGTTGGTCATGTTATCTAATACATCTGGAGTTAAAATGAATTAAACACAAATTTCTATTGTGCTGCTTCTTCATTCGTTGTTGCTTAAAAAGTGTAACACTGATGTACATTAACATTAATAAATCTAAAAAAGGAGAATATAGCATATAAATAATTTTATTAATACATATTTCGAGACTTTTTTTCTCACTCAAAAAAACTTGCTGCTTGTTTAAACTACTTAACTTAATTGTTTTATCCACTTAAATTCAATCCACTTAATGTTTTGTAAAATTAATTAAATTACTTAATTAATTTGTGTTGGGACAACCTGAGGGAATTGTGTGGAACCCAGCATTTTTACAGTGCTGGATGCAATATTTTAAAGCAATAAAGTAGGTATTGCTAGTAAATGTATGGCTTAGGCCACATTGACCATAGGTTGACCATAGGCTGCAGTTATTAATGATAGTGATCTATTTCTAGAAGTCATTTGGATTTGTTCTCTTGTCACTGAGACTAATTCTACCTAAATTTACACTTCTGTTATGCAAGGAAGGTTAATACTTTTAACCCTGTCTCGAACGCTTAAGCTGAGCTTGCATCGGTGTGCCATGATTAAACACCTCTCTTATATATTTAAAAAATGAAAAGATATTTTATGTTCACTTCCATTTTATTTTCACACAGTAGAAATCTTGTGTGAATTGTGGTTAATGTCACATGTGCTTCATGTTGCTTAGTGAAGAGTATTTTCTTTTTAGCTGTTTGTAATCGGGTTAATTTAACATGAGCACAACTTGTCATAATAGTTGACATTTTTCTGAAAGTTTTATTATTTGAAATATTACAAATTAAAAGTCTTTTGCTCGTTTAAGAAGCATATAATGTTAATTTTCTGTTCCTTTTTCATAAATGGCAATTAATAATGTATTATAAGTAAACAAATGCTAATTTATGCTTTATAGATCCACATTTGACTACAAAAAAACCCTAACTTTGCCTGTTCAGTAATACCAGCCTGCAGGAGTTGTACTGGAATACAGAAAGTAAGCTGCTTTTCTGCAAGGGGTCGACGCAAGACTGAAAAAAAGTTTAATCCTTGGTCAAACGAATGGTGGACCTTCACAGACCTGCCTAAGATTACTAAGAAGCTGCTGTGCTTTCAACTTACTGTGTGTCTTTTTATAAATGGACGTGTTTAAAGCATATTAGAGAACACTATAAACAGCAAAAACACAGGAGCGCTTTCTTCTGGATCTAAAATCACTTTCACTATTGTTTTCAGTCAATATTTTGACTAGTGTGAAATCAGCTTTTCAGATATCGCTACACCGAGAACATCTTGATTAGCAGACAAAACATGGGTGTTGTCGTATTTTGGTGTCTGCAAATGGGATTTTTATATATATATATATATATATATATATATATATATATATATATATATATAATGTCTCAAATGAAAATAGTCAAAATAGTTCTTAGCCAGACAGATTTGTGTAAAAATGAAAAAAAAAAACCATTCTTACTTGAACATATCAGAATAAGTGTTAAATGATTAAAAACTTGACAAATGGATAAAACCCTGTGGCTTTAAGAATAGTAGCAAATTATAGTTTTAAAGAGACAATTAATGAGTATTGTGGGGCTGCACTGTGATCCTTTCTTAAGGCCCAAGCTGTTTTTTTACATGCATTTTTTATTTCTCTTTGGTATTTGGGCTTATTTGAACCTAATTAGACTAAAACCTAAGTATCATCTTTTGATATGATGTACTATTAGAGAAAAATTATGTCCATATTTGTGGACTTGTGGTCCGAATTTACATAAAACACTTTTTCCTGTTTTGACTATCAGAGAGTAAAAACTAAATTTTTTGCCCATTTTGGACAGTTAAAAATAGCGTTTGGGACATTTTATATGCTGCAAAACAGTTGCGGGATGACACTGTATGTCTGTAACAAAATATAAAACATTCAAAGTGTTTTAAATAGCCACTTAAGAGCTCATATGTGCGGTCCACGTTTGTGGCCACTAAGCCCTAGGAAATTAAATCATGTTGTTTAATGGGTCATCAAATGTTTCTAGTTGACAATATTTTTTTGCTATATAACATACTGTTAAAGTGATTACATTTTGTCTTCTTTATATCATAGTAGGGGCGGTTCATTTTGCTGTGGCGACCCCAGATTAATAAAGGGACTAAACCGAAAAGAAAATGAATGAATGAATATCATAGTAGGCATTTTTTGCTTTCTCAAAAAAATAAAGACAAAAAAAGGACAGCCATTTATTCATTTTCATTCGACTTAGTCCCTGATTTATCAGGAGTCACTACAGCGGAAAAAAGGACAGTAATAAAATATATTACAATTGCATTTTTCATTGCCTTTTAAGTCTTTGACACATAAACACTAAAGAATTAGGCATATAAAAACACTGATTAAAACTGCACACAAAATTCCATGCAACAAATACATTGCTATGATATTCTGAGAAACACTTATCTAAAGGATGAGTTCTATTGGATGGACATAAAGAACAGATAGGGATTTTTACACAAATGTGAGCTGCTTCAAGTTATGTGGCTATTAAAAATTTAGCTTCAATCCCTCAATTCCTTAAAAGGTCACCAATTTCTTTGGATAAATTGTGTTTCTAACACCACACTAAGCAATTATTCTGTTTAATGATAACCTATGAACAGAAAAGTCAACCAAACGGTTAAGACGCCTGTTACTATTGTTAATATTAACTCTTGAAATTACTTGCACTATATATTGATTCACTCTAGTTTAGTTTAAAATTATTTCTTTGATATCTTTCAACATTTTTGAAAGTAACACTGCAGAAAATGTAGGTTGATTCAGTGATATTACATAATATTCTTGGCTTGAATAAAATCTTTGAACAGCCAATCAGAATCCATCCTGAGTGTTTAAAGCATCGGGCAACGAAATTGCAGCGTGTGGTTAGAATGGCCAACATTGTCGTCTTGTGTTAGTTATAGTCATCATTGCTGGTGTGCAGACGGGCCTTCACTCACCTGTTTGACATCTGGAACATTGGCTGGTTTTTTGGTGGTCACTACTTGGCCAACTATGCCAGTGTCAGTGGGGAACACAATCTCAGACTGCGGGTTCACCAGGTTGGCCTCGTATTTGGACGTAGGAGTGACATCGAAAAGACATGTGGCGAGCTCGGGGATGCCGTTTCTGGCCCGGTATATGAAATAGCTGCATCGGTCAGCGTTGACCAGCAAACATATCCTCTGCAGAACCTTGTGCATGGCCTTCTCCATGACGGGCTGTGAATGCATGTCTTGGATCATGTCAAAGAGGATGGCAGCCTCCTGCACTTGGCTGACATCCTTGAAGGAAGCCGGATCCTTGATGTCCAGCTTCTCCTCGAACGCGGCGGCGATCACCTCGCATCGCACCTTCCTGTCAAAATACTCTTTGGCGAACTGGGGGTTATTCTCCAAGTACTTCTCCACGCTATCCTTGTCTGCCATGTTTGAAGAGTGTTTCTCTGCCTGGTCCTCTCACAGATTCATTACTTGTAGGCTGTCGGGATGAAAAGTGAAGCTCTCAGTGGCCTCCTCCTTCAGACAGGCTCATCGTCCTCCGACAGGCTGCAGAGAATAGTGGCTTACAGGCTGAAGGGATCAAAGTGGCCGCTAATGAAAGTGACGTCATGACATTAAACCCCTAAGCTTTCTTAACCTGCAAATCCCCACCCTGATCATTTTATGGCAGACAATCCAATCAGAGCCGCTGTTTTCTCCTGAAGAGGAGTCGCGCAGAGAAAGTGTCACTATATGACATAATATTTGTCACATCGGCCTGTTGATTAGACAATGGTGTTTCTAATCTAATACACCAACGCTTTAGGGCCTTAGGGGCAGTCTTGCATGGTTTCTACATGTACAAAAATGAGATTAGGTGCAGCTAATGCAATAGAAAGGTTTGAGGAGAAATGCTTTGCTACATTTCAACAGTTTAAAGAGTCTGATTGTTTTTTGATTTGAAATATTTTAAGTATTGATTCAAATATAAGTTGCAGCCTTATATTTTTAAGTAGAATCAAAGTCACCTTATACACATCATTTCAACTTACATAAAATTGAAAGAAAACATTTAGTCGAATTGCTTAAACTTGCAAAAAAACGTATTTCTCTAGCTTTACTAGATATGTGAGGCATAGGATTGAGTAAAATGTCAATAATTGTTTTATTCGATGAAGGTCAGATGACATTGATGATTAAATATTGTCATTTAGAGCTTGTGGACAACTCCACCAAATATGGCTTTAAAAACTTACTCACTTAATTGGTTCCAGATATTTCTACATTTATGTATTCTGTTGAATGCTAAGGAAGACAAAAAGTCCTTAAAATATCTTCTTTTGTGTTCAACCGAAGAGAGAAAATAGGTTTTGAGAGTAAATGATGACTTAACTCTTTAACTCTTCTGAAGTTAAAACCTTGATATTGTGTCTAAAAATGATAAACACATTTGAAAACATGGCATGACTACACTTAATATCAATTAGCAAAAGCAAAATCATGATTCAATTATTGAAAGGCTTTCCCTTAATAAGAAAAAGAAAACAAGAAGAATGTTAGTGATATTGTCAACCAGCATTGTCCTTATTACACCCACAGCACTCAAGCTCTCCAAGTAAGAAGAGAAGTTCTCTGAAGCAGCCTATTCTTAGCATTTTTAGACTTTCTGCACCCAGGATCTATTTCCACCGATAGGATTAGACCTGATCTGTCAGTCTGACATATAAAGAGATCTGTCTCCTTTTTCTCTTATATTGGGGGAGTGTCCTGCAGCGGGTAAATTCAAAAGAAAAGGCCTTGCATCATATGTACCAGGCTTTGTAAATCCAGGATTAAGTAAAAGTGATTATCAGGATATCCTCTCTTGAAGGCAGAGAGCTTGGCTTGACGCTTCGGAGCGCTCACACGTTTAAGTTCACAGTGAGGAGCCCACAGACACAGCGGCGATGCTAAATTTACCACACTCACCGTTACTTTAATGGGATCAAATATTTAGCATGCAATGTTTGAAACGTCCAGATGAGTATGCAAGATCTGATATGCCTGAAGCCCAAAACAAACAAGTGTGTTCATGCTTTAATTGCGTGAACCTGACTTTATGATATTGGTGGTGAAGTGTTTTCTTGAAATCTCTTTGCTTCAGGCTTGCAGTGAAATCTTGAACTGTTGACACATATAATCTGTGCTGATACATGCAAAACATCGTCAGCAATCCATCCACACCACCCTTGAGCACAGAGGGGTTTCTTATATTTACACCCAAACAAACAACCATAACGGATCTTGATTTGGGTGTCTGTGTTTGTCTGTTGCACATCAAGATCCAATGAGTTGAGATTAGACTCAGTTAGCTTAATATCAAGATCTGGTTGACTTAGCTTGAATTAGTAATGTTGCAAATAAAGCACAGGAAGATCTGATTGCAGCGTTTGTTAGCAAACTGCCCATAACAATCCAAGTTGTAGTATCTTAGAATATACAATTGAATTGAATTAATATCCATGAAGTAATAGATACAATTAAAATGAGTTAATTAAATTAATTTAATATATAAACTGCAGATAGAGATAAATTAGATAGATAGATAGATAGATAGATAGATAGATAGATAGATAGATAGATAGATAGATAGATAGATAGATAGATAGATAGATAGATAGATAGATAGATAGATAGATAGATAGATAGATAGATAGATAGATAGATAGATAGGATTAAAAAGGGTATTATAGCAAACACTGCTAGCCCACTGCTATCAAATTTCTAGCCCATAGCATGATTTCACAATGTTAACATGACTTTAGCATACTGTTAGCTTGTTTTAACACATTTTAGCATGCTGTTATTATAAGCAAACAGCAAAAACTAACAGGGATGGATAGATGAAGGAAGGAAGGAAGGAAAAACAGATTGAGGGAGGGAAGGAAGAAAATACATTTGGACAGACAGACAAAAAATGGGTGGAATGGGCAAGGAAATAGACAGAGATGGATGGGTGGATTGAGATAAGCTGATGGATGGATGGATGGATGGATGGATGGATGGATGGATGGATGGATAGATAGATAGATAGATAGATAGATAGATTTCTAGCCCATAGCATGATTTCACAATGTTAACATGACTTTAGCACACTGTTAGCTTATTTTAACACATTTTAGCATGCTGTTAGCATGTTTCTTACGTAAACTTACATACTTTAGCAGGTTCGCAAGAATTGTTACCATAAATTAGGTAAGATCATATGGAAAATATTTGAAAAAGAACAAAAACTTCACAGGGGGGGCTAATAATAGCACATACACACTCACATTTGCTTTTCCTTAGCAGCACGTTCACAAAGTTACATAACCTCTGTGGATAATTTGATTATTTAGTTTGGTGCCAATAGTTTCAGTGACATAGGTTGTGTAGTCGAGGGTCAAGACCCCAATTGCAATGACCTAAATTTACCTCTGAACAACTCAGAAAAGTGAAACTTATGTAACTTGTCACAACTGAACTTTTTGTTTGATAAAAAACACTTAAGGTGGCCTTTGTTTGATAAAAAACACTTAAGGTTAGCCTGCTGTTACCATATTTCTAGCTGCAATACGCATGTTTCAAACACGGATTATGTTATTATCAGGCACGTGCAGAGGGGGGTGCTTTGGGTGCTTGAGCACCTGCCCCTCTAAATGAATGAAAGTGCCCCTAACTCTCTTCCCCCGGCTCTTAATTTTGCGTTCTGCCCTCTTCACCCCCCACCCCCACCCCCTATAAGGGTCTCTGCACGGCCCTGGTTATTATCAAGTGATATTACGAACTGGCATGTTGCTAATATGCTTCTAGCATGAACATACATGTGTTAGCATGTTTTTAACATTAGTTTCAAATATGTTGTTATCAGGTTATAGCATAAATTAATATATTGCTAACATGTTTCTAGCATGAACTTGCATGTTGATAAGCAAGAATTAGCATGTTGTTAGCATTTTTGGAGATTTCTATAGCTGATTGATTGAGTTAGCATCACTCTTCAAGGTTAGATGTTCCTACAGAGATCATTGTAATATATTGTACTGCTTTTATTATTTGCTAAAGTGATTAACAGTTGCTATTTTGTCCTGAAAAATGTGACAGATTTATCAGGATTTTCTTTTTGAACAGAAAATATGTATAAACTCAGCATTTTACATGACAGTGTAGGTCACCTTAAGTGTTTTGACAAGTTACATAAGTTTCACTTTTCTGAGTTGTTCAGAGGTAAATTTAGGTCATTGCAATTGTGGTGTTGGCCCTCAACCACAAAACCTACGTCACTGAAACTATTGGCAGCGAAGAAAATAATCAAATTATCCACAGAGGTTATTAACTTTGTGAACATGCTGCTAAGAAAAAGCAAATGTGAGTGTGCGTATAATATTTAAGTCAAAATTATTAGCCCCCCTGTGAAGTTTTTGTTCTTTTTCACATATTTTCTAAGTGAGGTTTAACAGAGCCAGGAAAACGTTACATCATTTCCTGTAATTTTATATATTATAATAATATAAAATTATATATTTTACTGTTTTTAAGGTCAATATTTTTAGACCCCTTAAGAAATATTTTATTTTGATTGAGAACAATCCACTGCTGTCCAATGACTTGCCTAATTAACCTACTGTATCTTGGCTAGTCAACCTAATTAAATAAAAATAAAAATAAAAAAAGTAAAATATAATGTACTGTCATCAATGCAAAGACAAAAGAAATTACTTATTATAGATTTGTTATTAAAACTATTGTTTAAAAATATGTTGAAAAAAATCTCTATGCCTAAATCTAAACTATCCCTTTAATATGCTTTCTGTATATACACTGTAAACCCCGCTGTTGTCATTACTAAAGATATTAAGTTATAACTTGACATTACTTAAAATACCAAGTACTGGCATCAAAACTTAAACAGGTGTTTAACTTACTCATTAGGCAGAAAATTTTTTTTAATTAATATTTTAAGTTCTCTGAACTTAACATTTAATTTTTTTTAAACGATTCACCATGTCTCTGTTTAAAATGATTGATTGCATATGAAATTCTGCCTTGACAACCGTCCTGATTGGTCGATATATGTTGTATGACACAAGGTGGTCATTTTGCTTGTAATGCTGAATTTTGCTGAAGCAAAGCAGGACAGAGGCACTACCTGAATCCATCTGACGAAAGAGAAAAGCTAAATTAGTAGATATGTAAATGCTTATATACATTTTCATGCAGGGGTGACACAGTGGCGCAATGGGTAGTCTGTGGCCTCACAGCAAGAAGGTCGCCGATTCGAGACCCGGCTGGGTCAGTTGAGATTTCTGTGTGGAGTTTGCATGTTCTCCCCAACTTGCCGTGTGTTTCCTCCAGGTTATCTGGTTTTGCCAAGTCCAAAGACATGGGCTATAGGTGAATTGGGTAAGCTAATTGTCCGTAGTGTATGTGTGTATGCCTTGGTCCTCCAGGTTGGGGGTTGAGGCTAACAACCCATCTCGTAAAAATTAGATGTTACGAAACTCCAACATGGTGCAAATATCAACTTCGATATAAACGGCCCTGGGAGTAAGTATAAAAGCTGAAAAATGTGTAAGTTTATTTTATTAGCCATTTTAAGTTATCTGTAATTAAACATTTAAGTTAATTCAATGAGGAGACCAGATTTGGTCAACTCAATTAATTGAGTTGTCGATTTCCCATTACTCAAATGAACTGAGGGAATCACATTCCTCAAATCATTTGAGTAGTCTCAACTTATTAGGGTTTACAGTGTATAACATTTCTTTTGTAAATTCATTTGGATGCAGAAACCAAAAGTCTCTTTTTTGAGTCTCATAATCAGTTGGTTTCTGTTACAAAATGTCTTTTTGTGCCATTTCTTCTTCATTCTGTGAGAAATATACAAGTGTTTGAAAGGTAAAGCCATTTCTGCTGTATTAGTGCATGTAAGTTGCTGAAAATAAGTCAGCTGGTTACTATTACGAATCTAAGAAAATATATATATTTTCTATGTTCATAAAACAGAAATGTTCCCCATTGAGCAGAGAACAGAATCTCAGGCATTACTTAGAAAGACGCTGTGTGCTGAAGATTTCCAGATGTGTGTTTTGGCTTCGCAGCTCTTGCGTAATCCAGCTGCAAACTGAAGAAAAACACATTCGGGGAAGAGCAGAGGTCAATGCAGCCACAAACCCTGTCGAGACCTGAAACACGGCGGTTATGTAAAAACTTCTGTCCAATGGCAAGTGAATATCGGGTCTTTGGGTGGGACTATGAAAACCCACCAGAATCCAAACCCTATATAAGCCACCTCGCAGGAATCCAGCATCAGCAGTGAATACTGAATACTGTGAATTAGGTACGCTCTTCGGGATAAATTGACAGAAGTGTTGCATTTGTTTGTCTTTTCATGACTATTTCTGTTTATTTTTCTCCAGCACAGAAGCAGTATGTTAAAGCTCTGTATAGCTGTGTGTGTTCTGGCCACGTGCTGGGCTCAGGACTGTCTGGTCAGCAACATCGCCGTCCAACAGGACTTTAACAGAACGAGGGTAAGTCAACCACTGTTTCATTCTTCACACAGAGGTGTTTTTGAGCGTGCATTCCTCATAGTCTCCCATTATCCTTCCAGTATCAAGGAACATGGTATGCAGTGGCCAAAAAAGACCCTGTTGGGCTTTTCCTTCTTGACAACATTGTGGCCAATTTTAAAGTAGAAGAAGATGGGACCATGACGGCCACCGCCATTGGCAGAGTCATCATTCTCAAGTGAGCTTACATGGAACAGTATGTTAATGCACTTATGAAATAGAAACGGCTCCATTGTAATGTGTGCTTTTGCAGCAACTGGGAGATGTGCGCCAACATGTTCGGCACTTTTGAAGATACCGAAGATCCAGCTAAGTTCAAGATGAAGTACTGGGGAGCTGCTGCATATCTCCAGACTGGAAGTAAGTGCAGATTTATTGTATGTTACGCAACACCCAACACATCATCTGCACCCGAGCTAACAGAAAGAAAATCTGAGAACAAGATGTCTAGAAATGGTTGTAGAAATAAGATAGATTTACTGTAAATATTGTGGACGTACTACTTTTGAATCTTCTCAACAAGAGGCAAGTACTAACAGCTTATTTAGATTAGGTCATTTGACTATGAGTAACTTTGCAACTAACTCCCTTGATCAGAAGAGTATTGGTAGATGTTTAGGGTTAGAGGAATAAGTTGGGGTTTGCAATATCTATCATCTGTCATCTAATCATAAATACTGTTTTATTAATGTTCAAGCTGATGTCATCAAAAATGTCAATCACTTTGTTGCAAGTTTTGAGAGTGCATAAGAATTTACTGCATGAGTAAGCCTAAAGAAAGCAGTCAGAATGACACTGTAATAAAGCTATAATATATAACACTGTAGTTGAGTAATATTAAACAACATACCGATTTTAGACAACAGTATAAACAACAAACACAAAGTTAATATTAAGCGTTTTAGACCAAATGTGTTATAGGTAAGAAATTACTTTTTCTGATTCTGATTGGCTGGAAGCTGTACAATAAAATTGTTTAATGTGCAAGTAATTTCAGTCAGTTTTGAAATAGAGTTTGAAATAAAATCCCTCAAACATTAGCTGTTACTATAACTCAGTGACAGTTGCCAGAGGGGATCAACCCACTCATCAATATGCTCAAAAATATTCACAAAGAGGTAGCTAACACACATTCAGGGCCGGATTAACCAATGGGGATTATGGGCACAGGCCCAGGGGCCCGTGCGCACTTGGGGCCCCTGCGAGGGGGGTAAAATGCCGATTTTGGAGTGACTATTTAGGCGAAGAGCAAATAACGCACCTTGTTGGAATAAACTAGTTGAGTGATTCACGCCCATCACTGTTTGATTGACAGAGACAACATAACTAATGAACGCAGCAGTTATCAGCGTGAGTGGTGTAGCTCGTAAAGCGCATCGCAACATGTTTTGATGCGATCGATTATGAATCCAGCGTCAGATGAATACGTTTTTCTTCTTTTTCCCCCCACTACATATCAGATTTTGCCTACTCTTCATCACGAGGAAGACAAGTAGGAATCATTAATAAGTGTGTGTATTATGGAGGACTCAGATTCATAGAACTGGTTCGGAAAGGTGTTATATCTAAATCATATGCATTATAAGTATGTAAAAGTTCTACATTAAATATAAATTTTTAGTATTGCTTCAGTGAACTTGA
>LR812530.1:6399449-6404449 GCA_903798195.1 Danio kyathit | reverse complement strand
AAAATGGTAATTTTTCATTTACAAATGCATCAATTAAAATGAGAATTTCTTCATGACTTGAGTTTTTCTCCCTTCTCTTTTCTCTTTCATATGTAGGAAAAAATAAAAGGATAATGTTTTGATAACTTCATGTGTATTTCGCATGCATTCACGGTTCGCAATGCAGGTATGTGCGTCGTCTGTTAGTGAATGACTAATGTAATGCACTATATAAATGTCATTTATCATTTAATTTTCATCGGACAGTTATATATACACACATTAGTTGCTGAATTTTATAGCAGTTTAACAATTTAAATTATCCTTTTGCTTCTTATTGGATATTACATCATTCAATGCGACTACACATGACTTTACAGAGAGCTTACGACCTACTAACTACGGTTTGCCTTAAGATCATGTGGTGCAACCGAAGAAAGAACAAATTTAGTTACAAACTAGCTAGTAGTTACTAGGCATGGGCCGGTATAAGATTCTGTCGGTATGATAACCTTAAATAAAAATATCTTGGTTTCGCAGTTTGACGGTATTGTGATTACTGCTGTAAAATATTTTCTTTTTAAAAGTCTGGGTAAAAAACTAAAACTTTTTCCCGTTTGAACACAATACATTTTATTTTGAGAAACATTTGCAAAATATTTTAACAGTAAACATGTCAGGCTAAATAATTAAAATAAATCATTGACTTCAGCTGGCTTCATCAGTTTCAATAACACCGATTTATTTACAATTTAAAACGGTATTTTAGGATATCTTTTCTGCGTAAAAAAAAACGTAAATAAAAAAATCTTACACAATACCTTAGGAATGGTACAGCAGAAAATTTTGGCAGTTTTAAAACGTTGACTTTTCCAAACCGCGGTATACCTTGAAACGGTTATCGTCCCATGCCTAGTAGTTACTAAGCCCCTAGTGTGTACTTTACGTTCCAGTTTAAAAAAGAACTTATGATCACCTAATGCAACACTACCCTGTTGAACACAAAAGGAGATATTTTGAAAAATGTTGGAAACCTGTAACCATTGACTTCCACAGTATTTGTTTTTGCTGCTATGGAAGTCAGTGGTTGCAGGTTTTCAACTTTCTTCCAAATATCTTCTTTTGTGTTCAACAGAAGAAAGAAACTTTAAGGTTTGGAACCACTTAAGATTGAGTAAATTCTCATTTTTGGGTCAACTATCCCTTTAAGAAGTTCACATTCATTTAAATAACGTTTTGAAACCATTTTATGATTTATTTTTCTCCATCAAACATTTGAATTTAGGGTTCTACCAACATTTTCATCTTTAAAATAATTTTGTATCAAATCATTTCATATTAAAAAATAAATAAATCGTGAGGATGGCGACGCGGTGGTGCAGTGGGTTGCACAATCACCTCACAGCAAGAAGGTCGCTGGTTTGAGCCTCGGCTGGGTCAGTTGGCATTTCTGTGTGGAGTTTGCATGTTCTCCCCGTGTTGGCGTGGGTTTCCTCCGGGTGCTCCGGTTTCCCCCACAGTCCAAAGACATGCTCCATAGGTGAACTGGGTAAGCTAAAATTGTCCGTAGTGTGTGTGTGAATGAGAGTGTATGGGTGTTTTCCAGTGAAGGCTTGCAGCGGGAAGGGCATCCGCTGCGTAAAATGTATGCTGGATAAGTTGGCGGTTCATTCCGCTGTGGCAACCCCAGATTGATAAAGGGACTAAGCCGAAAAGAATATGAATGAATGAAATCATGAGGATCTGCAACAGTTCCCTCTATAAATTACTTTTATTATCTTGCGCATTTGTCATTCTATGATCATAAATTTGAAATATGCAGAAAAAAAAAATACTTAACCTGAAATTAAATACACTAAGACAATTTAGGAAAAGGATATGCAGAATGCAATAGGGGATGAGGAATGGAAAGTTATTTTCAAATACTGGTAAATAGTAAGAGAAACTAGAGGACAATTTACTCAGTATAAAATTATACACAGCTTTTACTTTACACCAGTTTGACTCAATAGAATGGGTTTGATAAATAATAATGTTTGTTGTAAATGAGGCACATTTATTCATTGTATTTGGGACTGTTCATTAGTTCAGCCTTTATGGCACCAAACCCTAAATATTCTGAGTAAATGACTTGGAACATTAATTTCATGTCACCAAGGTTATGCTTACTGGGAGACAGGGAACAGATGCCAAATATTACAAAAGGAGAGTTCACAGTGATCATGGTGGGGATTTCAGTGACGGCTAGAGTCATCTTAAAAGACTGGAAAACTCACAAAATTCCAGAGTTAAAAGAATGGGTCAACATAATGACTAAAACAGCTTCATATGAACGTTTACTTTACAAATTACATGAAAGGACAAAGCAGGGGTCCCTGTATGTATCCCGGTGTGTGAAGACTTTTGGTCTTATGTGACGATGTCTTGTAACACAATTTAAAATTACTCACCAGGTTTTCTTTATAATATTGTATTTTGTCCATAGTAATCACTGTATACATCCTGGCTTTACATTTAGTAGGCCGCCAGTGATCATTTGTAAAATGTGTTCGTATTATTTTGTCATGAACCAGAAGAAAACAATAAAAAATTATTGAGTTAAAAAAAAAACCCATGAAATTAAATATTTTTAAATGTTAATATGTCACACTGGAGTACAAAACCAGTCTTATGTTGCAGAGGTGTATTTGTAGAAACAGTAATACATTGCATATATCATGTATTGCATTAATTTTCTTTTCGGCTTAGTTCCTTTATTAATCTGGGGTCGCCACAGCGGAATGAACCGGCAACTTATCCAGCATATGTTTAACGCAGCGGATGCCCTTCTAGCCGCAATCTATCACTGGGAAACACCCATACACTTCCATTGACACACATACACTACGGACAATTTAGCTTACCCAATTCACCTGTACCACGTCTTTGGACTTGTGGTGGAAACCAGAGCACCCGGAGGAATCCCACGCCAACGTGCAAACTCCACACAGAAATGCCAACTGACTCTTGCTGTGAGGTGGGAGTGCTACCCAGTGCGCCACCGTGCTAGCCCATGTATTGCACATACATTCCAAATATCATTAGAATATTAAGTCAAGATCAAGTTTCATCAAGACATTTAGTCAATTTCTTACCGTAAACCAAAATCAAACGTAAAATCATGCGTTGCTAAGAACTTAATCTGAACAACTTTAAAAGACAATTGTTGCAATATTCATATTTAACCAATGGATTTTAAAATAGATAATAAATAAATAAATAGCTGCATCTCATCCAAACACTGTCCTAAAAACCATACATCACTGAAAAGCTTATATTTATCTTTGATTTCAAAGAACTGAATAACAACATGTGGTGCAGGGTCACATATTTAAACAAAAACTGCTTCCTTTTTTAATCCCTTGTATGAATGAATGTTTTTTATTGTATGTTTAATTAATAAATGAATAGAGCTGAAAACAGTAGCAATAAAGGATGCTGCGAGCTGGATGCTTCATTCACACTCTTAATATAATGTTCAGTGGTGATCTAAATACCTGTTGTTCCAAAATAGCCATTCTTTTTTGCTCCTCCTTCTGGTTCATCAGGGATTTCTGCAATAGGTTCACCTTTCAAAACAGGAAAATTACTATTAAAAGTCTGATATATCTTGAGGCTAAATGGTCAATAGATGCACTCTCTTTAGGGTTAACATTAGCTATTCACCAAAAACATCTGTTTTAAACCTTTAATATTGTTTTGTGGTTAATATTTTATTAAAGCAATAAGGTACACAAAATTATAAATTATTATTATTATGTACTTTTCCCCCTTACGAGTAAAATAAATTCAGCAATGCGTGAAACTGCTAAAACTGTTGTGATATGCACTTAAGGTACAGCATTGTCTCAAAGCTACCATAACAGCAAAATCTCTGTTATACATCTTAATTTAAAAAATTATATATATTAAAATTTATTAAAAAATATTAACTATAATGATGGATGGATGGATAGATATAAACAAATCCCTTTGGTTTTAAAATTAATTATTACAAAATAAAAAGTTCAAAAATAATAGACTTGTATATTTACAAAACTTTTTTCCAAGAGGATTTCAAACTGAATAAATTACAATATTTACAATATACAATAATACTAACTCTGAAGTAAGCAACATATGTGGGAGAAATTATATACAGTTGAAGTCAGAATTATTAGCCCCCCTTTAAATTTTTTTTTCTTTTTTAAATATTTCTCAAATTATGTTTAACAGATTCAGGAAATTTTCACAGTATGTCTGATAATGTTTTTTCTTCTGGAGGAAGTCTTATTTGTTTTGTTTTGGCTAGAATAAAAGCAGTTTTTAAATTTTTAAACAACATTTTAAGGACCAAATTATTAGCCCTTTTAGGAATTTTTTTTTCAATAGTCCACAGAACAAACCATCGTAATATAATAACTTGCCTAACCTGCCTAGTTAACCTAATTAACCTAGTTAAGCCTTTAAATGTCACTTTAAGCTGTATCAAAGTGTCTTGAAAAATATCTAGTAAAATATTATTTACTGTCATCATGGCAAAGATAAAATAAATCAGTTATTAGAAATGAGTTATTAAAACTATTATATTTAGAAATGTGTTGAAAAAATCTGCTCTCTGTTAAACAGAAATTGTGGAAATAAATAAACGGGGGGCTAATAATTCAGGAGGGCTAATAATTCTGACTTAAACTGTATATATATTTTAATGTGTATATATTTTTATCTTTTTTAACACTAAAATAACTCCACTAGTAATTTTTCACAAGGCATTTAACACCTAATTTGTTTTTCACAAAAAAAAAAAAAAACCTAATAGGAAAAAATCATGTGCGTGATGATGATTAAGTAAATCAATATTGAAAAGATTTTTGGAGATTTTTTTCGTTCTGTGAGCACCTGCATGATGAGCTCAGCCTCTCTCTTCCTGTGCTGGTCCTGGAGTAGAGCGTCTCTGTCCGCTGAACTCTTCCTGTCCTCCCGCTCTCTCCTCCTCTCCTCCA
>LR812530.1:6241949-6394449 GCA_903798195.1 Danio kyathit | reverse complement strand
TTGCTCTAAGAATTTTTTTTAGATTTAGACTAGAAATGACAAAGCAAAGAAAGAAAAGCATTTTTTGTATTTGTGATTATTCCATTTCTGTAGCTAAACACTATTAGACTCATCAGAAAACTATCTTGTGAAACTGTATTCATATCACTATATTTATTGTCAACAAATATAATATCGCAATACCACAATATTGTCGCAATACCACATATTCCAATGTTGTGCAGCCCTAATAGATAAACACTTTACTGTCAGACAAGTCTGAAAATTATCTTGTGAAAGAGTATCAACAATCAATATTACATACACCAACTAAAAACACCTCAACAAAACATTCTCAACCCTTCAATCACACAGAAAAAATTAAACAAAACAAAACAAAACCTTGGTTTATTTTTATAAAGCGTGGTACTTAGTTCCAATATTGCCTATTGAACTAAAGGAGTGATTTCATTTGACTTTGTTAAATCTAAGAACTATATACCTCCGGTTTGATGGTAATAATTCAAACTCATTATGCAATATATAGTCATAAAGAAATGTTCTCTAAAAATATTTAACCACACATGCGCTGAATGAAGGCGAGGTTTTCATAAAGTTTTTTTTTTTCATTCTAAAACAACTTTTAATGTTCATTTTGTGGCACTTTTAAATTGGAGCGTGAAGATTTCAATTACAATACATATTTTTAAAGGCAGTTTTCTCCTTTAATAAACCATTTATCCCCATTTCATCACTCTCCTATTTGCCTGATTACATTTTATTTCACAAATAATTGAGAGCATTAAAAATATTCCTAATAAAGATGTTTTTTTTCTGCCTGTATGCAGTATGTTCTGAATTTGTGAACTTGACTTTACTGAAATAACGCCTTATTAAACAAACTGCTAAACATAACATTTTTGAGGTCACACTTTACAATTAGGTTTCATTAGTTAATGTATTTACTAACATCAATTAAAAACTAACAATGTGCAGCATTTATTTATCATACTGTAGTTTAACATTTACTAATGCTTTATTAAAATCCAAATTCATGGTTATTAACATTAGTTAACGCACATGTTAACATGACTTAATAATGAACGACTTTATTTTTATTAACTACAAACTGTGAAAATGCTGTTTTCTTATTTCAAAGAAAAAACAAGATTATTTTTCTTATTTTAAAAAGGGAAAAAAAAAAAATATCTTAATTTGGCTGGGACTGCACAATATATTGTTTTAGCATTGATTTCGCAATGTGCAAATCTACAATAGTCACGTCCCAGCATATGCAACGTTGAGTTTTGTTTTATAATATATCATTTGAATGTGTTTTTGAGGCCTGTAACTGTATAATGGTTTTAAAGGCATTCAGGCATAAGAAATTGGTCCCAACTTTTTTAAAAATGTGTTTGTACGGAATACGCGTTTATTTTGAAAAAAAAAAAAAAACTAACAAAAAAACAAAAGTCACAAGAAACACATTAAATAATGTTTGTTGCATTGTCTGCAATGAAATACAAGTCAAAGTAAATTTGAAAATCACTACTTTCCTTTTCACTTGTGTTTTGCATACTTTCCCAACCTTTTCTGATTTGGGGTTGTATACATGTATTGATAAATATCATACAGACAGAACTGAAATCTTTATCATAGTTTTATAGAAATAAAATTGTTTACATACATAAACCGTGAACATGACAGCAGACTTTAAATTATTAAAGATTTAAAAAATTTAAATTAAAAAGGGTTACATCCCCATTTAATCTATGTAGACTTAAGGAACCTGTAATAACTATTAATGTTATTGAATTTATTTTTATTGTTTAATTACTGTACCTAAATACTGCTAGACTCCGAAAAAGATAAAAATGCAGTTTACTTCAGTTGGATCTCTTTCTGTATTGTATTTATAGATTGTTTATTAGTTTTTGCACAATCGTCTCGATAAATCTAACATTTTAAATTCTTTCCAAATAGAGATTTTAAGTCATCTGGTGATATTTTATTCATATCGCAATATATATTGCAGCATAAAGAAATACCGCAATGTTACACTTTTCCAATATCGTGCAGCCCTAATTTTGGCATATTTCTAAAAACATAGCAATTGTTATTACATGTCTACAAAATGCTACTTTATTTAAGGATTTTAGGACATTTAGACCAGACATGGGATGATAACACTTTTAATAAAGGTAAAGTTGGTTTTATATTCGGATATTCAGACATTCTCCTTAATAATATAATTTCAGTAAAGTATTCTTTGCAAATTCTAAAATCATAAGGGAATCATGAGGGAAATCATATAAGCAGCCAATGACTATCAAAGTACAACATTGTTCACAGTCAATTAGATAGTGTTAATGTTGTTTTGAAGTCATACTTGCATGCTAATTATAATCGAATTTTCAAGTTAACATGGTAAACAATATAGAGACCTTTAAATGAACAAATATACAACCAACTTTACCTCTATACAGTTTTAAAGGTATACTGCAGTCTGGAAAAGTCGGTTTAAAAACTGGCAAAATTTTCTGCTACAGTATACCGTTCCTATGGTATATGTTTTTTAGGACAACAGAATCTTCAGCAGAAAAGATATCCAAAGAAGCCATTTAAATTGTAAAGAAATCTGTGTTTTTGAAACTAATGAAGACAGCAGAAGTCAATGGTTCATTTGAATTATTTAGGCTGACATGTTTATTGCTCCAAAATAAAATATATTATGTTCAAAAGGGGAAAAAGTTTTTGTTTTTTTACCCAGACATTTCAAAAGAATATGTTTTAGAGCAGTAATCACAATACTGTGAAAACGTGATATTTTTATCGATGGTTATCATACTGTCAGAATCTTAATAGAGGTAAAGTTGGTTTTATATTTGCACATTCGTTCACTTAGAAGTCTCTATATTGTTTACCATGTTATCTTGAATATTCAATCAGAATTAGCATGCAAGTATGACTTCAGAACAACATTAACACTATCTAATTGACTGTGAACAATGTTGTACTTTGATAGTCATTGGCTGCTTATATGATTTCCCTATTTAGAATTTTCAAAGAATACTTTTCTGAAATTATATTATTAAGGAGAATGTCTGAATATGCGAATATAAAACCAACGTTACCTCTATAAAATCCTATACCAGCCCATGCCTAATTTGAACTAGAAACAGAACAAAAACTCCAAGTAAGAAAAGCATTTTTTGCAGTGTAACATCAACAAACATGAATAAACACTGCAATAAATGTGTGTTTTCATTGTTTATGTTATTAAAAACAAACTAAAACAACCTTATTGTAATATGTAATCAAAGCTGTAATTATTGTTAATGTATGGTGATGATTGTAGAATTTGTTTCTACAGTGTTTGCCTTAAATTGTCTAAGATTTCACAGATAAAGCGATTAATTCACCTCGAGAAGTTTGGCTTTGTCAGTGTCTGGATGTGTGTGTTGATGTCTTCCAGCTCTCTTCATGTCCTCCAGGCTCTTCTTCATCTGCTGGTTCTCTCTCTTCAGTTTCTCCACCTCCAGCTCTGCTGACTTTGAGCTGCTGCTTTTAAAGCCCAGTTTATTGACCAGGGTCTCCTTTGCCCCCTTCGCCGCCATCTCTGAGGTGATGTATGGACAAAAAGAAAATGTATATGAGCAAAACTAACCATACTAAAATCGAAACAAAAAATAAACAAGGATAATGACATTCAAAGTAAAACACGAAGAGTAAACAGCGAAAGTCAAAAGTCTGCAAAATTATAATTACGTTAGAAAGATATCAATGAAATAAATAAGAGACTTACGATGAACTACTGTTTAATTGTCTCAATTTAGAAACACCAGTCAGTGGAAACGGTCTTGTTGCACTTCCGTGATATTGAAAACAAGTTTAAATACGGCGCGTCCTGCGTCATATCCGGGACAAGCCGTCTGTCTGGCGAAGACAGATGGCGCCATTATTCTGTAACGTATGAGTGAACAAATTTCATTTTCATTGCTAATACACGTTCACAGACAGGCTACTGGTGCACTTTAATCTCTTTAAGACTTAGAATTTTAATAAAGAAAAATAAATATGAATATAATTATGGAACAAAATCTTGAAATGGGTATTTTATTTAGTCTTTTTTGGATCTTATTCACACCAATGTTGCGTTTATTTAATCAGAAATACAATTAAAAAACAACAATACTCCTTAAATTCTACTTGAAAATATTTCAAACGGTCAACTCACACGATGGCAAAGCAGAATTGTTTTAGAAAAGTCTTTAGCTTTTGGATTAGTTCACTCAAAATCTTTATTGTTTACTAGCCCTGAAGCCTTATTTTCTGTTTAACAACAACAAGTATTTACAAAGAAGGATTCCTTGATGACTTTAAATGCAAAGGTATAATTTAGTCTTTAGCAACATTTAAATCAATGATCTGAACTCATAAATATCTGCACTTAAGTTTAATAACAAAAATATAATTAACGGTAATTAGATTGTGTTCATTTCTTCTTATTTAATCTTGATAGTGTCTGACCTCATAAGTGACTCTGAACTGTATATTTCTTGCATCATAAGTCTTAAACTCAATTCCTGGGGGTCCGCAGCTCTGCACAGTTTTGCTCCAACCCTAATTAAACAGCCAACTAATCAAGGTGTTCAAGACTACTAGAGACTATAAGCAGGTGTGAGTTTGAGTTGGTTGGATCTAAACTCTGCAGAGCTGCTGCCCTCCAGGAATTGAGTTTGAGAACACTGTCTTACACATTTCTTACATAAGTTAATAATTTTGGTCTCACTTTACAATAAGGTTTCATTAGTTAATGTAACATGAACTAAGAATGAACAATACTACACCATTTATTAATCACTGTTCATCATTTACTAATGCATTATTAACATCCAAAGTTGTGCTTGCTAACATTAGTTAATGCACTGACAGTTAACATTAATGACAATGACTGTATTTTCCTACTCATGTTAACAAGATGATTAAACTGCAATAAATGTATTCTTCATTAATTTTCATGTTAGTAAATACATTAATAGAGACTTATTGTAAAGTGTTACTAATATTTCTTATTTTAGTGCACTCAAGCAACACTAAAAGTACACTGTATGTTTATCATTATTATTTATTTATTCTCTGTTATTCGCAGACGATGTTGTTCTGTTGACTTCATCGAACATGGACCTTCAGCATGCACTGGGGCGGTTTGCTGCCAAGTGTGACGCGGCTGGGATGAGAATCAGCACCTCCAAGTCCGAGGCCATGGTGCTCCACCGGAAAAAGGTGGTTTGCCATTTCTAGGTTGGAGGAAAGTCCTTACCCCAGGTGGAGGTGTTTAGGTATCTTGGGGTTTTGTTCATGAGTGAGGGACGGATGGAACGTGAGATTGACAGGCGGATTGGTGCAGTGGCAGCAGTAATGCGGTCGATGTACTGGTCCCTTTGTGGTAAAGAACGAGCTGAGCCGAAAGGCAAAGCTTTCGATTTATCAGTCAATCTACGTTCCTACTCTTACTTATGGTGATGAGATTTTGGATCATGACCGAAAGGACAAGATCTCCGATAAAAGCGCCCAAAATGAGTTTCCTTCGCAGGGCGCACCCTTATGGATAGGGTGAGGAGCTCTGTCACCTGGGTGGAGCACGGAATAGAGCTGCTGCTCCTTCACATCGAGGGAAGTCAGCTGAGGTGGCTCGGGCTTCTGTTTCAGATGCCTCCTGGACGCCTACCTAGGGAGATGTTCCAGGCATGTCCCAACAGGAGGAGGCCTCGGGGAAGACCCAGGACACGCTGGAGGGACTATGTCTCTCAGCTGGCCAGGGAACGCCTCGTGATCCCCCCGGAGGAGCTGGAGGAAGTGTCTGGGGAGAGGGAAGTCTGGGGTTCGGTTGTTGCTAGATCGGATACGGTTGCGGCCGGAAGTTAACGATAATTATTTATATTATTCATTAAATTTCCCATTTATTGTATTTTAATAGTGTTTAACCCCCACTTCAACCCTAAACCCAACTATCACAGTAGCGTAAAAACAGCAGTTGTACCAAGTATTATTTATGTTATATATTAAATTACCTAATTAATTGTATTTTTTAAGGCCTACCCCCACCCCAACCCTAAACCCAACAGTCACAGTAGCGTAAAAATATTACTTGTTGTTATACAGTGTCATAAAAAATGCCGCTTTATTGATGTGCATATCACACTTCCGGCCGGCCGCGTATCCGATTTAGACTTTACCCTGGGTTTCTCTCCTAAGACTGCTGCCCCCACGACCCGGCCCCGGAAAAGCTGTAGAAAATGAACAAATGAATGAATTTATTTATTCATTTATGCTTTTTAAGTTGCATTGGGATCTTGATCTTTCCTCTAACAACTTTTGATGTTGAAAAGTTTAAAAAGGTGATTTTTATTGACTTTTTTAATAGTTTGATGTGATATATTATCTGGTTTAGTGTTGGAAAATTACTAATAAATAAAAAAAATTGCCAGTACTTTTCCTGTCATTTTACAGACTTAATTCTCTAATTTATTAATCGAAATCTTTAGTAATAGTCACTTTGTTAAACTGTAGAGTTGAATTTTCATCATCAAAAGTTGACAGAGCAGAGATCATCATCTCATAATGCAAATCATAAATGTAAATAAACAGAAAAACACATGTAAATAACAAAATACCGAAGCTTTAAATTAACCTGATACTTTGTTTTCCAGTGTTGACTTGCTAAACGTTTGATGTTAATGTTTTAAAAATATCAAAAATTAATGTGTATAGGTGTATAGGCTACCTAAAGAAGTCTACAGTATTTGATGACTCTTACGCCCCATTCACACGGGGCGTCAGCTTCAACGCTTCCCATTCACTTTGAATGGGTGACGTCAGGCGTTGCCGAACTGCATTGTGGCCAAGGCGCCGCTTCAGTGGCGTTGCTTGCTGCAGAAGTTGGGACTTGCTCAACTTTTCAAGCGCCGACGGAAGCGTCAGCCAATAAGATCGCTGTACGCAAATACACCAGCTCAGACAGTGGCCTATTGCTGACTAATTTCATTGGCTGACGCTGCTATGACGATCGCGTCAGCCCCAACTTCAGACACGCCCTCTGCCAAGCGTTGACGCTGAAGCCCCGTGTGAATGGGACGTTATGATTAAAATGTCTCTCTTCTCTTACAGATACGCTTAAATGTCCATCAGCGTCAGTTTCGAGAGCAGCCACGGCTCAGTGAGTGATCTGATGCTGGCTAATGAGGACAGTGTGAAAGTTTCTGCTTCTGTAGTGTTGCTTTCTTCTGCCAAGGTCAGTGGTGCTGCTGTGCGGGGGATGATGTTTGGGTTTTACTGCTGCATCTGCACTCAACTGCAATAATCTGCACTAATGACACTGCAGGCTGATGCAGCTGTTTATCACACACATATACATACACACACACACACCATCCAGAAATATCGCTGTTTAGTCCACTGAGGGTTTGATTGAGATTTAGGCATTAAATGACAGTCGCTTGGCATTGGCATTGCATGGGTCACCACTGTTGTACCTGCTGGTGATTTGTTGCACTGTGAACAATGTGTGACGTTTCTGCTGCACCACTTTGAGCTGTGAAAGATGGTTCATCATTTGGTACCATGCTATCACAACTTGTCCTTCATCAAACTCTGATAAATTGGCAGCTTTTCTCATCCACACACACACAAAACCATCCAGAATTCCGCTCTGGTAATACCACTGAGGGTTTGTTTGAGATTTGGGTGTGGAATAACAGTCGTCCAGCTTGGCTTTCATGATCAGAAATCCTTCCCAGCTTGATATATTTGTGCTTAGTAATGCAACAACCATCTTAGAAAAGCAGCTAATCCAGAATTCTGCAAGGGAGGAGGGGAAAAGCTGGAGGAAAGCTTTTTTCACCACGAGTCTGTCAGGATTTCCACTTTAATAATAAATAGTGAATGAAGGGATCCACACACATACACAGACACACACACACACACACACACACACACACACACAGCTGTGAACTGGTCATGGTGGGTGAAATGCAGCTGGCGTTCACACACTGATCTGAGGCCTGCGGTCTGTCGTCCTGCTGTTCAGTGTGCGGATCATTTCAGTAGCTCTGGATATTTGTCATAAATGTCTCATGCAGCAGATTTAAAGGGTAGAATGCAGTTCCTCATTAAAAATCTATTCCCTTCTGGCTGCTGCTCCTCCCTGCAGACTTGCACATCATCACTGCTCGCTTCACTGAAGGAGGAGGAGGACAGACATCTTTTATTTCATCTGTCTCATCTTTCTTTCTGTCTGTGCCTGTCTGTCCGTCTATCTATCTATCTATCTATCTATCTATCTATCTATCTATCTATCTATCTATCTATCTATCTGTCTATCTGTCTATCTGTCTATCTATCTATCTGTCTATCTGTCTATCTGTCTATCTATCTATCTATCTATCTATCTATCTATCTATCTATCTATCTGTCTCTCTGTCTGTCTGTCTGTCTATCTACTTGTTTGTCTTTCTGTCTATCTACCGGTCGGTCAGTTGGTCTGTCTATCTATCTAACGGTCGGTCGGTCGGTCGGTCTATCTATCTATCTATCTATCTAATGGTCGGTCGGTCTATCTATCTATCTTGTCTGTCTGTCTGTCTGTCTATCTTGTCTGTCTATCTATCTATCCTGTCTGTCTGTCTATCCATCCATCCATCTATCTATCCTGTCAGTCTGTCCATCCATCCATCAGTCTGTCTGTCTGTCTGTCCATCTATCTA
Organism: Danio kyathit; assembly: GCA_903798195.1. Classification (NCBI taxonomy): domain Eukaryota; kingdom Metazoa; phylum Chordata; class Actinopteri; order Cypriniformes; family Danionidae; genus Danio; species Danio kyathit. The sequence continues at coordinate 6,385,705 of LR812530.1, read as the reverse complement.
TCTATCTATCTATCTATCTATCTATCTATCTATCTATCTATCTATCTATCTATCTATCTATCTATCTATCTATCTATCTATCTATCTATCTATCTATCTATCTATCTATCTATCTATCTATCTATCTATCATGTCTATTTGTCTGTCTGTCTATCTATCTAACTGTCTATCTTGTCTGTCTGTCTGTCTATCTATCCTGTCTGTCTATCCATCCATCCATCTATCTATCCTGTCCGTCTGTCTGTTCGTCCCTCTGTCCATCCATCAGTCTGTCTATCTGTCTGTCTGTCTGTCTGTCTGTCTGTCTGTCTGTCTGTCTATCTATCTATCTATCATGTCTATTTGTCTGTCTGTCTGTCTGTCTGTCTGTCTGTCTGTCTGTCTGTCTGTCTGTCTGTCTATTTATCTATCTATCTATCTATCTATCTATCTATCTATCTATCTATCTATCTATCTATCTATCTATCTATCTATCTATCTCTCTCTTTCCTTCCTAGCTTATCTCAATCCACCCATCTATCTCTGTCTATTTCCTTGCTAGCTTATATCCACCCATTTTTTGTCTGTCCGTCCATCTGTATTTTCTTCCTTCCCTCCCTCAATCTGTATGTTTGTCTTTCCTTCCTTTCTTATTTGTTGTTTTGCTGTTTGAAACATAGTGATTCTTAGCAAATAATTTGAATAGTTAGTAAAAAAAAGAGACCTTAAAAAAATGTGTGCACTCTTACAATATTTCCCCAGCCTTTTCCACTGTGACCAAGTAATGGAAAAATAAAAATAAAAAGACAGGCCTACTTACATAACTCAGTTTTTACACCATTTTCTCCATGTCCAGTTTCATTCTCACATCTCACACACCTGAAGAGAGGCGGACGGTTTCCAGGCAACAGAACACTCAAACTCCCAATAAGAGTTGAGGACAAAGACCAATCCAGCAGTCAGAGAAACACAGATCTTTCCAATGCTTTATTGGATTTCCCTAAGGAGGATATATAGAGGGAAATATTGCCAGACAATGCAAGACTATCAAAATAGATGAGAAACAATGGTGCATGCAAAAATAAGTGCACAGTGTTCATAAAAGCTAAATGTTTCAAACCTTTCAGCTCTTAATCCTTCTATAAGAGTGGACGGAAACAAGAATGTTTATGTATTCCCAAGTGCCAAAAGGATATTAGGAAAAATAAAAGGATATAGTAAAAATATATATTAAAAAAGCCAACAATATAAAGTAATACAAGGAGTTAACCTAGTGAACCTACTATAAATAGAATTAATCACACATCACAAGTTGTCTAGTATAGCATTGAATCTAAACAGAAGAGAAATGCACAAGCTACATCCATTCACAACCATTGTTGCCAACATCCCATCATTTCTTGTCTTTCTTATATACAGTTCCAAGCGGTCAGCAGTTTAATCGGCTACAAAAATCTTGTAGAGTCATCAGTGTTACCAGCCAAAAGTCTCATTAGGATCCACAGGACGAGTTCATTAACACAATTGATTAATACAATATTGCAAGATCGGGTTGTGATTGGGCTACATTGAGCTACAGATTACACAGTGTATATAAATTACCCAACAACACAGTTCAATACAAAGGTTTGCAGCGGACACAGTGTGTTCTCATAAAGGTCGTTATTTCCAGAAACACTTTTACCATGTGATGAGCATCAGTCTGGCCTGTGGGGGCTTGCATATTGCTTTATCAAAAAGGGTGTGAATGGTGCAAATGATTCTTTTTCAGTTGTCCAAACTTAATATTTCAGGATTATTAGCTACATTTTGTGAATGCATGACTGAATGTCCAAAACTGTTCATGTATATTGATGAAATGACAAAAAATTATGCTAAAAGATTTTTTGATTGTCGTTTGATAAGCTGAAATTAAATATTTAACAATAATTACACCGCCCTGCATCTGAACGACGTCCAATATTTGTTTCTCACAGATTTTGGAGTTCTGATTACAGAAACTTGCAAAATATGTGCATTTTGTAGCAGTTTTGGCAACTATTTCAACGATGAAAACACTATTACTGTGATCATAATCCCTTAACCATTCAGAAAACTGATACAAAACAATTTCTCATTCTTAAATTGTAAAATATACGCCTAGTTCTTGTTTCATAGTTTAAATTATATTTCTATGACTATAGATGGAGAGTCTGAAGACTGTAATTAAATTACAGTTTTTCTCAGTGGCTTTGGTGCATTTCTCACAACACTATTTACATTTGCACAACAGTTCATGCATTTCTCAAAACAATTATTCATTTGTGCACATCATAGTAGCAGTTTCTTATTCCTTCCAACAAACTGCAAATGCTTTTGGACATGCATCAATTGCTTTCATACAACTCTCTGCTGTTTGTAACATTATCATTTGCTTATGTCATGTCAGTCAAAATGAACTAAACTTGTGAATGCTGAACAGTCATTTCATATAAAACTAATAGTCCTCATTTCATTACATACACAAGTTAAATATTTTTTTTCCCTGAAAATGTCTTCTAAATTGCACAATTTCATGAAGGATTTACAGCCCTGTGTATGTTGTAGGTTCAGTTCCAATATGTACTGCAATATTGTTTACAGTTGTGCACAGCTCTACCCAAAGGAGTTTATGTTTGTTGTAAATAAGGGTGTGTTTATTCTTTTGCACACTGCTGTGAATAAATTAGAATTGTAAAGAGCAAATGCAGTAATAATGTGAAACACACATATTCAGTGTCTTGTACTCAGACACCTCACTAAATGCAGTGATGTCTAACTTTACTGTAGTTTTCAAATGGCTGTGCTAATAGTATATAGCGCTGTCTTGAGCATTTTCAGGAAGTGTCACCAAAATCTGACTTTTTTTGCATTGGAAAAATTTACAGAGTAAACTGTCATAATGAAAACATGACAAAGCCATTTGACTGTCTTGTTCATAAACAATGGTGTCAGGACTTTTCATCTTGATGACACTGACACTTTCATTGACATCAATATTTGCTTTTGAGGAATGAGCTCTCCATTTTGAGCAAGTGACGTGCTTTTGCAGGTTATCCACTAGGTGTTGCAGTTTGTACTAATTGTTTTGAGAAATGCATTAACTGTTGTGGAAATGTAAATAGTGTTGTCAGAAATGCACCAAAGCCACTGAGAAAAACTGTAAATTAAATTAAATTAATCAACAAGGTGCTGGAAATATTCCTCAGAGATTTTGCTCCATATTGGCATGATAGCATCACGCAGTTGCAGCAGATTTGTCGGCTACACATCTATGATGCAAATCTCCCGTTCCACCACATCTCAAAGGTGCTCTATTGGATTGAGATCTGGTGACTATGGAGGCCATTTGAGTACAGGGAACTCATTGCCATGTTCAAGAAACCAGTCTGAAATGATTTGCGCTTTATGACACCGCGCGTTATCCTGCCGGACGTAGCCATCAGAAGAACTCTCTTTGAACTGCAGCAGATCGTCTTGACCCTGTCTATATGCATGGAGTTGCTGCCATGTGACTGGCTGATTAGAAATTTGCGTTAACAAGCAGTTGGACAGGTGTACCTTATAAAGTGGCCGGTGAGTGTATGTATTCTATTAATCCGAGTGTCACCAGTGTCAATCATTATAACATTCATTATTTATCATAGTTGATGGTACATACAGTTGAGCTGCTTAATATTTTTGTGAAAGCTGTAATAGATTTTATTTCTTTGAATCTCAAAATGGAAATCTTTTGCAACACTTCAGTAACAACGTTTTTACTCTCACTTTTGATCATCTAATTAGATCATATTAGTCTTTATACAGTGTTTTTAATGAAGATGCAGGGCTGTATAACAAACAGTATGATGAAACCCACTTCAAATGTCTGAAGTCATACATCTAAAATGTATAAATAAAATAATGAACAAATCTCTGGTCTTTACTCACAGTTGATCTTGGTGTAAATGAGGTTATGAAAACAGAACAAATGCTGCCGTTGTAGCAAATCAAGTGTGTCTCTGATATAAGGATGCGATCAGGACCTCAGCTACACAAGAAGATTCACTCCATCACACGTGAAGCACTTGACGATCTTCAGAGCGACGGACACTCAATCTGTCTCTGTATCGATTTGGCTTGTTTTCTGCTTCTGGAGAAGGAAAAATACTTGTTTTTTGCTTGACCAGCAGTTGTCCTCAACAAGAGCCAGTCTTTACAGAACGTGAGTCATATTTGTTCATTTTTTCAGCTGTCGGAGCTCAGTGTAAGTGCCAAGGAGCAAACTCAGTGGAAGTATCCCGCTCCGTCTGTTTGATTATGGCATGTCGGTGCAGATTTACCAAGGGTTCTTTCAGAGAGCAAAGGCATCCCATAATCGATTGCTCTAAGTGGTGATTGCCGTCACAGCAGCAGTGGGCAAAACAAATGGGGCCGTGGTGTTCGGGTCAGTGGTCTGATGCGGAGCTGATTTTATGGCACGCTCACCTCACTCAGGACTTCACATTAACTGCAAATGCACAGACAAATCAAGTTATTAATAGACAGAAAACACACACACACACAAAATGGTGCACTAAATGTTCATCGCCAGAGGCCATATTGAAGATCAAAATCCAATTTCAGTTTTCAGTATTATAATTCTTGAGTGGCATGAAACTAAAGACACATATTTATGGAGAATTCTTCTGGTTGCAGCTAAAAAGGCTATTACACACAAATGGCTTCTGTTAACCCCTCCCACTTTAGACGAATGGAAAGCAATTGTTATAGACATATAGAAGATGGAAACCCTTACTTTCTCTTTAAAGCTCAGAAACAGAAAGGAGCTATTTTATGCAGTAAATGTTTTTAAATTATGCATTTAATGGTTTTGTAAGCTGTCAGGTATTGTAAGTTACAGAATTATATTTTGAAATGTTTAGGAAGTCAGATGTTCACGTGTAATTATGTCTGTATTATAACCTGTTGACTCCCAAAAAATGTAAGTAAAATAATATACAGTGAGAGAAATAAGTATTTATTCACGCTGTGATTTTTCAAGATCTCCTACTTAGAAATCATTGAGGGGTCTAGAATTTTCAGTATAGGTGCAATTCCACTGTAAGAGACAGAATCTAAAAATAAAAATGGAGAAATCACATTGTATGACTTTTTAACAATTTATTTGTAAATTACTGTGTGAAATAAGTATTTGATCACTTGAGTCAAGCATTTTAAATATTTAGTACAGAAGCATTTGTTAACAATTACAGAGGTCAAAGGGTTCCTGTAGTTCTTCACCAGGTTTGCACACACTGAAGGAGGGATTTTGCCCACTGATCTTCTCTAGATCTGTCAGGTTTCAGGGCTGTCGATGAGCAACATGGAGTTTTAGCTCCCTCCAAAGATTTTCTATTGGATTTAGATCTGGAGACTGGCTAGCCCACTCCAAAACCTTGTTATGCTTCTTACGAAACCACTCCTTGGTTTTCCTGGCTGTGTGCTTTGGGTCATTGTCATGTTGGAAGACCCAGCCACGACCCATCTTTAATGCTCTGACTGAGGGAAGGAGGTTTTTGCCCAATATCTCACAATACTTGGCCACGTTCATCCCTCCTTAATACAGTGCAGTCATTCTGTCCCCTGTGCAGAAAAACACCCCAGAGCATGATGCTTCCAGCCCCATGCTTCACTGTAGGGATGGTATTATTGGGATGATACACATCATTCTTCTTCCTCCAAATTCGGTGAATAGAGTTAAGACCAAAAAGTTTTACTTTAGTCTCATCTGACCACAGGACTTTCTCCCAGAATACTCTGGACCATCCAGATGGTCCCTGGCAAACTTCAGATGGGTCTTGACATGGGCTAACTTAAGCAGGGGAACCTTCCGTGTGATGCATGGTTTTAAAACATGACATCTTACTGTATTACTGATAGTTCCCTTGAAAACTGTGGTCCTAGCTCTCTTCACGGCATTGATCAGCTCCTCCCGCATAATTCTGGACTGATTCTAGACCATTCTTGGCATCATTAATACCCCACGAGGAGAGATCTTCCGTGGGGCCCCAGTCTGAAGGACATTGACAGTCATCATTAGCCTCTTCCATTTTCTGACAATTGCTCCAACAGTTGCTCTTTCTTGGAAATTGCCCCGTAGCAGTTTCAGCTTTATGAAAGTCTACAATTTCATCTCTTGTGTCTTTTGACAGCTCTTTGGTTTTGGCCATGTTGCGACTTAGACTTTTGACTGATTGTGGGGTGCACATGTGTCTTTATGACAGCTAGTGACCTCAAACAAGTGCTACTAAATTAGAATCATGAGCAGAGTGAGCTGAACTACTTTAAAGCAAAATAACAGGTCTTTGAGGGTCAGAAATTTGGCTGAAAAGCAAGTGATCAAATACTTATTTCACACAGTAACTTACAAATAAATTGTTAAAAAGTCATACAATGTGATTTCTGCATTTTTATTTTTAGATTCTGTCTCTCACAGTGGAATTGCACCTATACTGAAAATTCTAGACCCCTCCATGATTTCTAAGTAGGACATCTTGAAAAATCACAGTGTGATTAATATATATATATATATATTTTTTTTTTAATGTTCATTGTCATCTTATGTTTGAGCTTCTTTGTCTAGATTCATGTTGCCATTACACATCAGTGATTTCCAGAATATTGCGTCTTTACAATGAGTCTAACTTATTCCCTCCCAAAAAAGGCTTATTGTCCACCAGACTGAATGATGGAAAAGCTCGGAACAATTGCTTCAACGCTGCAGTTTTAAGTGTTTTGGACTTTCTTTGCAATTTAACCTAACTTCTTTAATTCTTCAGCTGTCCAAAGCTGTCCATTTGGTCAAAATTGAGTTAAAGGGACAGTTCGTCCAAAATTTTACATTTACTCACTATTTACTCACCCTCACCTTTATGAGTTTCTTTATTCTGTGGTACACAAAAGAAGATATTTTGAAAAAAGCTGAAAACCACTAACTTCCACTGTAGAAAACAGGTTTTGACAAAGTAAAGGATGAGTAAATAATAACACATTATTTGGGTGAACTATCCCTTTTTAGGTCAGCGGTTGCAGGTTTTTAGCATTCTTCAAAATATCTTCTTTTGTGTTCAACAGAATAAAAAGCTCAAAAAGGTTCAAAACCACCTGAGGAAGAGGGTGTCTAAACTATCTCTATAAATAAATTGAACACATGCTTGGTGAATAGACCATTTCAATGTGGTGATGTCATTGGCCCATGAACATTTCCTGCTTGTTCTCAAACTATTTCATAACTGTAACAAGAGGCTTCATCTAGCTTAACGTTAAATCAGCTATATTAACATTATTTATCAATATGTGGACCTTTCCAGATTCTCGGAAGCTATGAAAAATCAAAATGTAAAACAGGAAATACATTACAACCATTGTTTTTGTTTACATCTCTCAATATGATCTATACATTTATTACAGTGTAGAGAAGTTTCGGAAATAAATTCATATGTATGCAATTATTTAAGAATCTAACAGAATTTCATCACTCTTCAATTGTTTCTAATAGGATCATGACCAAAATCAATCCAATCCAATCAATGGCCAATGGATTAACTGTCGGCCTGTTCTATTTTTCCATTGAATGTCCTGTTTACTCTACGTCACATAATGAAAGTAAATGGGTTGTGAGCTCTGGCGTTAAATGAAGAGATGGATTATTAGATTGGATTGTGCTGTTTAGCATCAGTGCCTGCCTTCTTTCACACATACTCGCGTATACACATTATTCAAGCAATTACGTAACAGTATATTCAGCGTAAATGTCTCTAATCACCAACAGCTTTATACAACATTTTCCCAACATTAGAACAAAAAAGCTGAATATCCAATGGGGAAAAAGCAGAACTATTTAAGCACTTCAAAAGAACAGCGGGAGGAAAATCTCAAGCTACAAAGGATTCTCTGGTTCTTGACCTACTTAGAAAGTCCTATGTATAGACTCATGATTCAGACTGACTGACTATAATGTGAAAATGTATGATACTGATAAAACAGATTTCTCACTATGATTTTTTAAAAGAATGATAATTAGGGCTGCATGACATTGAAAAAATCTGACATTGCAATATTTTTTTCATGTATTAAAATATGAATACAATTTCAGCAGATGCCTTAAACAGCTCTATTTGGAAATAAGGCACTAATTGCGATTGATTGGGATGATTTTGTAAGGGAGTGAATTGTTCATTCATTAATTTTCCTTCAACTTAGTCCCTTTATTCATCAGGAGTCGCCACAGCGGAATGAACCGCCAACTTTTCAAGCATATGTTTTACACAGCGGAGGCCCTTTCAGTCGAAACCCAATACTGGGAGACACCCATACACTCTCACATTAACACTCATACACTGCGGCCAATTTAGTTTATTCAATTTACCTATAGTGCATGTCTTTGGACTGTGGGGGAAACCGGAGCACCCGGTGGAAACCCACGCCAACACATGCACATGCAAACTCTACACTGAAACGACAGTGCTAACCACTAAGCCACCGTGCCATGTATAAAATCTAATAATAAAACTACAATTGTAGATAAATACTATTGAGCAAAGATAAAAATCAAATAAACAGTACTTTGTGGTTTTCTGGAGAGCCTAACAGTATTCATGTACAGAAAATTAATAATAATAAAAAATAATAACGCTGTGTAGTCTTTAGAATATAAATTATTCAATACATTTTATCTTTATTAAAGACATCAAAGGGAAAATTTGTTGTACCTGAGTGTCTTAAACATTCTTGAAATGCTTGCACAGTCTCAAACCTTAAAAGCACATGAAAATAATAAGGGGGAGACGACTGGAAGGGTTCGGAGGAAGAGGAAATCCCATCATTCTATTCTATTCTATTCTATTCTATTCTATCCTATTCTATTTAGACTCGAATTGACTAGAAACTAATCCACTTAACTACCCACAACATTCTTGACTGGCTTGTCAGTCTTGTCTTGTTATTCTTGTCAGTTTTAATGTTCGCATATTTACTACACTTTGCCTTTTTATGGCACTATTCATATCCGATGCCAGACAGAATCAGTGGACACATTTTTGCTACTTCTTATTTACGGGAAATAATTTTTGAAACTGTAGAAATGGAAAACCAAACGCATGAAATAAAAAATACCCTAATTCTAATCAAGGTTTACAATCAAATCCAATGGGGTATATTGCACACAGACTTCAGCCACTAATTTCAGTCAGCCAGCCTCAGCGCTTTCAGTAAACTGTCTTTTTATTATAAAACTGCTACATTTAAGGTCTGATTTCTGCCTGATAAATATATTATATAAAGTGTCTCAGAACGGACAAGAAGCACTGCATTAAATTCCATTTTGTCTTTAAATGTCTTTATGTCTTTAAAATATGAAAATTTATTTTACCCCAGTATTTTCAATGGAGTTTCTGTGCTTGCCTGCTGGTACTGATGGCGCTAGAGCTTACATCTTTCAGAGTCTTTCATATCGTTTTACGCTTGAACAACTAAATGAATGCTTAAGTCAATTTAACTGAATGTATTTTAATGACATTACAACATCGATGCTGTAAAAGAAACCTTATGAAATTTAAAAAAGTCACATTAAGCTGTGCATATACCCCATTTGAACCACTTGTTTAGTAAACAAAACTACAACACATGTCGCTAGAAGGGCATAGGCCACATAAAACATATGCCAGAGGAACTGGCGGTTCATTCCACTGTGGTGACCACTAATAAAGCAAGAACTAATCCGAAGCATACACTGTAAAACATGTTGTCTTCCACAATTCCTTCATGTTGTCCCAACACTAATTGATTAAGTTAACCTAATTGTTTTTTTAGTGGATTTAACATAAAACATTTAAGTTGTCCACAAAAAAACTCAAGAACTGTGTTGATTCAGCTCATGTTAAATAAGTAGTTTGAACAAGCAGCATAAAAGATTTTTTGAGTGTAGTGAGTCTGCAGCAGGTCTCTCATTTAAAACCAATAAACGACTGAAAGTATTACTTTACAAATTGCACTGTACATAAATATTTGCATACTGTTCAATTATAATACAGAAATTAATATGAATGTTTTTTTCTAATTCTAACTGCATTCTAATAGTCTTCATCACACAATCAATACTTTAGGAACCTCAAGATGTGACTCTGATTGTTTTTCTGTGAGCGAGTAACATATAATCAATAACATCAGCCTGAAAATCATTTTAAAAAATCAATATTATTGAAGCTGATAAATATGGCACATCCCTATCAATTCCCCTGAGTCTTGGGTAAAGAGGTCATTGGAGAGGTCTTACTGGACAGATTGACGGCGCAGGCGATGATGATGAGCGCTCCTCCCACCAGCGACACCACAGACAGCAGTTTGGCCACACGACCCAAACGCCTCGCTCCGTCCACGTTCCCCTGCTCCAGACTGTTCCTCGACTAACACAACACAACAGGGACATCCAGCTTCCATTAAACCCATACATACTCAACACTGTAACACTCTATGAACAATTCAATATGGAATTATAAAAATTTTAATGTTCAACCATTTCAATTTGGCCATGTCACTGGGCCATGAACACTTCCTGCTTGTTACCAAACTATTTCAGAAATGTAACAAGAGGCAATTTAATCATATCTTAATGCTGAAATGGCTGCCATAACATTATTTATCAATGTGTGGAGCTTTTTGGATCGTTGGAAGCTATGTAAATTCAAAATGTAATGCAGGAAATACATTAGGACCATTGTTATTGTTTACATCCCTCGAAATGGTCTATAATTCAGCAAAGGTGGTGAATTTTTTGCTTTCTGATTAGTTTTAAAGCTGTCATGACGTTGTTAAATAAAATTGCAATGGAAATACTGGCCCTTATCAATTAGAAGCTGTATCTGATCCAGAAAAGAGCAGATGGCTAAACTGAACAATCAACTTTGTCAGCATATGACTTACTCAGAATGTATCTTTCGCAGAATGTATAATGTATTTGCAAGGAAACATACAGGATCTCCAGGACATGTCAGTCACAATACTAGAATGCAGATGAGAGTTTTGCCTTTATTTTTCCATAAATAGTTTTGATACTTTTCTCGCAGACTGATGTGGAATTGTGGGAGAATGTTCAAATTAGGCATTTTATGAAGACATGGGGAAGTCTTTACTTTTTATAAAGGAAATCTGTTAATCTTTTAAGACTTTACAGATCTTATGTAAGCAGGAACAGCTTTGTAACATTTCAAAGATAATGAAAAATATGAAATTGCATGGCACGGTGGCTTAGTAGTTAGCACTGTCGCCTCACAGCATGAAGGTTGCTGGTTCAAGTCCCGGCTGGGCCAGTTGGCATGTTCTCCTCGTGTTGGCGTGGGTTTCCTCAGGGTGCTCCGGTTTCCCCCACAGTCCAAACTCATGGGCTATAGGTAAATTGGATAAATTCAATTGTCTGTAGTGTACGAGTGTGTGTATAAATGAGTGTGTATGGGTGTTTCCCCAATACTGGGAACATATGCTGGAATAGTTGGCGGTTCATTCTGCTGTGGCGACCTCTGAAACAGAGACTAAGCTGAAGAAAACTGAATGAATGAATAAAATTGCATCACATTAAGACTAAATATTTAAATCAACACACATAATGTCTTTAAATGTCAATGGCATCTATAGGAAAATTGAGGTAAAATATATTAAAAATATAACTATTTCTCCAGAAAATCCGTCTTTCGGATGAGACGTTAAACCGAGGTCCTGACTCTCTGTGGTCATTAAAAATCCCATGACACTTCTCGTAAAGAGTAGGGGTGTAACCCCGGTGTCCTGGCCAAAGTCCCTCAATCGGCCCTTACCCATCATGGCCTCCTAATCATCCCCATCCACCAAATTGGCTCTATCACTGTCTCTTCACTCCACCAATAGCTGGTGTGTGGTGAGCGCACTGGCGCCGTTGTCCTGTGGCTGCCGTCGCATCATCCAAGTGGATGCTACACACTGGTGGTGGTGTGGAGAGACTCCCCTCATGATTGTGAAGCGCTTTGGGTGTATGGCCATACACAATAAATGCGCTATATAAATACACATTACATTACATTACATTACAGAAAATTAACGCAATTAATGATAAGTGAGTTTACAATCTCAAGTTCGATCAAATATTTCAGTAATACTGCTCTCTACAAGTGTTATGAAACATAAAATGTAGTGACTCAAAAGCTTGTTGATGCTATTGTGTACTATATTAAATGGTTTTTGTTTTATAATATGATTGTAACAGTGTCAATGTAATTTACAGTGATGATAACTTTTTTGCTGGCTTATAGATCCATATACAGTACTATATATTTTATCGCTATTAAAATGTCTACATCTGCTAATACACAAGAAAACTTTGGACACACATGATTGGAAAAGAAAGAGTGTTTTACTGAAGCTATGGAAAAAAGTAGTCATTTATAGCATTTCTTTCTTCAGAAAATGACAATAGCTCAAAAATAACGAATGTTTTCATTTGTTGCGTTTATATATCAGGGATTTAAATGACACATAACCAAATATTGATCTCTATTGTTGGTATTGGGAGGTCTAAAGATGAATATGAACACTACTAAAAATCTTTTTTGGTTATTTTATGCAAATGCTCTAGTCCAAGGATGCCCAAACTCGGTCCTGGAGGGCTGGTGTCCTGCAAAGTTTAATTCCAACCCCAATCAGACACACCTGGGCTAGCTAATCAGGCTCTTACTAGGCTTTCAAGAAACATCCGTGCAGGTGTGTTGAGGCAAGTTGGAGCTAAAATCAGCAGGACACCGGCCCTCCAGGACCGAGTTTGGACACCGGTGCTCTAGTCTAAATGTTTACATTTTTATTTTGAATTTGGAGTAAATGTCATCAGAAGTTTACAGAATAAAACAAAAATGAAGCATAACAAAGACAAAAATATAAATTGTAGGTCCAGATAAATTGAAAGTTTTCAAGTGCACTGTAAAAATTCCTTATAATAGATAATAGATTAGATAATAGATAATAGATTAGAATATAATAGATTAGAAGTTAACTTAATTATTTTTACAAATTAAAGTGGGCTGACAACAAAACAATTAGGTTGTCCCCAAAAAAACTCAAGTACTATCTTGTTTCAGCTCATTTTAAATAAGCAGTTTGAACAAGCTGCAAAAAACTTTAATATTGAGTGAGTAGTCTCAATTTTTGTATATGTCCATATAGATATACGTCTTCTGTCTTTAGGATTTTATTCACTTTTTTTCAGTACCATAATTCAAGTTAATATGAAATAAAAGTAATATTCATTAATTTTCCTTCGGTTTAGTCTCTATTTCAGAGGTCGCCACAGTGGAATGAACCGCCAACTATTTCAGCATATGTTTTACACAGCGGATGCCCTTCCAACTGCAACCCAGTACTGGGAAACACCCATACACACTCATTCTCTCTCACACACACACACACACACACACACACACACACACACACACACACACACACACACACACACACACACACACACACACACACACACACTATGGACAATTTAGCTTATTTAATTCACCTATAGCGCATGTGTTTGAACTGGGGGAAATTGGAGCACCCGGAGGAAACACGGGGAAAACATGTAAACTCTACAGAGAAATGCCAACTGACTCAGTCGGCACTCAAACCAGCAACCTTCTTGCTATGAGGCAATAAGCACTGAGCCACTGTGTCCGCCTAGAAGTAATACATACTATAATAATATATACAGAAGTCAACATTTGAAGTGGATCAAAAAAGATTTTTTAAATCAATTTAACACAAGAATGGCTGCTGATCAATAGATTAAGGACAACTTTGATGAAAGGTTTTGATCCACTTCAAATGCTGACTACTCAGTATAATGTTTACTGACATCCAGCTGTTTAGAATTTTTGTGTTTGTTTCATGCAAATATAAAAAGATCACTACAGGACACAGATAAGATAGTGTCTTTTAATGACACAAAAGGCCCAGTTTCTACCTACCATGATGGAGTAAACGAATCCCACAATGTTGATGGGCCAGACGGGGCAAAAGCAGGCGATGACGGCGAGGATGAGGTAGTCTTTGGGTTTGGAGCGGTCCAGCGGTGGGTTGGTGGCGATGCTGGAGTGGCGAGAGATGGAGGGCCGCGGGGAGAAGGCTGTGTAGGCGATGGAGCTGGAGCGGCTGCCCATGCGAGTGCGGCCCACGTGTGGATGGTGTGTGTGGGGCAGAGAGTGATGCCGGCGAGGGGGAGACGACAGGATGGGTTTGGAGGAAAAGACATCGTTCGGGGAAGAGCAAATCCCATCAGCTGCCAGGAGAAAGAGAGCATGTAAGCAGAAATAAAATTGCACTTTTTTACTAGATCTTATGATGAGAGGGAGATACTGATTGAATTAGAGACTTGGCAATACTCTCTATACATTTGACAGAATGCTACACATGCACAACTGCTCAAACGATTGCTAATGTTACTGAAAGAGGTCTTGGTAACACTTTTTTTTTTAAACAGTATTTTAAGGTTTACATACACACACATATATATATATATATATATATATATATATATATAATAGGTGGGCATAGATAATACATTTTAGATCTAGATTAATATCGAAATTAATCTAGATTGATCTAGATTAAAATGGCTCATTTGTATTCTGCCGAAGGCATTCAGAATATGTGTGCTACCAAAATAATAAGTCCTTGAGAACAGGTTTCTCAAGCCAGGTGGCGCATTAGACCAGGGGCTCATCTACTGTTTCCAAAATGCATCACAAACTGCTTGAGAAACTGTTCTACTATAATAATTGGTGATGAAAATAAATGATGTTCAATAAGATGTACTTGTGTTTACTAACTGTTACTAACTGGTTCATGAATGTTGAACTGTAGGCCTACATAAGCTCCAAACAGTGATTTCATACTTGTTTTTGATGTACGCACATACAGAAAATGCTGCTTCTCAAATGCAAGTTCACAGAGCCCTGATGGTGTGTCAAGCATTGAGTATGTTTACATGGACAACAATACTTTAATAAGATTTTAATATGATTAAAACAATACTCTGATTAAGAGTCTACCATGTAAACAGTGATTTTTGATTACCTTAATGCGACTAAAGTCATAACTGAACTAAACAGAAATGGAATTAAGGCGTGGAGTATGCATATATTAGTGGCATTACTGACAAAGTATTATCGTCATGTAGGACTTTTCGCCATATTTTCCAACAAGATCCACACAGGCGGCTGTCAGTAAAGGACCGCACACACACACACAGACGCACAAACACAAACACACACATCGCAAAATGCGGAAGTTTTGTTTTCTTTCCATTTGGCCTGCGTTATTAAATTTCATAACACTCTCACCAGTCCTTACTCCTTATTTGCGTCTAATATCCCAGTTTGTCACGGCGCATGAATGAAATGTTAAAGTGAAACTGCCGAACTGCAGTTAGAGTCAGGCATCCTGCTGATTTGATTCAGAAGGGTGCTGTTTTGTCAGACGGCTCACCGGTCAGGAATACATCCACGCTAAAATATCAAGGTGAAAGTCATCAAAGCTTGCGTAGAATAGACCCAGCTCCCAACCCAACTTTGAGAATAGATAACGGCGATATTTTTTTTTATGCCGTGATAAGAGTCTCGCGTTAACGCAGCACATTAACGCCGATAACGGCCCACCACTAATATATATATATATATATATATATATATATATATATATATATATATATATATATATATATATATACAGTATACATACACACACACACACATACACAGAACAAGAACAAACAAACAACAAAAACACATCATAATCACAAAACATACAAACAAAACTAGAAAAGGTATATAACTTAAACCTCAGAGTGGTCACTGGAATGCTCTGAAATGGATCCCAAATAGCTAAAAATTCTTATGGAGCTAGTCCTTAAAAATCTGAGTCTCTCCATCTGAATAACAGATATCATGTTAGAAAACCAGTTCTAGAATGAAGGGGGAAAAGGTGATTTCCAGTTCTTGAGCACTAGTCTTTTAGCCACCACCATGCCTTGCATAAAGTCTCTTACATTGTTTGAGGTGGTAACACTTTAGTTTAGGACACAATTGACACTATAAACTACTGGCTTATTACCTGCCTATTATCAAGATATTAACATTTTATTAGTAGTAATTTCTCAAGCCAACATACTGTACTGTTATACTAGTTTATCATTATTGTTCAGACTTCTGAGATTAACCCTATCTCTTCCTAGGGCTTTAATGCTACCAAATTTGACCAAAAGCTGTTCTGCATTGCAGTTTGTTGCTATCTCTTAAGACTTATCAGACTTACAGTTTTACTATGAATACTTTTCAAGCATTATAGTTTCAATAAAATATGGCACGCCATTTTTACCTAAAGTTTTTTTTACATTTTTTACTAATATGACTAATAATGGGCGACGCAGTGGCGCAGTAGGTAGTGCTGTCGCCTCACAGCAAGAAGGTCGCTGGTTCGAGCCTCGGCTGAGTCAGTTGTTGTTTCTGTGTGGAGTTTGCATGTTCTCCCTGCATTCGCGTGGGTTTCCTTCGGGTGCTCCGGTTTCCCCCACAGTCCAAAGACATGCGGTACAGGTTAATTGGGTAAGCTAAATTGTCCGTAGTGTATGAGTGTGAATGAGTGTGTGTGAATGTTTCCCAGTGATGGGTTGAGACTGGAGGACATGCGCTGCATAAAAACATGCTGGATAAGTTGGCGGGTCATTCCGCTGTGGCGACCCCAGATTAATAAAGGGACTAAGCCGAAAAGAAAATGAATGAATGAATGATGACTAATAATATATACTGTATAGTAGGGGCACTACAGTAATTCAGCACTTGTAGCAAACTGCATATTAGCAGTAATGAAAATACAACAGTTTTTACAAATAAAAAACTGACCTGGGCATGAAGTCCTAAACAGATAAGACATTTTGCAACATTTTGCTGCTGCTTCTTCTTGAAGTGCTTTCTGTTTACATGCTCTTTCGTTTTCCGCTCCACCTGGGTGCTTTCTCTACTACATCCTCGCATGTTTACCGCTTTGACAGAAGCTCTGCATTTCCTGCCAACCTCATTTGACTCTTAGCGCAGTCACGTTGGCTTTCTCTTACATAAATGAACTTTATCTTCTAGTTATTGTCAGGGTTCTGCCACTCTGGTCTTGTAAATTCTTGTTTTGGTGGCAGAGTCCGGACACTAGCTCTGTCTTGTCCTGTCCTGTAAGGCTCAGGTCGAGTTTTCTCGGGTCGAGCACTTGTTTTCTGTCATTGTGTGTGTCTCTGTGTGCACGCAGACCGTGCGCGCTCCCGCTTGTACTCGTGTTTGTGTTTTGTTCTGTGTTTTGTTCTGCGCCGTTTCATTCTCAGCGTCTCAGTCTGGTTGATTTTGGTTGGCGCTGAGATGAAACATGCGCGTTGCTTATGTGTGAGTGCACGGTAAGATGTTTTCATCTATCGTGTGCTCGTGTCTAGTGTTCAGTCATCTGTTGGTGTTGTGTTTAGCACGTGGTGCGTGCTTGTGTTGTCAAATGAACAAGCTGTTAATGAGTTCTCTCATTGGCTGCGTGTTCTAGTCTGGTTTTATGTGAGCGCATGGCATGTGTTGTCTCTTTGTGTCATGTGCTCTCCCGTCTATTGTCTAGTCCCACCCTCCTTGTTAACCCATTATTAGTTTATTAGGTTCACCTGTTTGTGTTAATTTACTTCTGCTTATAATCTCCTCATGTCTGCTGTCCTGTGCCAGTTCGTCATCATTGTACATCGCCTTGCCCTGTTGTGTGTGTGTTCCAGTAGTGGTGGGCAAAGCGAGGCTTCATGAAACACTGAAACAGTCGAAGCGAATGTGTCGAAGCTTCGAAACGTTTCGAAATCCCACTTTATGGTGACACCTAGTGGTTATTTTTTATGTATTGCACTGGTACAGCTTCAGCAAAGAACAGTTGAGCAAATTGAGGTATTAAACTCCACTTTGTAGGATTGAACCTTCAAGTGTTTTAGTGGAGCGGTTAGGGTTCCTGACTTCCATGCGGGGATAGAGGGTTCGAATCCACGCTGATACAGCTATTCTGAAATGCTTAATATCAGTTTGAATTGCTTTGTTGTTGTATCGTTTTGTTTCAACATTGGTCTGACATTCGAATAAACACTTTGTGAATAAATAAGTTTTGTTTTGGTCATAAAACAGGGTTGTTGCTATAGATTAGACACGGTTGTGGAGAGAAGTTAAGAAGAATTATTTATATTATTCATTAAATTTCCCATTTATTGTATTTTATTAACGTCTACCCAAAACCTAAACCCAAACATCACAGTACTGTAAAAATATTAGTTATTGTTTTACAGTGTTACAAAAATGATGCTAAATTGATGGCGTATCAGCAGCTGTATCCTATCTAGACTACACCATAAAACAGTAACATGATTAAAATACATAAAATCGTGATTTCGGAGTATTTGTACAAGTCGGGATTCGAACCCAAAAGTCATTTGAAACTCAGTTACAACATGCACACGCACGGTCCACTAGGCCATATCAAATGCACATTCGCCAGGTCTCGAAATGTTTCTGACCTGATCGATGCTTTGAATCGCTTTAGTCATGTGACCAGGTGTTTCGAAAGTTTGTTTGATGGTTTTGTTAATGTTTTCCCCCTCGGGGTTGTTTATTTTGCTTTTTATTTTATTATTAATAAATACCCTTATGCACTTGAGTCCTCGCTCCTTTTTCCCACCTCAAATCCTGAAAGTTATAAAATAAGATCTTATTGTAAGTCCCTAATTAAACCCAACTTTTACCTTACTATTAATGACCAGCGAATTAGTGGTGAGCTAATAGTCTTAGTTAATTGTTTGTTAAAAGTGTGTTCAAGTCTGCATTTGCTTGATCAAAAATACACCAATATTGTGAAATGTTTTTACAATTTGAAATAACAATTTATGCCAAACATTTATTTTAAATTTCTTTTATTCAAGTGATGCGGTCACACTTTACAATAAGGTTTCATTAGTTAATGTATTTACAAACATGAAGGATACTTATTCATTTATTCATTTATTTTTCAGCTAAGTCCCTTTATTCATCAGGGGTTGCACAGCGGAATGAACCGCCAACTTATCCAGCATATGTTTTACACAGCGGATGCCCTTCGAGCCGCAACCCAACACTGGGAAACACCCATACACTTCTGCATTCACACACATACACAACGGCCAATTTATTCCATTCAATTCACCTATAGCGCATGTGTTTGGACTTCGGCGTCCCCAGATTAATAAAGGGACTAAGCCGAAAAGAAAATGAATGAATGAATATATTCCTTTGAATATACTCCTTTCAAACCCATTTCAAAATCTGCACTAAATGATCTATAATTGGCCAGTAATTTTCTATTATCTGCACATTTATCCCAGAGAGAGATCATCTTTTCTTTTATCTGTCTGTCTGTAATCATTATTGTTTATCTCAGCATGTTTTCCCCCCCTAAATGTGATGATGATAGAGAGTGAGGCTGGCGTGCTCTTCCAACCAACTTTAATTAAATAGCCACCAATGCAATTAATTCTCTAATCTCTGTCGTGCCTTTCAGCCCTTCCTGCCAGGAAGCCCCTTTAGTGGTTTTAAATAGGATGCACAAATTTAATTTAATTAAGAGTGTTTACAGCACACTCAGCGATTATAAGAGAGGAAGGGAAATAAAATATATGCCATCTTGCTCTTAACCTCAGATGAACTCACGATAAACAGCAGATGAGAGGTGCTGCGCTCTCAATCATTCATTCTGTGGCTAGTCCACAAAGAAACGCCATTTAGGAGAGACTGTGCAACATGTCTCTGCTATAGATCTGTACTGTTGTCTGAAAAATGATCAATTATTTCTCTATGTGCTTTCCAGAGGATTTGACTGTTTAACTTTGTGACTGTTTAGTTATCAATATTATAGAAGGTGTCTTGTTTCCTTTTTTTCTTCTATACCTCCATCTATTCATTCATTTATTTATTTTATTCTAGAGAAAAATGCTGGATTCTACACAAGCGATTTGTGTTAGGGCAACTAGAAGCAATTAAGTTAAAGGTGCTGTATGTAAGTTTTTTATTTTTCTAAAGCATAAAAGTACCATAATATGTTTGGAGATATTAAAGAAACATGGGTAGCACGTTCGCCTCACAGAAAGAAGGTCGCTGGTTTGAGCCTCGGCTGGGTCAGTTGGCGTTTCTGTGTGGAGTTTGTATGTTCTCCCCATGTTGGCGTGGGTTTCCTCCGGGTGCTCCGGTTTCCCCCACAAGTCCAAAGATATGCGCTATAAGGGAATTGAGTAAGCTAAATTGTCCGTAGTGTATGTGTGTGAATGTATGGATGTTTCCCAGTGATGGGTTGCAGCTGGAAGGGCATCCGCTGCGTAAAGCATATGCTGGATAAGCTGGCAGTTCATTTCGCTGTGGCGACCCCGGATTAATAAAGAGACTAAGTGTGAAAAAAATTTATATTTAAAAAACATGCTAAGTAAACATTCTAGTTTATCTGAAAAACAATGCTGAATTCAGATATTCTGCTTTAAAAAAGTGTGTTATTACATCTGTCTGTTTTGGTCCAATTATATTTCAGCACCCTGGGTTGCCTTGGTGGAAACCAGTGTATTTGATTCAGTCAGGTAGGCTCTCAAAATGTGCGTCTGCGACCAAAATGTGAGCACTGGTGGACAGTAGCAGCCTCCGAAATGAGATGCAGATTCAGAGTTCCACGTGAGGTTATTAATGAGCAAATAATAAACATTACAAACATAAGCATTAGGTGTGCAGGTTACATTATAACCCCATGTCCTAACAACACGCTATGTGACCAGATTTGCAGTGATAAGCAATTGGGTTTGCACCAGATGCAACACAACAGAAATTTAAATACAGCCATGAAGAAAAACAGAATAGTGCACTCACTGCACTCCAGCGAAATGGTAAAGTTTACAATCTAATTGATACATATTAAACCTCTTTAACATTATTAAACGTAGATGCTGAATCACTGATATGTGTTGGTTTTGAGTCATAGTTCTGGAGTTCAATTTCAAACAGTTTATTTTGTTTTCAAGATCTGAGGTGAACTATCTGCTGCTGCTTTCAGTAGTATGACAATAAATGTCTTGTAAAATGGCATTCAAACTCACATTATTAGCATTTAACACTGAATAAAGCACATGAGGTGTACCTGAGGTGATCAGTGTATACTGTTGTTCGGCTGCAAGAAATAGAAACCGTTTCTAAAAAAGAAATGTCAGGTGTTGGTTAGAACAAAAACTCCTTTTAATAAGGAAAATATTCCTTCTATTGCGTGCCGTTGCTTTTATCTATAACACGGTTTAAATCAGCCTTTGTCGGTGTCGTCAATCTGGCAACCTGCACTTGCGTGTGTTTTGAACCAGGTGCAATACCTAGTTCAACCACTGGGTGTCAAACTTACACACTGCAGCTTTAACACGTTTTTTTTTT
This sequence comes from Danio kyathit, assembly GCA_903798195.1. NCBI lineage: Eukaryota > Metazoa > Chordata > Actinopteri > Cypriniformes > Danionidae > Danio > Danio kyathit. The sequence goes on along the minus strand of LR812530.1, from coordinate 6,364,202 downwards.
TTACGTATTTAAGTGGATTGAATATAAAACAATTAGGCTGTCACCCCAATTAGCTTATTTTATTTAATAAAAAATATTTTTGAGTGTATATACTAATGTTATTTTCTTCTTCAAATTTCTATGCATTTACTTATTTGTTAAATGATTAGCTAATTTATTTTCTATTATTGTTTATGATCTATGTTTGAACTACCACTCATGGCACAATATTTGTAACACTTGCCTGCGATTGTATTTTTGGAAGCACATTGCACATTCATCTTGATCATTTTAAATAAACAGGTCCGAAAAAAAGAACAGACTGTGCATTATTCACAAAGATCAGATTTGCTGTGCAGCAAACTATTGCTCTAACACTGAGGATGAAGTGCTTTCTGATTTAATCATTTTCACTTTTAGTCTATTTTATTTCTGCCTTTTAAAAGCTGTCTGCTTATTAAATACTAAAATCATGCATCATATTTCACATTCTCGATATTTCGTATGAAAACAATGAGGGTTTAAGCAAACGCCCCAGATATTTGAAATGTGGGCACAGAAGGTGCTCCTGAAGTGAATTGCTCTTTTTGATTGGTTACCTAACGTCTGATATTTTTATAATATTCTATTCTAGGAGTGTCTATTTATGGCCTTGGTCCCTCTGCAGAGACTGTAGTGACCTATAACTGTCTGATTACTGTATTTGCTGTGAGCATTTTTTGAATGTGCAGTTAATTAAGGGGTTTTCAATAAGGAGCAAAAAATACTCAGCCAGCTAAAACTGAAATGGGGGGGGGGGGGGGGGGGAGATGGGGGGGGGGCTCTGTGCTGGTTCAGTGTTGTTATTGTTGAACAAAACCTAAAATAAAACAAAACATCACTATGAGTGATTGATGCACAAAAAGAAAGCCCCGCCCCTACTCAATATTCAGTTTCAGTTAGTTACATCAACATACTAAAAATAAAAGTCGCATCAACTTCTGTGTCACGCAGACTTCAAATTTATGTAATAAATAGATTATAGACATTCATTACAACAATAATGATAATTATAATCATTATAATTTACTTAACGTTGTCTCCAATTGAGGTTTTCACAGAGATAATGTTAGTCCCGTTTTGAAACTGCTGCTATGCTGATCCACATGAATTTGTAGCTCCGCCCTCTTTTAAATTAAATCTCATTTGAATATAAAGCGACAGTCACTAAAATGGATTCTAAAATGGATGGAAAGTTGGATCAAAGCCTAAAAGAGGCAGATTCAAAGAGCTATAAAACATTATTTGTGTGGTAGTTTGAGCTGAAACGTCACATATATACTCTAGGGCAGGGGTTCTCAATATTTTTAGCCCGTGACCCCAAAATAACAATGCCAGTGACTCACAACCCCCAATATCCTCTGAAGTGGTTATAAATATATAAACCTTGCACACATTGATACACACATACTAAAAGGCCCAAGTCTATTCATGGCTTAATTTTGGAGAACGACACTCAGAGAACATCCTCCATGTTCAGTTGTGGCCTATACTTATTTTTAATGTACCTGAGCGCCGTAAAGATGTGCTGCATCTGACGCTATTGCTGGGTCTTTAACATAACGTAATCACCCCAGGGGTTGCAAAAAAACAATCGAAAGGCTGGTGTGTTTTTATTTGCATGTTGTTTTTTGATGTTTATTATAAACATGTTAACAATGTTATTATTAACTACTAATTTGTTCTTCAGTAGGTTATGGATAAAATATGGTCATTCTAATAGTTTAATAAAATAAATTAGATTTTTTTTTTTTTAAATCGCCAAGCGACCCCCAAGGGGTCTCAACCCCCACTTTGGGAGCCACTGCTCTAGAGTCATCAGAGTCTTATTTTACATCTTGTAAAAAGGCAATAAAGGTCCCCTATAAAATCATACTCTTTTTTTACCTGCAGTTTTCAAGCTCTGAAAACTCCCACTTCATCTCTGTTGTTTGCCTGTTTAATTACATGCCATTTTTAAAGTCATTATCCTGATTGCTGTATGCAGATTACTGTAGAAAGTCCCAAAAGTCCCCAATGTTTTCTTCCTGACAGAAGCTTTCACATCAATTATTCTAATCCCCAACCCTCCCGAAATTACATATATTGATGAATTGATGCAGTACCGCCTATAGACCATTTTGATGGATGTAAACAATAACAATGGTCTTAACATATTTCCTGTTTTATACTTTAAATTTCCATAGCTTCCGAGAATTCTAAAAGGTCCACTTATTGATAAATAATGTCATGATAGCTGTTTTAACGTTGAGATATGCTTGAATGGCCTCTTTTTACAGTTTGACAACATGCAGGAAATGTTCATGGGCCGGTGGCATCACCACATTGAAATAGTCAATAGCACCTATAGGACACTACACTCCTTCTTCTCTTATGCGCCAGGAACTTTGTTAGAAACACTTCTATAGCTGCGTCTCATTTCAGAGGCTGCATCCTCCGAAGGATGCAGACTTCAAAGGTGAGTCCTTCGAAGTCCACACAGGCTGAACCGAGCACTTTGAAATGAGACGATCTAGCCTACAAGAGGACAGATCTTGTCTGTCCCATAACTGTTAATTAGCGCTGATAAAATTTGTAATGACTTTTTTCAAAGTGATTTTAAAACTTATTTTAAGTGATCTGAAGGCAAAGTAAGGTATACAGAAGCTGGAAATATATTTCCTTTGATCCATACATGTACACATAAACATGTAAACTGTCTATAAAATCACTCTTTAGTAAGACATGTCATACTCTTTTTGTTTTTTTAACATGTTTATAGATATCCAAGTAAAATAAACTTCATTTTTAAATTTAAACAGGCGTTTTCTTTTAAAAACGTCCTGCCATTACCAGCACGCAATTTACTGCATATCATACTGTGTATAATAAAATTAGAATTTGAAAGTACCGCTCTCTGCTTTGTCCTTGACCATCACGATGACCTCTCCCGAGCAGCGGACCTCCTCTTTGGGCTGCTGAGGGAAGGTGAGGGGTCGCAGGCAGGGGAAAGAGTCTGACGCTGCGGGCCCCGGCTGATAGGTCACAGGGCCAGGAATCTGGCAGCTTGTCGGCTCCTCATCCTGGGTGCAAACCAGAGAGCCCAGAGACGCCTGATGGTACTCCGTTTCCATTGAGACTGTTGAGGCTGCAGAGGTTGTGGTGTCGTGCTGATGTTCAGATGCTGTGGATGAAGAAAAAAAAAATACATATAAGAGATGAGATTTATGTGCACATAAGATGAATCTCATTAACATCGGCACAGAAACGCGTGATGAGATGCAAACTCACACTCCAGAACACGCTGTCATCTGACTACAAATCACATCCAGGAGCTGTTTTTACACACAAAAACACCTTTTCCTGCATGGTTAAAAGATAGTTTTTATCGTCAAACGTCATCAAATTAAAAATGTATTTTCATGAAAGCATTTTTTTTTTAAATCAAATGAAAAAAAATATAAATAAATTAATCAAAATACACACAAACAGTGTTTCTAAATTACTTAAAAAAATTACCAAATGCCTTTGTGGCTTAATTTTGCACATACACTGATCTTGAGTCATTAGCATATGTATTTATTTAAATGAAATATATATTTTTCCAAACAAAAACATTGCTTTGTTAAAAGGAGGCTTTCATAATCAAAATATATATTTAAAACGCCTTTAACTGAGACAAATACTATGTAATGTAATGTGTATAGCGCATTTTTTTTATCTTGTATGGGCATACACCCAAAGCGCTTCACAATTATGAGCGGGGGTGTAGCTGTCAACTTAAGGTTTTTTCCCTTTAAATGTTTTGTTGTATTTGTGAAATGATATTTTGGTTATAAATCATTTCATATGTTATGAATGTTGGGAAATTATTTGATTTAAAAAATTTTTGAATTTATTTGGGGGGGTTTGATGTGGGGCAGGCCAGAGTGCCGGTGGCAGGCCACATCCGATGCGATATAGAAAGTGAAGAGCGGGGAAGGGGGGTGGGATGCACGGTAGGCCAGACTTACGGTGGCAGCCCAGATTGACCGTTTGGCCACCGGGAAATGTCTCCCTATGGCCAGTCCGCCCCTGGTGTCATCATGTAAAAATGTCAAGATGTTGTGTTCAATGGGTGTCACGCTGTTCAAGCATTGTCTAAATAACATGAACATGTCATGATGATGACGACGATGATAACAACGAAGAAATTGCCGTTACAGGGGGATCTCTCCACAACACCACCAGTGTGCAGCATCTGCCTGGGTGATGCGACGACAGCCACAGAGTCCGCTCACCACACACCATCTACAGGTGGAGTGGAGAGTCAGTCAAAGAGCCAATTCGGTGGATGGGGATGATTGGGAGGTCCTGATCGGCAAGGGCCGATGGAGGGAATTTGGCCAGGATACCGGGGTTACACCCCTACTCTTTAGGAGAAGTGCCATGGGATTTTTAATGAGAGTCAGGACCTCAGTTCAACATCTCATCTGAAAGATGGCGCTCACTTACAGTATAGTGCCCCCTTCACTTTACTGGGGCATTAGGACTCACACAGAGTCCCCCCCTGCTGGCTCAACCCTGCTTAGCTTCAGTGAGTAACCGGTCTAGGGCTGCAGAGTGATATGACTGGGCGTAATAAATAAAACACAACAATATGCTTGCAAAATCTCTGCATGAAACACAGGCAACATATTTCACCTTCAAAACAGCAAAAAATTAAATAATAAATCACTAAAAGACAATGAAATTGAAGCACTAAAGTGTTCGCATGTTAAATATAACCTTAAAGCATTACCAGCTGAACAATTAAAATACAACTAAGAAAAATAAAATAGAAACTTAAATGTTTCCTTGGCACACATTAACTAATTCAAAATATTAATAAACACTGTGATAGTATCCATAGCCGGTGTCATGATCAATCCACACCGAACCTCCCTGTAAGCGAACTAAGCGGCTGCTTAGAGCCCCGCCGCCACTAGGGGGCCTCCACAACCCGCTGGTGGTGCAAGCCGTTTCCTTGCTGAAATCGTTTTTATTTGCATTTTACAAATTACCTTCATTGACAGTGCTTTAGGACCTAAATATTTAGACATTTTCACAAAAAAAAAATCTTATATTAAAGTTGAGATTGTTTTGTGTGAAGGTCATGTGATCAACAGGAAGCTCGCAGCATCTCATTTCTCTTATGCGTTGTGTTCTTGCGGTTCAAGTTTGTTCTTGCAGCAGAACGGTCAGTTACCACAACCATGGCCTCTGCTTCATTGCCTGCCATGTTATATACCTGATTTATTTTGGAAATTGGACCGCGAAAATGAAACTAATCCAAGGTTTCCGCTACATTCATTCTACCATGGCGGGGCGACATGCCAAAATTCATTCCGCCACGGCTACATATTACAGCTTCTCATTCAAAACATTGTCGTTTTTTTAAATAGCGGGTTATAATCGCACCAAAACGTATTTAAGGTAAAAGAATTATAACAGCGCAAGCTTTTCTGTAACCGTAGTAGTGCCGTGCATCATTTGTTTAACCCTTTAAGGTGACATGCTGGCTGACTGACTGACTGACAGGTGCGTGATGCGTGAGGCCAGCAAACACGGCGTATAGCTTCCAGTTAGGATGAACACAGTATCCATAATTATACTTTATTTATAGATAAAGGTCTATGGCTGCATACAACAAACAAAGACTTTATCTTGCTGGAGTTTATAGCCGTTTCACTTTACCTCAGGACGCATTAATGCCGCTCTGTAGGTCTATTGGAGACATTCATAAATATTCCTAGCAAATCTAATAAAGGTTGGAGACAAATTAACTACGTAAACGTGCTAAATTGCACTTGAGCAGCGTATATTTGAGGGCGTGCAAGAAGTTTTGTGCACGAACAGAGGAAATCCTAGCACAAGCTTTGTGTATTACACAAATCCGATCTCGACTTGTAGTACTGCGTCACATTTGTCATTAAAATAACGGCAAAGGTAGTTGGTAGATCAAAAGGCCTGCCGCCACAGCTGGAAGAAATCCTAGAGGAAACACTCAATCTAACGTTATCCTTCAGGTGTAGAAAAACTGAAGGGAAGAATTATATCATAAATCTATACAATATGATGAAATCATAATCTAATAGCACATTTATCGAAAATAGGTAATTACAGATTAATAAACATAGTCTACTTATATAAAATGTTTCGTTTTTTCCTGGTTTTACAGACCCGTTTTACTGAAATGCAATAGCACTGAAGTGTCTATCACTGACATATTTTGCACACTGGTAATATTTTTCCTGAGACATGTTTATAAAAGTTATGTCCTAATCGAATTAATCATAGTAATATAAGCTCTGGACCTCGGCTGGGCTGGGTCAGTTGGCGTTTCTGTGTGGAGTTTGCATGTTCTCCCTGGGTTTGCGTGGGTTTCCTCCGGGTGCTCCGGTTTCCCCCACAGTCCAAAGACATGCAGTACAGGTGAATTGGGTAAGCTAAATTGTCCATAGTGTATAAGTGTGAATGTGTGTGTGGAAGTTCCCAGAGATGGGTTGCGGCTGGAAGGGCATCCGCTGCGTAAAATCGTGCTGGATAAGTTGGCGGTTCATTCCGCTGTGGCGACCCCGCAAGGGACAAAGCCGACAAGAAAATGAATGAATGAATGAATAAGCTCTGGACCCTGCATCTTAAATGTAAGGAACAGAGAAGGAGACTGAAGGGAATAATATTGTGTTTGGGTATTAACATTAACTCAGTATTTGCTGCTTCCCTTTTTCTTATATGTTATTTATGTTAATATTTTTCAGATTTACTTTGTTATTTGCTTATTGATTTTATTATTTATGGATACATTTTTGAATTATGGTTAATTGTTTTTTGTTGTTGTTGTTGAGTTTTTAATGAGCTCAGAGTATATTTTATTACTAAGTAATGCATTTTCACTTTTGGCTAATTATTGTTTAGTGTAGTTTTATTGGAGGGTTTTTGATTTTGGAATGAATAAATAAATAAAAACTCAACCTAGAATCTTTAGCTAGAGAATCTTCAATCTGTTTGCTAAATTAACAGAATATGTTTTAAACACACCAGAAGGACGCAAAGTATGAATTAATGGTCCCTTTATTAAAGTTTGTCTGATTCTTCATTTTTGATGCTGCTAGTTGACAAAAACAGTGCTGTATTAAAATGTCCAAATCATGCAGGCAGTTATTAAGTAGAAGAAATCAGGCTTTACTTTTCTGTGTCATTGACTGTATTTAATAAGCAATATAATCATTGTGGGCCAGTTTGCAATGCCTCCACTATTTAGAGCAAGGTAGGGCCCTAAAATTATTCTGCTTAGGGCCCCCAAATGTACAGGGCCGGCCCTGATAGCATCTGTTCAATCTCAGTGGTTCCTCCTTTAATGTCCAAGTTTGTTTGGGACAGAGACATGAGCTGCATGAAACATACACTAAGCAGGCTGCATTTCTGCGCCGACAAAATAATCATGCAGGGTAATTAAATATATCAACCTCAGTGGTTTGTTCATTAAAATGCAAGCCTGTTTATCTCATTTTAACCTTTTAACCTAAATATGTAGGTCATGAAACTGACCTCAATTGCAGGCGTGGATGTTATAACGTTTTAACAGCAGGAGAATTAATCCACATTCTGTCAGTAACACCACATTTAATCAACTTTAAGAGCAATAATAAGGCTGAAAGTGATGATTAAACACGTGAAAACGCTTGATAAATGTGAATAATGTTTGTAAACATAAGGTGAAAGTCAAAATTATCATTGAACGCTCTCATGAATACTGGAGGGCAAAGACAAAGCCGTAGGGAAAATAGGAGACATATGGAGAGAGTGAGAGAGAGGGGGAGAAAAGGGAAACGGAGTCTGAATAAAACCCAATGCAATTTAGTCTTCATATATACGCTTTAGATATGAACATAAACAAGGAACAACGTAACCTGTCCTTTGTCCTCCTCCATCCAATAACACAGGTACAATTCACCTATCCAGGTTGGGAATCCCTTTGTCTGCTAATTAAACAAAAGCTAGCGTTCCCCACAGACACTGGATATCACCCAAACGTTCATTAATGCACAAAACATATATGAAATATATAAACAAACACGTACCTCAGACCGCGCGGTTCATCCAGAGCGCGATTGGAGACGCACGTACGCGATTAGTCCATTTGCATAAACGGTCGCGTGCACGGTTTTAATGAAAACTTGATATTCTAGCGTTGCATTTAAACGTCGTTTGGTAAATTAATAGCAAAATAAGGTGCTGTTGCCAATACAGTGCGCTGGTTGTATCGGTGTGGATGCAGGGCTCATCACTGGCCGCAGGCTCTCTGTCACTGGACGGGAGGAGGAGACGGTGAGGCTGAAATGAGGAACTACATCAAGCGCGCGCACTGGAAAACACTAGGCGAAAAACAGCCGTGCATGAATGACACCTTGTGAAGGCTGATTATAGCCTTTAGTCCATAATCGTAGGGTGGCCACCTTAATAGCTGCAGGCTACAATTAACATGCATTTCCACAAAATAAGTAGGCTGCGCAGTTCAATTATGCAGTTATTTACAAAAATTAATGTTTTTTGATAGGAAAATTGTAGTAACCATGTTTTTATGGCCCATTGACTTCCATTTGTACAACTATGGAGACAATTCAGGGCCTTATATACTTGCAACATAAAATAAAGTTTTGCAAACGAAAAATAAAAGTATTGAGCAAAAAAAAAATTGTATAAATTATGCAGATCTCAAAAAAAAAAAAAAAAAATCACAAAGGGAAAATTATGTTTTGAGAAATATAAAAAGATATTCTGCAAACAAATATCAAACAAATCATATATATTTACTAAATACGTTTTCCAGCAATGCCAGCTTTACAACAAATACTATGGCTGGTGTTGCAAAACCATGATTAATTTGAGGTTACGGTAATCAACCATGCTAACCACACTTAACTATGGTTTTGCTAATCTAACCATAGTTTTTACCATAGTAATTGTAGTAAAAATGTGGTTACATAAATGTTAATGTGCCAATGAACTTATCAGATAAATCTGAACACAGATATTCACAGATGTTTGCTTGAAGCTTCTGGCATGGTGCACCAGGAATCTTCAGACTTGACCACCTTCTCTTTCAATCCATTCTTAGTGATTTTGAGCCCATTTCATGCATTACTGGTAACAGTGCATAGTTACCATTAGCACCAGGATGGGACATGTGCTACACTGGTGCTTAACTCTTTAACTACCCCACCAATAATAAAAATGTTTGCATTGCATTGCACTCCTAATGTCGCTAGTTAACCCAATCAATGCATTTTTCTTTCAACCTTTACACAGAAGGCGGTGATAAACTGTGCGCTGTGACGCATTGCCCTGGGTCACCACTGCTGTACCTGCTGCTAATCTGTTGCACTGTGAAAAATGTGCGACGTTTCTGCTGCACAATTTTGACATAAGTGAGCTGTGGATGATGGTTCATCATTTGGTACCATGCTATCATAACTTGTCTAGCAAACACTTGATAATTTGGCAGCTTTTCTAATCCACAAACACAGATATCATCCATCCGTTCCTGTAAGATGAAAGCGATTTAATTAATTTGCAGTTAATGATTCTGTATCAATTCAATATTAACACGGCAGAAACCGCAATATAATATACAGTCCAAAAATGTAAAACAGTTATTCATTCATTTTCTTGTCGTCTTAGTCCCTTTTTTAATCTCGGGTCTCCACAGCGGAATGAACCGCCAACTTATCCAGCATATTTTTACACAGTGGATGCCCTTCCAGCCGCAACCCATCTCTGGGAAACATCCACACACACACACTCATCCACACACACTCATACACTACGGACAATTTAGCCTACCCAATCCACCTGCACTGCATGTCTTTGGACTATGGGGAAGTAAAACAGTTATAGTATATGATATTATGTAAATGTTTCATTACAATTTTATCATGTTGGCTCAGTGGGTAGCACCAGGGGCGGACTTAACCAAAAATCAAGGTAAGTGTCTACTTAAGGCCCAAGGAATATCTGAGGGCCCCCAAATAAATACCAAGCAGCATAAACTATACCTACAAATTTTATATATATATATATATATATAAAACATAATTTTCTATCATACTTTGTGAGATGAGGGTCTAAAAAAAAAAGTAACAATTAACGTAATTATTACATCTGCACAAATGTGTCCCCGACCCTCAATCATGGAGCAGTCAAATCAGGTAAAGATTGTGTTTTAAAAATTAAATAGTTTATTTGTCATTTTTTAATTAAAATCGTGCTGGATAAGTTGGCGGTTCATTCCGCTGTGGCGACCCCAGATTAATAAAGGGACTAAGCTGACAAGAAAATGAATGAACTTGTCATTTTTAGTTGTGAATTCATTTTTAAGAAAACAAATCATTCAAAACATTTTACAAGCTGCTTTACATGCTGATATTATTTTGCATTAAGACAAAATGTAGAAAAGGAGATTGAGTGATATAAAAAAAAAATAAACTGAAAAATAATAATACAGAAGGTGCATTTTAGGACTTTTGGGGTCCAGGGCTGGAATTTCTTAGGGCCCCCAAATCACTTAATCCGCTCCTGGGTAGCACTATTGCTTTACAGCAAGAAGGTTGCTGATTCAAGTCCCAGCTGGGTCAGTGGGCATTTCTGTGTGGAGTTTGCATGTTCTCCATGTTGGTGTAGGTTTCCTCCGGGTGCTCCGGTTTCCCCCACAGTTCAAACACCTGTGCTATAGGTGAATTGAATAAACTAAATTGGCAGTAGTGTATGTTTGTGAATGCAAGAGTGTATGGGTGTTTTCCAGTACTGGGTTGTAGCTGGAAGGGCATCCGCTGCGTAAAACATATACTAGATAAGTTGGCGTTTCATTCCGCTGATGAATAAAGGGACTAAGCTAAAAAAGAAAATGAATGAATGTTTTGCATAACCATCCTACTGAAATATCACCATACTTTTACTGCCAATTTTACTAATAGGTATTGATCTGGGTATGCACAAATTATGGCTAATATGGAGCTCATTTATATAACGGAGTGCTTACGCAAATGCTTACAATGCAGTTTTATTATTTTACAAATTAATTCCATTAACCCATAATTAAGCCCATTTATTTAGCCAGTCCTCATCTCTGCTAGATTAGCTCTTTTTGTTCCTTTTTCCAAAAGGGTTTTAAATTATATCGTGATGAACTCTGAAAAGCTGAAAGTGACTGGATGCACTGGTCTTATTTATGTGCTGCAGTTGCGTGATTGGTCGCTCTGGTTTGCCGCATGCATGTCAGGCCGGTTAAAGGACTGTGCGTGTGAGTAATAAATAAGCAGTGTTGACTGCCGGCCGTCAGCTGCTGCTGTGCAGACATATCCACTCAACTACACTGCATTCCCATCCGCTTTCACTACAGAACGCAAACGCTCAATGACAAGCCAAGGATATCCAAGTCTGCAGAGGACAAGGACATACAAAGCATGACTAAAAATGCAGGAATATTAACATTAAAACAATGGCTTCTGCAACTGAAAGACACTTTTAGCCAAACTAAATTGGAAATCAATAGTGGCCAAAATTAAGATGAACATAATGAAACTACCAGAGCACAACATTGCTCATGTGGGTTCAAGGTCCTTCAACTAGGGGGATATAAATCTATAACTTAAAGGAACAGTTTTCATTTGCTCAAGCTTAACTTTTTCCAAACCAATATGAAAATATTTCTTCTGAGGAAAACAAAAGAGGGGACCAAAGAGTTGTAGGTACCCATTGACATTCCTGTTTTACATATCAATGGCTGTCTGGTCAGACATTTTTAAAATATCTTTTTTTTCAAGAGTTCACACTTAGATGATTGATAAAGCGTATTTGGCATTCTGTCCCGGGAAAGAGCCCTGAGCTCAGAATATCCTCGAGCCCGGGGCTCCCTCCTATTTGAACGGCGAGAGGGAAGTTTGAGCTAAGGTAGGTCTCAAGAACTCCCCTGCCTGTGAATGTGCTGAGATATATCTGGCTAAGAGTTGTCTTAAGATGCTATTTTGAAGTAGTCAATTTACTTATTGTGTATGTCCTTGGAGGGTGGAAGGAAACCAGGAAACCTGGGGAAAACCTGGAAAAAATGCAAACTCCGCACAGAAACACCGACCGACTCGGAGAGGCGCCGAACCAGCAGCGTTCTTGCTGTGAGGCAACAGTGCTAACCACTGGGCTGTCGTGCTGCCCTATGAGAGAAGGGGAGGAGTAGGGGTGGAAGGGGGGATTCTTCAAGACGAAGACGACTGGAAAGCTCTGGTTATTTATAGTGTCAGTATTCATCTGATTGGTGCAATATACAGCGCTGATGCGGTACCAGCTGTGTTCAATCATAAGCACATGATCCTCTCGAAATTAGTCTATAGATTAACTTAACTTTGTTGTTGTTCTTGTAGAAAGAAACTCTGAGAAACAACTGGTGGTTGATTAAATTCTGAGAGCAGTTTCATTTTGGATCAACCATCAATTTACGGTTTCACTGTAGTCACTGCTAGTTTGTAGAGTCAAACTTCCATTTTGATTCAAGAAAGCCTAGCTTAAACAGTATCTAGCTGCACATGCAAGCTATGACACATGCACTTAACAGAGCTAGTGATGTCATAGTGAGAGGTGAGGTTAGGTGTACGGATTAAATGCAGTTTCAGCTTGCATGTGCACACAATCTGCAACCAAACGTTGCTCGGCATATTTTTTTTAATATATAGTATGAATTAACATCATGTTATGAATTTGTTACACATAGCAAACATTTTTAGTGTTTCTAATGTTTAGGAGAGGCGGGACTGGGAACCCATTTGTCTGAAGTTAAGATTTTTAATTAACATGTGTAACTAACATAAAAATTTCTATATATAAAATCTTTGAATGTTAAAACATGGTCTTCTAGAGAAGTGTTTCCCAACCGTGTTCCTGAAGGCACACCAACAGTACATATTTTGGATGTCTCTCTCATTTGAGCAGTTCATTTCCAGGGTATATGCAGGAATCTTAAAGATAATTTCAATACCTTTTTAAAACTTTTTAAAGACCTTCTCAGAATATTTTAAGACCTCGTCGCCACTTCAAGTTCTAATCAGTATCAAACCTGTAACTTATTAAACAGTTGTTAATAAACAGTTGTAGTTAAATAAATGGAGCACAACCATGCAACAGAACTCAAATAAGCTCTGAGGAAACAAAGCTTTAAAGCAGGGCTGTCCAAACTCGGTCCTGGAGGGCTGGTGTCTTGCACAGTTTAGCTCCAACTTCCTTTACCACACCTGCCTGGAAGTTTCTAGTACACCTAAAGAGCTTGATTAGCTGGTTCAGGTGTGTTTAATTGGGGTTGGAACTAAAACATGCAGGATACCGGCCCTCCAGGACTGAGTTTGGACACCCCTGCTTTAAAGAATAAATTACGTGGTTGTTTTCAGCGACAGGCTTCAGCCACTGTTTAAACTCGTCTTTCTCCAACCAGGAGTACGCAAACTTACATTTTCCAATTTTGCTGTCTGTTTCGCTCTATGGTTTCTCTACATGTGAAGATCATCACCTTTCCTCGTTCGTCGCAAATTACGTGACGTCACCCGAACGGAGGAGCTTGGCCGGATGCGCCCTGGCCTGAACCAATCGCGTGGATCGAGCACGCCGTTGTTAATATTAAAGGAGGAAAATAAATTTATGCTATTTTTGGAGACAAACACTTTGGACAACGCTTAAACAAAATTTAAGACTTCGTAAAAATGCAATTAATACTTTAAGCGCCTTAATTTGATCATAATTGATTTATCAACTTTTTAATACTTTAAGACCCCTCGGACACCCTGATTTCAGGCTTTAGAGTCTATTCTAATGTTCTGATGGGTTGATTTAGGTGTGTTTGAATAGAAAGAGGTTGAAAATGTGTATTGTGGGTGTGCCTTCAGGAACAGGGTTGGGGAAACGCTGATCTAGAGCAACTGTTTAATCAAATTACAAAATGAATTTGAGAATTCTACATCAACATTATTGAACGGATTCATCAATCTTATAAATGAAAAAAAAAAAAAAAGTAGTCTCAGTTCAAATATCTGAAGCCGGAGTAAAAAACAGCAAATTACTACAAAGTTTTAAAAACTTAAACGCAGATAAACGTTACTTGACTTTTTGTAAGTTTCTCTTGAATATTTAAAAATATCTAACATTTTTGGTCAAATTGCTTATTCCACTTGCATGCAAAAACTCCACAAATTGAAACAAAAATGTCAGAGCTCACCAAAAAGCAACCGGTTTGGGGGGGGCCGATAATTTGGCTTAATTTGAATGGAAATGACATGACATCTGTTTGTTAAATGATTGTACATTTAACATTTTGCACCTTGAGGAGAAGCTGAGGACAGCATGCAGTTCTCAAAAGTACAGATGTGGAAAATGATATTTCTGAGAATTGCAATGATACACTGACTCAAGTGCTTTGAGATAAATTTAGGCATTGCATCCATTTATCTAGTGAAATCAAACCCAGTGAGCTTTTTATATGTGATGATGGCATTTATTTAGTGCCATTATAAAATGAAGCAAGTTCATTTACAGATTAAAAAGTTAAATAAAGGAAAAATTGGCCTAGGTATGGAGGAAATTCACTGAAAATGAAAACATGGAAAACAGCAGTCAAGTATACACATACAAAAAAAACCTAAGGAAAAAAAAAAAAAAAAAAAGTTTAAAAACTGTACACATTATATCCATACAACGCATGTAAAACAAGTATGCAGTCTCTCGTCCTCAGTCACAGCGGCTCAAATTGCTTCACTTTCCCATGCTGCTGAGAATGTTGGCCTATGAGAGAGAGAGAGAGAGAGAGAAATAATAAAAACAAGTCATTGTGACCCAAAGGAGCTCTCCTAAATCACATTCAATTGTACTTCTATTATTTTAGTTTTTTTGTTAAGGCACCACACAGACCTTAATGAGTGTGTTTATATGCACATTCTTAAACTGATCATGTTTAAGCTGATATGTGTAATGTCATGTAAATCCATTACCTGGATTTCTTTTGAGTCAAGTTGAAAAACGGCTCAGAAATCAATCAGAATGGGCTTTTGCTCAATACACAGATTTCACACTGCTTGTAAATTCCTTAATCTGTGCTCTAGCAGTTTATTCATGTGTGAGGACACAAGTCACACATAGAAGCAAGAGCACATATGAAAGTTATCTGTGAATTCCATCAAGACCGTCCGCTCTCACCAGTCCTTACTTCAGACACACGTCCAGCTGGAGTCACCACTTCTAGACAGTGGTGGCAGTCATATTTTGTACACTGACACTTTCTTGTCTTAATAAATCTTGAAATTGTCTCAACTCATGCACTTGATACAGAATCATCAAAACAAAACAAAAAAGTGCTGCATTCACTACTGAAAAGCAGCGATATCCTACAACAACACCGCTTCTGGCAAAATCTGGCAAATCTGCTCTCATGTAAATGCGCCTTTTTGTTTGTAGCCGGTTTACTGATAAACATGTACACACACAAAAACCACTGTGTGAAATAATGCGTTTTCTGATTATTTTGTGCAGGTAAACTCACACAGTAAAGCAAACATACCTTTATGAAAGAAGAGAATCGTTTCACTGTAATGCCTTCGATTTTCTTCAGGTCTTCCACCTACAAAGGATGACAAAAAAAAAAAATCCATATTTCAGTATTTAAAGTTTCCTGAATTTCCATGTAGGGTATTTGTGATATCTATTGACTACAATAACATGTAACTGTTTTAGTGTGAGCTGACAGAGTTACTTACTTTACTTTTGGATTGTTTTGTACATTTCAATAAAACAACAATTTGAAAAAGATTTGAAAAATAGAGAAATTATCTTTGCTCCAACAGAGCCCCCCACCCCACTGCACCATTTCTGTACAATATATTATGCACATAAACGATGTCGGAAAAATTTGACATTGTGATATTTCTTTCCTCTGTGATAATTATAATAATAATAATAATAATTCCTTACATTTATATAGCGCTTTTCTAGACACTCAAAGCGCTTTACACATTTTTGGGGGAATCTCCTTATCCACCACCAGTGTGCAGCATCCACCGGGAGGACGCAACGGCAGCCATATTGCGCCAGACCCCACACCACACACCAGCTGATTGGTGGAGAGGAGACGGAGTGATGAAGCTTATTATGATATGGGGATGGTTAGGAGGCCATGATGGACAGAGGCCAGTGGGCAAATTTGGCCGGGGTTAAACCCCTACTCCTTTTCGAAGGACATCCTGGGATTTTTTTAATAACCACAGAGTGTCAGGACCAGGGGCGTTGCTAGTGTCGTAAGGGATAAGGGGCTTAGCCCCAAAAAAGTTGGCCACCCCCCCACAAATACGTTCTAATTAATCCCGCTAAAATACCCCCATTTTCAAATAGGATTATAAGTGGTTTAATAATAAATAAAGGGTGTTTGAGTCTTTTGTGAAGCTTTGTGACTTGTAACACCAAAAAGGAAAAAACATTGATAAATGAACCCACTTCTCATTTACTAGTCTGTTATGAGCCATATCATACCTCTTGCGCCTCCTATCTCCTCCTGATTTGCAGTTTCTGTTTGTTTTTTGAAAATGTAATTTTCTGCATGTCT
The DNA here is from genome assembly GCA_903798195.1 of Danio kyathit. Taxonomy (NCBI): domain Eukaryota; kingdom Metazoa; phylum Chordata; class Actinopteri; order Cypriniformes; family Danionidae; genus Danio; species Danio kyathit. Next base: position 6,347,560 of record LR812530.1, on the reverse strand, counting down.
TCAAATCTGAACTATGATTTATTTTATAGTGCGAGATGTTATCCAGTGTGATACAAAGCTACAAACATGTTCATTTGGACAGAGTGATTAACTGAGGTGTAGTGTTGTCAAGACATTGGAATTTCTAAATTCAATACCCTGCAAAATATTGATATTCAATAGGATACTATTTTTTATATAATAATAACTGTATCAAAAATAGTACAAAAAAATAAAAATATGCTAGAAATATGTTTACTACAAATTTCTTTAGAGGGAGATTTTTTTCAGCTTTCCTCAAAATAGGTTGATGTGGGCAGTGTAGCACTTTAAATGCATGTAAGCAGAGCAGAAATTCCATATATGCCTCACAAAAGTAGTTGAACATGCCAGGAAATCCCTAATATGGACAAAGGCATCCAGCTATTGCTGTAGTTGAATGAAAATAAGATCTGAATAAACATAAAAAGGCTTTAACTGCAACAATAAATGGTTTATATGTGTTCTTTCAGCCATCTTAGGTATTTTCATAATAAAGTCGATTTATAATTCGATGCTAACTGACATAGCATGTTACAGTAGAATATAGCTATAAAATAATATGCTAGATGCATGAACTCACCGTGATTTAACTATTACAGAAACAAATGTGACAGGGTATATCACATCTAAATAAACATGTCTAGATATCTATATCATATCTAGAAAAGTTAGTACAATTTACGTTTTTCTGACTAATTGGCATGTATTTCTACATTTATATGACGCACATTTTATTGATAACAGTTATTTTATTTCACCAAAACTACACACATTTTATACTGTGAAAACAAATATTAAGCTTCATCAGTAGTTAGAACTAATCAGTTTCGCGAAACAGTTGTATTATTACCTCATTAGCTTCAGCTCCTCAAAATAATGAATGAATGATTACACTGCAGTGGCGGGATGTTTTTAACACCATGTGACAACAGTGCCACTCTCACCTGCCGGTAGAAACAGGTACTGCGGAACAGCTGACTGTTTAATTACCCGACATGCTGCTTTAAGTGGACTGCGCGTGATGTATGTGATAATTTTAAGTACTTAGATAACAAAATAAATGTTATACAACCTATTTTTATTTAAGCGCAACATATTCCAAAAGATCAGGGGCTTTAGACAACACATCGGGGGCTTGAGTTTATCGTTTTCCCAAACATCAGCCTGCAACAGTGACTGGTTTTATACAACAGTTAATATGGTGTAGGCTACATTTTATAGTCTGTTCCGTGTGTGTCCTGCATTGCTCATCACCATACCTGTGTGAAGTCTCCATTAATCTCTCTCCAGCCCATGATGAGTTTGGCTTTCTTATCTCCGATCTGCTGCAGGCTCTTGAGCTCCTTCAGAGAGCCCGAGTTGAGCGTCTGCAGGATCTTCTTTCTGGACTGTTCTATTAACGCTGGCTCCAGACGGGACTCCCAGTTGACATCTTCAACAGGAGGAAGATCCACACCTATGTTCTCCTTACCATCACACACCTAACAAATAGACAAAAAAAAACCTTCATCCATTTTCAAGTCAAGCATCTCAGTTATAGCACAGCTGAAAACATACCATTGCTTTTTAAAAAATATAGATAGAGGTAGGGATGGGCGATATGGCCTAAAATCCATATTGCGATATACATTGCAGCCTCTTGCGATAACGATATATATTGCGATATATAAATTATAATAGAACCATTTCAGAACAGGTTACATAGACCCTTAGGAAAGCCAAACTGCTATTTTTTTTTAAGAAATAAAGAAACGTTGCATGTCATTTTGAGAACATTTATTGTGCAAAAGCAAAACTGTAATTAAACAACACAATGTTGCAGATAAATAAACTAAATGTAGTGCCTTTTAGAAAGAAAGACTTCTTTTAAGTCCTTAGTTCCTAAATGCCAAGTTGCAGAGAACAAAAAAACTGGTGTCTTTTTAGTTAAGGAACTTACACTGTACTGAAATTACTTCCAGTATTAAATTAGTCAAATAAAATTGTGTATTGCAGATACTTTAAATAAAAACATATTTCTAACCTGCAGCCTAAGGTAACACATTTGATTTTAAACATTTTGTTCTCCTAATGAAATTAAAACTGGTGTCTTGATCTGCTCTTTCTCTCTCTCTCTCTCCCTCACTCTCTCTCTGTCTGCGTGCTGCTGAGAGATTGAGACGCACCAGACAAAGTTTGCTTATAAAGTAATGCAAAAATGAATACAATTAATATCGAAAGCGAAAGCAGATTCTCGGACATGTCCGGGGAAAATGTATTGTCACCCCAAATAATGAGCTGGATCAGTCTATTTATTCTTCGCGCTCTTCTGTATCCAGCGCGTCTCTGTGGGTCTGCATGCAGAGCATGCGAGTCTGTGGCAGAGTGTTCTCGGTTTCTCGCGAACACAGAACCGGGCCGCCCCAATAATATATCGGCCGCCCAGGTAAAATCTGTGTGGGAAGCGCTGTGTGGGAATCTGTGTGACAAGCTACAATATGCCATGCATGAGGCTCGCAAGTTGTGCGACACGCCTACATTCGGTGCCATGCGTTGCTTAGTGCTGTTGTTGAGAGCGGGTAGATTGCGTCATCAAACATGCATTATCGCGTTAGTGCAAAAGAATTAGAATCTCTATCGTAGGCCAATTTTGTATCGTTTATATCGCATATCGTTTATATCGCCCATTACTAGATAGAGGAAACTGAGAAAATTTGTTTAAAAAAATAGAGCCTACAATCAGTGTAAAAAAAGCACAATTTACATTCTATTTTAATTCATCAATTTACCTGCATATTTAAGGAACAGCTTTTCAAAAATATATTATACTAGGGATGTACCGATTCCAGTACTTGGATCGGATATTGGTTCAATATCGCCTATTTTTGCTGGATCAGGTATCTACCAGCTGGTACCCATTTAAATCCGATTTTGCACGTGCGCTATATTTTGTAATTTAGGTTATAAGCCAACAAAAGCCACGAAGGTAGCCTGTTATAAGGCACTAGAAAGTTGTCATGTAGGCCTATTATATCCCAAATGTTCAGAAGCCACTCTAAAGCTTAATGATGAATATTCAAGTGCTTAAATTCATGTTCAGTTCAGCGCTTCCTGCTGCTGCACCTGCTTAATAATACATTGGACAGATCCTCAACGCACCTATTTCTCCCCTTTGTGCTGCTGTTTTGAAAATGTCCACAGATACCAGAGGGTTTCGTGCTGTGTCTAAGTAAGCGATTCATTCACGCACCGGTTAAGCAGATGCGATATGCGCTGCTCTGTATAATTATTCTCACAATGAGTTTCCGTTCTCTCATCCTTACGACTGAGTTTATTCTTCAGAGGGGAATACTTTCAGTGCTGCGAATAGTTTGTAAAGCCTGGCTCATTGTGGTCAGAGTAGTTGATTAAATTAGTAAAAGTGAAACTGACAAGCGCATTATGGATCATCATTAACAGAAAATGATCTAGTCTAATATAGGTTACTGTAAAACTGTGTACATCTCACTGTAATTTATCACAAGAACTATAGAAACTGTATTGTTTATAAAAAAAAAACAACAACAACAACAACAACAACATGGCACAGTATCGGGATTGGATTTGTATCGGTCGATACTCAGAATTTTGGTATCGGATCCAAAAAAATGATATTGGTGCATCCCTATATTATGCTATATGAAATATACCATGATAATTTAATAACACCTGCAATATTTTGGTTCCTCTTTAAAAAGGTCTTTGATCCTAAACACTTTAAATATCTCAAAAAGACATTGTAAAAGAAAAAAAAATGCATAGAGTGTTTCACCTAAAGCTTTTTGAACTGATTACATTTATATTTTTCGTTTCATAAACATGGTTCTCTTAATTAGAGTAGTAGGATTTGACCAACCAGATGATAAACAAGAAAATAGACCAAGTTGTATGAATAAACATTGGGTCTCATTCCCTAAACATGCATATGCACAAATGTATGCGCAAAATGTACTTGTACCATATGTATGCAATAATCATGTACACCCGGGGCCTGATAAACATGTATAAAATGATCCTGTTTGTTTTTTTAGGACAACAGTATCTTCAGCAGAAAAGATATCCAATGATGCCGTTTTAAATTGTAAAAATCTGTTTTTGAAACAAATGAAGACAGCAGAAGTCTATAATTCATTTAGCCTGACATGTTTCCTCCTCCAAAATATTTTAAATGTTTCTTAAAATAAAGTATATTGTGCTCAAAAGGGAAATAAGATGTTGTTTTTTACCCAGACATTAAAAATATATATATTTTAGAGCAGTAATCACAATACCGTGAAACCATGATATTTTTATCCAAGGTTTTCATACCGTCAGAATCTTATACCGGCCCATGCCTAATATACACATATATATGTAAAATTAGATGTCCAAAAATTCTATAAAGGATGATTATTGTGTCTCATCTTGCGTTTGGAGGCATGGAAACTGTGACTGTTTCTTGAATGCTTCCTGAGAGTGATGAATGGCTTTTAAGGCCACGACAAATGCATTTTTGCTGCATGAGCCGCTTTTTAAAAATTGGTTTTCTATTGGCATCAAGTTTTTTGCGAGGTGCCCACGTGCATCTCAAAAATAAAAAGGAAGGTTTTCGTGAGAAGTTCAAATGTGCATATAAATACAAAAAAAACTTACTCAATGAATACTGAATGAGATCCAGTGTTCTTGAATAAAAAAAAAAAAAGACCCATTTGAATTGGATGATTAAAATTAATATGGTCCACTAAAAAAAAAAAAATGTGCACACTGACCTCAGTTTGGACACGCTTCTTCTTAACCAAGGTCTGTGAGGGTTTGCAGACCACTGCAGACTGCTTTAAGGGCTGCACCTGAGAGACTGAGGAGAAGAGAGAGGTCCTTATTTATTAAATGCAGCATAAAACTTGATGCGTACATTTCCAAAACATGCATTTCTAAATGTATCAGTTCACATAATCAGCATAAAGGCAGTGATATACTTGAAAATCAATCGAAGAACAAACTGATGTTGCATACTGAACAAAAATTTGGCAAAATAATAAAAAAAAAAAAGTCAGAAAACAAAATTCTGACGCTGTATTTGATGCTGTAAAGCTGCTTGCTTCCAAGCACTATACTGTATAAAAGCATGTTGTAAGAGCAGAGCTCATGCAAACATACCCACACATTTATGTTCAGTCTCCAGGTAAACGAAATCTCTTAAGTGGTTTAATAACCCAGTTTACAAGATGTCAAATAAGTCTCTATTGTCCCTAGAGTGTGTATGTGAAGTTTCAGCTCAAAATACAACAAGAGTACATTTTAAGAACTGCCTCTTTTAGGCTTTGATCCAAATTATGCCATTTTGGTGACTGACGCTTTAAATGCAAATGAGACTGCACTCACAGCCTCTTTTAATAAAATATTACCTTTGGCAGGTATGGTGTGTAAACTCTAATGGTGGACGGCTGCTTCTCACTCAGGGCTGTTTATGCTAATGAGGGAGTGATAGTCACTAATGGGCGGCGCTTTCCCACTCTGATTTCCCACTAAATTAGGGCCAGGCTATTAATCAAAGGCCATTTTCCTGCACATTTTGTCACTAAATCTAGTCCCAGTAAACCTCCAGCACATGCTTAAATCTCCAGCCCTAATTTACATCAAGCATTTCACAGTAGTTTATGGCAGAACACTGGAGTAGCTGCTGCTATAAAATCTTCAATAAAAAGAACATGAAGAATATTTGGCTTTTAAACAGGTTTAATGTTTAAAACAAATATACAGTTATAACTTTTTGACTCCTGGAGATTAGATCATCTGACACCCTTTTATTAGAGCATCCTAAAACTGCAACACGGTGGTTTTAATGCAATAGTGGCATCAGACTATGACTTTGGATGTTGATCAAAATCTTGCTGCGCAACAGAACAACACATAGCAAGCTGGCTAGCTGTTGTATTAAAGTTTACTTTGTTGTTTGACAGCTTGAAATTAAAACAATTTTTTTTTTTAAACATGCGTAATTTAGCCTAATTTTTGTCTTAATGATGATTAAATTCACTATGATGCAACAAGGCACATCTCATGTCTGTATCTGAGCTGTGATCAAAAGGAGGGGGTCATTATTTTAGAAGACGACAGAAAAATAAAAAAAAAAACCCACCCAATCCTGTAGTTCTATCGTTTCAGCTACTCTCGAACAGAAGACAAAAGCCTGATTCAAGCAAAACTATGTCATTCTTTCATTTTATACCTTTGATCATGAAACAGAAATGCACCTCACTTCTCCCACTATCTTACGAACCATGAAATCATCCACCGCATCAGAGTTCTCAGGGTGATTTAAGGGGGCTGATCAGGTTCCATAATTTTTTTAAAAAAAAGGAACATGCTTAAAGACATCGCTTTAAATGTATGAAAGAAATTAAGAGAACAAAAAATTAAGGAAAAATGGTTGATGATGACCTTAACATCATACCTTTAAGGTGATCTTATGGTCTTTGATGTAACGGATACATTCACAGATGCATGATTAATCATTAAGACTCAAACACCTACACAGTCATATATTTCTAAAAGACAACACATCATGTTTTATTTATTTATTTTATAATAATTTTTGGGGGGTTTTCACCTTTATTAGATAGGACAGTAGAGAGAATTGACAGGAAAGCATGGGGAGCGGAGAGAGGGCAAGGATCGGCATAGGACCGCGAGGCGGAATCGAACTCAGGTTGCCGTTAGCACCAGAGTGCATGTGTCGACGCACTAACCACTACACCACTGGCACCGACCACATCATGTTTTATTAAACTTTTTTTGAGATTGCCTAAAACACTGATTTATACATTAATATAAATCTGAAGCTTGTGTTATTGGATTGGTCATTTAAATCAAGATAGAAAAAAACTAAATAATATTAATAATAACAAAAAAATTAGCTTAAAAATAAAATGAATAAATAAGGTATCTTGGGGTTTTGTTCACGAGTGAGGGAAAGATGAAACGTGAGATTGACAGGCGAATTGGTGCAGCGGCAGCAGTAATGCGGTTGATGTACTGGTCCGTTGTGGTAAAGAAAGAGCTGAGCTGAAAGGCAAAGCTTTCGATTTACCGGTCAATCTTCCTACTCTCACCTATGGTCATGAGCTTTGGGTCATGATCGAAAGGACAAGTTCTCGGATACAAGCAGCCGAAATGAGTTATTGCGATAACCAATATTATTGTCATTTTAACACCATTATATAAATGGCAGAATGACAATATAATATCACAAAGCAAGTACACTTCCAAAGAAGACATAATATTTTATTCTTAAGACTATTTATAGTCATTTTAATAATTTGTTAATTAGGCATTGGAATCAGAATGTAAAAATGTATCCTCTATCTATTTTCAGTTGTCAGACACCCACATAAAAATATATATAAAAAAATAAATAAATAAAAATCGATAGTAAATACTATGGAGTTTATCCATACTGACACTGACTCCTCTAATTGACCCTTCGCTAAGCCACACCCGAAAACCGCCACACACCAATCGTGGCTTAGCAAACGTAGCTATGCGCAGGAGGTCTGTCAAGCTTTCGAGTGAGGGAAACAAACCAAAGCGTTGTGCATATAGATTGTGCAAATCTGATAATCGGTATGCTAAAAGTTTGGACGAGGTGGTGGAATTTTTTTCCCTTCCCAAAGCCTAAAACCCAAGGGGAGAAATGCCAGCGTAGATCAAGCTGCGTCAGGGGCCGTAAAAGCAGCACAATTCAGTCATATTCCCATCTGTTTTAAGCTACAAATATTTGGATTGCATATCAACAGAACAAAACAGAGATATGATCACAAACTGAGCACTTGCGATCAATATACAGTTGAAGTCAGAATTATTAGCTCCCCTGTTTATTTTTTTCCTCAATTTCTGTTTAACGGAGAGAACTGTTTAACACATTTCTAAACATAATAGTTTAATAACTCATCTCTAATAACTGATTTATTTTATCTTTGCCATGATGACTGTAAATAATATTTTATAAGATATTTTTAAGACACATTTATACAGCTTAAAGTGACATTTAAAGGCTTAACTAGGTTAATTAGGTTAACTAGGCAGGTTAGGGTAATTAGGCAAGTTATTGTATAATGATGGTTTGTTCTGTAGACTATCTAAAAAAAATAGCTTAAAGGGGCTAATTATTTTAAAATGGCTTTTAAAAAATTAATTTATTCTAGCCGAAATAAAACAAATCAGACTTCCTCCAGAAGAAACAATATTATCAGACATGCTGTGAAAATTTCCTTGCTCTGTTAACATTATTTGGGAAATATTTAAAAAAGAAAAAAAAAAAAATTCAAAGGGAGGCTAATAATTCTGACTTCAACTGTACCTCACCCGCAGTTGTTTTTCAGTAATTTCTAACCCTCATGTCCACATCAGAGCTACAGTTCACCGATGTTTTCGTCTGTCTTTTGGAGATTTAGTCATTGGTGATGACGTTATAGTGGGTTAGTGTCTGCTTTTATATTTGGTGTCGGATTAATATTTGTAGCTTCAAAAAGTAGCTTCATTGCAACTTAGAAATTAACTCATAGTGTAGCTAGTTACTTTTAGAAGTGTAGTATGACTGTAGCAGTAGCTTTATGAGCACGAAGCTGGCCATGTCTTACCCTGTAATGGAGTAACAACGGCCTGCTGTTTGCGTGGTTTGGCGGCTGTCGACTGTTTTCTGTGTAGGGGCGGCAGATCGGTCTTGAAGAGAAGTGCATCTTTGGACTCTTTCTCAGTGGTTTCTTTCTGCTTATTAAACATGTTGGCTTTGTCCTCCAGCTCCTTCTGTTTCTCCTTCAACATCTGGAGGAACAGCAGATCAAAAAGTCACCCACCAGCAGTTTCAGCTGCTGCCAAAGCATTTTCTCAAACAAAAGCACTCACGTCTAGTTGAAAACTGGGTTACGGATCATGCGGACTTCAGTACAGTTCACAATTGGTATTAGTAATCCGACCTAATTTGCAATCTGTCCCAATATGATGGATTAACGGAGTCTGTCTCACTGCTGCTATTTCCACAGAAACGGCTTTAGCCTCATTCGAATGGGACTAGTTTTAGTTGGGGACGTTTGAGACATTTCTGTTTTAACTCTGTCTGAATCTGCCATGCTTGTCTTTTTCCCTCACATGACCACTGTAAAAATTCCAGAGCAAATTACCTATTCACTTGTTAAGTGTGACATCATGCAAACTGGCTTCCGGGTCCAATCGCTTTATCAAACTATATGGGAAGACTGAACAAATAGTAATAACAAACCGTTGCAAAGCGATGAAATATTTTTGAAAATCACGATAGCAATACAGTTGAAGTCAGAATTATTAGCCCCCCCCTGTTTATTTTTTCCCCCAATTTCTGTTTAATGGAGAGAAGATTAACGCATTTCTAAACATAATAGTTTTAATAACTCATTTCTAATAACTGATTTATTTTATCTTTGCCATGATGACAGTAAATAATATTTGACTAGATATTTTTCAAGACACTTCTATACAGCTTAAAGTGACATTTAAAGGATTAACTAGGTTAATTAGGTTAACTAGGCAGGTTAGGGTAATTAGGCAAGTTATTGTATAACGATGATATATAAAAAAAGAAAAAAAATTCAAAGTGGGGCTAATAATTCTGACTTCAACTGTATATCCATGCCTAATATCCAATGGCCAGAAAGAAATGCATTTTTTTTTATAAATTGTTCAAATATTGATGTCTGAGATGCAGCAAGTCCGGAAACTGTTGTATACACCATGATATTATATACAATTCACTTTAATGTGTGATAGGACTAAAAAGTAGTCATAACCTAGGCATGGGCTGGTATAAGATTCTGACGGTATGATAACCTTGGATAAAAATATCACAGTATTGTGATTACCGCTCTAAAATATCTTTTTAAATGTCTGGGTAAAAAACAAACACTTTTTCCGCTTTGAACACAATGGCTGCATCCCAATTCACATACTCTATATGTATACTATATGGTACGCTAAAACAGTATGCGAGAAGTACCCGGTGAACTCCTACTACCAGCAAGATTCTGAAGTGCGCATCCGACGGACGATACGATATCCCATGATGGACCATGAGAATTCATGAATGGGAGTGAAGCGGGTATGTCACATGATGACAAAATGGCATCCGTAGTACGTATGAGCTCATTCATACTACTCACATTCATACTGTATAGAATGTACTTCTCTATCGGTTGAGCAGTAAATTCAAATTTAAATGCTGTACCTACTGAGAGTAGTCGATTTCAGACGCAGCCTATATATTTTATTTTGAGAAACATTTAAAGTATTTTGGAGCAGCAAACATGTCAGGCTAAATAATTTAAGTAAACCATTGACTTCTGCTGTCTTCATTAGTTTCAAAAACAAAGATTTCTTTACAATTTAAAATAGCATCTTTGGATATCTTTTCTGCTAGAGATACTGTTGTCCTAAAAAAACAAAAGAAAAATCTTACATATACTGTAGAAACTGTATAACAGAAAATATTAGCGGTTTTAAAACCTTGACTTTTCAAAACTATGATATACCTTGAAAACGGTTATCGTCCCATGCCTATCATAAACAAATATTTTCTCAATTCAAATGATTCGTGGCTTGGACCTGGAAACAGTATGTCATACATCATGACATAAGATGATTGATTTTCAGCAAACTCAGCAGTAAGGGGAGAAATCTAATTAAGTACTGAATGTGAATGCCTGCGGGGAAAAAAAACAACAACTTTTTTTGTATTTTGGTCAACGTGAACTACAGTACAATCTCTAGCACGTAAATATTCAGGTTTTTGCACGCCAATAATGGATGTAGATGTGTCTGAAAGCATGTAAAAAAAATAATTATTAAAAAAATGCAGTTAACAAGAGTCAAATCACATAAATTGTTAAAACTAGCTACTGTAATATCAGATTCAGGTAAGAATACTTTAATTTCTGCAGTCAATTACATGATGTAAAAATTATACAAGTTAAAACGTGTTTATTCCAGTGGGTTTATTATAAAAAGTTGTATAAAACCATCATGCAAAAATTTTGTAGAATGTATATTATGTTTTACTTTACATTCCAAAGTGCTTAAATTAGGGCTGCACGATATTAGAAAAATCTGATATTGCGATTTTATTTTTCTGCGATAAATATTGCGAGATGAATACAGTTTCACAAGATAGTTTGAATAGCACTATTTGACAGTTTTCTGGGGATTCTAACAGTATTCAGGTACAGAAATTAAATAATTGCAATGCAAAAAAACTGTATACTTGTATCAGTTGTATAAATTGTCTTGTATCTTGTCCAAGTTTCTTGTATATCAGGTAAAAAAAAAAAAAAAAAAAAAACGCCTTGAGGAAAAGTCAAAATTAAGTAGGATTTTTTTTCCCTAAAACTTGCTAAATTACCTGCCAATGGAGTTATTAAAATATTCTTATTTATTTTCACTTTGAATTGGAGATATTTGGGCTAGAGACTAGACAAAAATTCTAAGAAAGATTTTTTTTTTGTTGTTGCATAAATAGTCTAAATAATTAAACGCGGTTAATCTGTTACACCTCCAAACATCCTACTTTTTGTGCCCAAACAAGGCCTTAAAAACCCATGCAAATGATAAACTTTCACTCTATTAGGGTTAAACTTAGCAGTGACTACAAAACAGATGTGTTGCCTGGTCAGCTATAATTTAGACTCAACACTGCAGATCTTGCAATGTGGTTATTGCAGATGCCCACACTGCGATATCAATGCTGAAACAATATATTGCGCAGCCCTAGATTAAATGTAAATCAACATAATTTCAAAATACATTTGAACAATTTTCAGAAATTGTGTTAAATTGCAGTTTTTCGATTATATTCCTGAAAGATACTTTTATATACATCCTGAACACCAGACACTCCGAAATAAACACAGAAATGTTAGTCCCATTCTAATCCATACATGCAATGACAGACATCGGCTAATTTCCAGTTCATTCAAATTCAGGTGTAAGTGCTGTTCAACAGTTTTAAGTGTACAAATGCTACCTGGATTTCTTTTCGGGACTGTGCCACAGTTTTGAGCAGGTTGAGTCTCTCCCTCTCAGCTGAGCCCATCATCATCTTCTCCAGAGCCAGGAGTCTGTCCAGAACTGATGAATCTGGTGAACTGAAACATTTCAACTTTTAGCACACAAGAAAATCAGATGTGTGTTCATACATACTCATTTACATTTATGCGTGTATCAGGGTATATGCAGGAATCCTAAAGGAAATTCTAATACCTTTTTAAGACTTTTTAAAGACCTTCTCAAAATATTTTAAGACCTCGTCACCACTTCAAGTTCTAATCAGTATCAAACCTTTAACTTAAACATTTGTAGTTAAATAAATCAATGGAGCACAAACGTGCAACAGAACTCAGATAAGCTCTGAAGAAACAAAGCTTGAAAGAATAAATTACAACATAAATTCAGCCACTGTTAAACTAGTCCTACTCCAACCAGGAGTATATGCAAACTCGCATTATGCCATTTTGCTGTCTGTTTTGTTCTATGGTTTGGCTAAATGTGGAGAGCGTCATATCTCCTTCCCGCGTTTTTCGCAAATTATGTGACATCACCTGGACAGAGAGCTTGGCTGGATGCACCCGGCCTGAACCAATTGAGGAAAATAAATATATTTATACTTTTTTGGAGTCAAACACTTCGAACAACGCTTGAACAAAATGTAAGATCTCGTAAAAACGGGATTAAGACTTTAATACCTTTTAAGGGCCTTCATTTTCTCATAATTGATTTATCAACTTTTAATACTTTTTCAGACCCCGCGGACACCCTGTGTATGTATACAGTGCATCCGGAAAGTATTCATAGCGCTTCACTTTTTCCACATTTGTTTATGTTACAGCCTTATTCCAAAATGGATTAAATTGATTTATTTCCTCAACATTCTACACACAATCCCCCATAATGACAATGTGAAAAAAGAGTTTTTGAAACTGTTGCAAATTTATTAAAAATAAAAAAACCTGAAAAATCACATGTACATGTTATGTACAGCTGAAGGTAAAATTATTAATCCTCCTGTGAAATTTATATTCTTTTAAAAATATTTCCCAAGTGATGTTTTACAGAGAAAGGAAAATTCACAGTGTCTCCTATTATTTATTTTCAACTGGAGAAAGTCTTAGTTAAGTTTAGCTGGAATAAAAGGAGTTTTTAAATGTTACAGTCAATATTATTAACCCCTTAAAATCTTTCCCCCCTATTGGCTACACAACAAAACACTGTTGTCCAATGACTAATTAACCTAGTTAAGCCTTTAAATGTCACTTTAAGCTGAATACTAGTGTCCTGCAAAATAACTAGAAACACATTATGCACGGTCATCACTGCGAATACAAAAGTAGTGATTATTATTAGTGTTTTTAATTGTACAAAATTACTATTATTGTTAATAAAACTATTATATTTTAAAATGTGCTGAAATAAATCTAAACAAATTCACTCAGAAGGGATAATTTTGCCTTTATATACAATTTTATTTATAATACTTCCTTTGCCTTCACCTGTGATCCCTAGATTGAAATACCAAAATGTTGTTTTAACGTAGCTTAAAAATTTGTGTTCAAGTAATTAGAAAGTATAATAAATACGTTTAAATAATACATTTTAACCGATTTGCTTTAAGACACCTATGTCTCATCTGGGATCATCTACAGCCTTTAGAATCTACATTTTAACTGCATTCTGGAGGTCCAAACTAGTGAGTACCACTGAAATACCTTATATGGAAAAAAAATGTTTGAAATGCATGAAAATGCTTTCCTCAACAAAACAAACAATTTCATCTGTGACATTATGTTTTGTTCTAGAAGTGAACCAATCCTTTAAAAGCCATTCACAGCAAACAGCATCACTGAAAAGCTGAGAGATGTTCTCCCTATTAATGCCCAACACGGCACATTCAGCCTGTGGTTTTCGCTATAGGGAGTTTTAATTTAAGCACCAGCTACCAAATCCTGGCCTACTGCACAAAACCGGGACCTGTTAAAGTGCTCACTCATACAGTGACCAGTTTACCAGCCGTCACACATGCTGTCTTTACCTCTGTGGATGTAAGGGCGGTGATGGGGAATGTTCAGCTTTCTTCCCCTCTTTGGACCTCTTGTTCTGGGGCTCTCCAGAACCTCCAGCCTCCTGTTCCTCTCTGGTTCTCTTTCCAGGAGCTAAAACAGCAAAATTGTGAATTATTGCATATTGTGAAACATTGCAATGTGTTGCTTCTTTTAAATATTGCAGAAAAAAACAGTATTTTTATTTATAATTAGGTTGATCGGGGCAATTTTGTGAAAACACATACATTTAATGAATGACATTAATAATATATATATATATATATATATATATATATATTTAAAATGCAAAATTATTTCTAGATCTAAATTATCTTTGTAATTAGTAAAATTGCAAAGCTAAAACTGTGAAATAAATCCACAATTATTTATTTTATTAATATTTTTTTACTTTAGTTTTTTAGGCCACATCCCCCATGTTCAGACCTACTCAACACTAGGGGAAAGAATTGAAAATAAAATGATAATAATAAAAAACAAATTAAATATTGTAACAGAACACTAGTAAAAAAAATAAAAAATAAAGTTACAGTAAAATGACGACACTCATGCCTTCATTTCTTCTTTTAAACCATAACCCATCAAGCTTTAATTTTGGCAAGTTGCTGACAAACTATACATATATTAGTGGTGTAACAGATCACAAGTCTCACGGTTTAGATCACACTACGGTTTTTAAGTCACGGATCGAACCATTTTTCGGATCAGCAAAAAAGGAGACAAATGTTACTTGCTTTCCATTTATACAAAAATATTACGGCAAAAACCACTGGTTTTAACAACCAGAACTTCGAACCTGTGATTTTAATAAAAAATGAAAATCAAGAAAGAACTGAAAAAAAAAAGGAAAATATTCAATGCGAAAAACTATCTTTGCTACGGTTGTTGATAATGCTAAATAGAGAAATCTAACATCTTGTACAACATATCATATTCATTTTCAATTAATGATTCGTCAATTCACACTTAAAATTCATGTTTCATTATCGGTGGATCATTTTTGGAAACCTATTCAGTGACATAATTTTAATGGTTGTTTGTCGCCACCCACTGGTTACACAGTGTAATTGCTACAACATTCACCAGCACTTCGGTGTTATTTAACGGTTTGTAACGAACTGAAAAAGTGTAAAAACTGAATCTCTCGATCAAACGCAGATTTGAATGTAGCGCTTCTAGGGATTAATAAACATGCAAATCATTATCATTGATCATTCATGTTGCATGGGTTTGAATTAAGATCCCGATCTTTTAATGTTTAATTGTGCAGTATTACACTGAATTCATTAGTGCAGGCTAAACAAACAGTGACAGAAAACACCTTTAATTAATAGCCTAAGAAAGCATTTAGGTCCCACCACAATATTTTATATCATTATAACATCAACCAATATATCAACCGTGATCCGTTACACCCCTAACATATACATATATGTTTATATTCTGCCAGTTTTTAAATAATAAAAGAAATCAAGATTGCTTTTAGATAATATATCATGCAGCCCCAAAAAAATCCAATTATCATTCAGAAAATGATATCTTATGACTGCTCACCAATCGTAGGGGCCAAAACAGTTTCTCTGACAAAGGGTCGATTGACAATCTGCTTAGACTTTGCGGCGAAATTAAGTGCCGAAAAGGTGTCGAAGTAGTATTTGTACTCCGGTGCGATGTTTGTGATCATGACAGAATGTGCGGATCCACCCAGAGAGTCCTGCAGCAGGCGGGTGAGTTTACTGTCTCTGTAGGGCACGCGGCCCCCAGCCCCTGTGTTCAGAGCGTCCACCACCTTACTGAGCGTGAACAGAGACAGGTTGATTGCACCGCTCTCCTTCAGACGAATGCCCTGGTTTCCCGTGCGCCGGTTGTCCTCTGAACCGGCAAGATCCACCAAATAAAGCTTTCCTGTTTGCTGTCTGTGTGGTGGACCACGCTGAGACTTCACCACCTGAGAGGACAAAACATTCATGTGTGTGTGAGACTGGCGGTTTACATCACTTTAAATGTTTTAGATTAAGTTTGAAGGATTTAATTAAATTAATAATGCAAATTGATATCAAGTCAATAAAAAAAATTATATATATAAAATTATACATGTTATACATTATGTACACTAAATTAAATATATTACTGGTACAATTATATTAATTTATAAAACTTAATTATATATTCATTGTCACAAATATATTATATCAGGGTATATGCAGGAATCCTAAAGGTCATTTCAATACCTTTTTAAGACTTTATAAAGACCTTCTCAGAATATTTTAAGACCTCGTCGCCACTTCAAGTTCTAATCAGCATCAAACCTTTAACTTAATAAACAGTTGTAGTTACATAAATCAATGGAGCACAACCAAGCAACAGAACTCAGATAAGTTCTGAAGAAACGAAGCTTGAAAGAATAAATTATGTGGTTGTTTTCAGCGACAGGCTTCAGCCACTGTTTAAACTCGTCTTTCTCCAACCAGGAGGTACGCAAACTTACATTATCCCATTTTTCCGTCTGTTTCGCTCTATGGTTTCTCTACATGTGAAGAGCATCACATCACCTTCAGCGTTTGTCGCAAATTATATGACATCACCCGGACAGAGGAGCTTGACCAGGCACACCCGGCTCGAACCAATTGAGTGGATGGAGTACGACGTTGTTAATATTAGGAGGAAAATAAATATATTTATGCTTTTTTGAAGTCAAACACTTTGGACAACGCTTGAACAAAATTTAAAACCTCGTTAAAAATGTGATTAAGACTTTAATACCTTTTAAGGGCCTTAATTTTCTCAAATGATTTATCAACTTTTAATACTTTAAGACCCCGTGGACACCCTGTATATTTATATATAAAGCTATATTTTATATGATGTAATTGTACCAATA
The DNA here is from genome assembly GCA_903798195.1 of Danio kyathit. Lineage (NCBI taxonomy): Eukaryota > Metazoa > Chordata > Actinopteri > Cypriniformes > Danionidae > Danio > Danio kyathit. The sequence continues at coordinate 6,330,526 of LR812530.1, read as the reverse complement.
AAACAATCTCTGAAATGGAGTCCTCTACAAGCTCTGTTTTGTAATTTTTCTGCTTGTTTTCATTCTATAATTCATTGGCTATGTTTCCATTCACCTATTTTTATGCACATTTTGGATTATCGCATAAAAAAAATGCTTGATGGAAACGCCAAGATGCACACCAATTTTGAAAATTTTTTGCGTATAACTGAGTAAGGTAAGCTTTTTGTTCAATAATAAAAAAATATATGCATAAACTGTGATGAAAACACTTACCAAATAAACTTCAATATGTGGATTAAAAGAAAAAGTCATGTGATTTTGTTATGAGATCATGTGATGATGATAAAAACTGCAAGTCCTTTATGCAATATATTGAATTAGCATATTTGGATGAAACATAGCTAATGTATCAAAATTGGAGGTAATTGGTGGTAACATGATAACATGAAATGAACGAATAAAACTAGCAATTTTATCTTTTGTTTAATTTAATTATTTTTTAAATTGTTTTATTTGTTTTGCGAATCAAAGAGATTTACACTAAAATGAATCAATTAAAAACATGGTCAAACAAGTTTATCATTTCTTTAATGAAATATTACAGCTCTTATAACTTCAATAATTAACATTTACCAATTTCTTTTAAATTAAACCATATAATCGTGAAGGGTTGTTAATGAACTGCACAAAAAATGTAAGAATTCTGCCAATTCAAAAGCAGTCTGGAAATGTATATTCATCAATCATCATAATTGTAATTAAAAGCACAGCCACCGTTTTAAACCAAAAATCTGAAGTGAATAGATGATTATAAATTATCTAGAAATGTAAGATTATAATTTGCACTTCTATCTGCATTGTGAAAATCCTTTATAATACTGACATAAGTGTCCTCTCTCAAATACATCCAGCAGACACAGCAAAAGTCTGTGGTTTTTAATGAGAAAGATTTAATTTCAGCACCAGCTACCAAATCATGGTCTACCACACAGAGACCAGGACCTGTTAAAGTGCTGATGGAGAAGCAGAATGAAGAGAAGTGAAGAAATCAAACCTTTATGAGGAGGATGGCGTGACTGCGGCTGGAGCGCTGGTTGAGTTTAGTAGAGGCCGTGGTTCGGTTGAGACTCGCGGGGATGAAATGAGTGTCAAAATCAGCAAAAGATGAGAGAGGAGTGTGTGTTAACCCGGGAATGAGGATGTTTCTGTCCTTGTCTTCACGGATGGGCAGGTCCTGGGAACCTGGGGACAACAGATCCAGCACCTAAAGAGAAAACGAAAATCAATATTCCAGAGCAGCGCTCCACTGAAATGAGCTTTAAAGGTCCCATCAAATTAAAGTTTTTTAGATGTTAGTATCAGTATTGTTAGTGTTTATGATATTTATAAGCCAATGTGCTCCGCAGTGGCAAAATTCAAGTTTAAAAGAGATAAAACTGATATAAACATGTAAAGCTTGTAGATTGTCAATTCTGCCTAAATGGATCAACGATTTTTTTCACGTCACCTCATACTTCAGTTTCTCATGAAAACATGACTAATCGAATGCTCTCTAGTGCATCTGACATGCCCCGCCCACTTCAAGATGCTTCACATTTGATACACTTGAGCTCAACCACTCACTGGCAGAGCGATGATAAAACAAAATGCTATTGGCTGTTTTTTTAAGGGGAGGAGCTACACTGTCCCATCCTCTTCATGTTTCAGTTGATATTACATTAAACATCAAATATAAAAAAATGCACATTTCAAAGCACTTCACGGGACCTTTAACTGTGTGTGTGTGTTTGTTTTTATTTCCTGCTAGGGACTGAATGCACACAGACTCATGGGAACTTGTCACCATAGGGACCAAAATAAAGTTTGAATAAAACAACAACATTGCTAAACACTGCTAACAGATCTCTCTTCAGATTTTAGACACCTTTTCAGAAAAGTAAATGCTTCTTGAGGTTATTTAGATATTTATATTGTAAAAACTGAAATACAGAGAAACTTTACACACTACATGCAATTCTTAATACCAAAGTTTCATGAATTTCTGCTCATTTTATGGCCTTATGTTTAATAGCAAATTAGCAATTTAGACCCACTGAAACCCTCTTATGGGTCACTGAAGCCAGCAGTAACGACTGCTAAAACATGTTTACAAACATCGTAATAAACTACATTTGTATACAAATTTGCAAGACATTTCAATTAAACAATACGTGTACAGCAGTGTTGGTGATACTATGTTTTTAAATAAATAGTTCACCCAAAACTGAAAATTCAACAAACTTGTTTGAGTTTCTTTTTCCTGTTGAACAAGTTATTTTGAAAAATGCTGGAAACCAATAACCATTGGTTGTGTCAGTATAGAGCAGTAGGTCCGAATTCATACTATTCAAAAAACAGCATGCGAGAAATACCCGGATGACCTACTACTTCTGGAGAGATTCTGAAGTGTGCATCCAATGGATGGTCCCATGATGACAAATGGCGGATGTAGTACATCATTTTATATAGAGCATATTTTTCTGTGGTACTTTTCTAATGGTTGAAAATTCACATTTAAATGAAGTACCTATTCAAGCAGTAGGCAATTTCAGCCACAGCCATCATCTTCCATAGTATTTTTTTCTTACTATTGCAGTCAATGGTGACTGATTTTTAACATTCTTCAAATATATATTTTGTGTTTCACAGAAAACAAACTCAAAGGTTTGGAACCACTTAAAGGGGAGTAAACAGTGAGTGATTTATTTTTTGTGAACTATCCATTTAATTAAACAGCAGTAGAGCAGAAGACTCTTCTCAAATCCTCACGCTTCAACATTTTGAACAGAAGTTCAATTTCCACACTGAAAACTAAGCTGATGCACCTTTTCATTGTAGATTTCCAAGTAAGACATCCCAATGGAGTACTCCCATCCATCTTGCTCTTTTTTCTGAGCTCCAACCAGATTGAAGACCTCCTTCACAGCCCTGGGAATAACACCCGGCTGCTCTTGGCTGCCCAGCATGGTGTGGGTCTTTCCTGAGGTGAGGAACAAGAATGATTTTAACAAATGTAAAAGATGAAGAGACAGGGGTGGAGGAGAAGAGAAGCCCTCTTACCTGCTCCAGTGGGTCCATAGGCAAAGACACTGGCGTTCTGACCGTTGAGGATGTGTGGGAGGATTGGCTTGACGGAGGTCAGAAACACCTCCTGCTGTGTGGTCTGTTCACCATGAAACACATCAAACCTAAAAATACACATGGATATAGATATACATGTGAATTAGTTACTGCAAAAACCAATAACTGCATTATTTGCCTAATTCCAAGATTTATGGATGCAGCAAAATTACGGCTTCTAAAAAGATTGTCAAACCAGTATAGGGATACAACGATTAACCGGTTTCACTATTAACCGCACTTTAGACGCTAAATGTAAAATCTAAGTGTCTAAGCAGGGCTTGACTCTAACTTTTTTCAGGAGTAGCACATGCGCTCCTAAGTTGAAAAACTTAGGAGCACATTAAAGAATTTTAGGAGCGCAGTGAAAATATATAAAATAAATAGTGTTTTTGCCTAATTAATGTGCGCGAGGAGATCTTTAGAAGCAAAGCGATGTCATTCATTTGAATACAATAAGTCCAATAGGCTTTATTTTACTGTAACAACAGCTTAAATAGTGTTTAATAATTATTTATAAATTAAGCTGTATGGAGTTTAGCTAGCGGTCCACAGCAGGACTGGGATCAAACTGCTCTAATGAAGGCCTCTTTAGGCGATGCGGTGGCGCAGTAGGTAGTGCTGTTGCCTCACAGCAAGAAGGTCGCTGGTTCAAACCTCGGCTGGGCCAGTTGGCATTTCTGTGTGGAGTTTGCATGTTCTCTCCGTGTTCGCGTGGGTTTCCTCCGGGTGCTCCAGTTTCCCCCACAGTGCAAACGCATGCGCTATAGGGGAATTGGGTAAGCTAAATTGTCCATAGTGTATGTCTGTGAATGAGTGTGTATGGTTGCTTTCCAGTGATGGGTTGCAGTTAGAAGGGCATCCGCTGCGTAAAGCATATGCTGGATAAGTTGGCGGTTCATTCCGCTGTGGCGATTCCACATTAATAAAAGGGACTAAGCAGAAAAGAAAATGAATGAATGATTGAAGGCCTCTCTAAAGTGATCTGAATCAAGTCTTCAGTGGTAGACATGCCTACAGTAGGCAGCTTTTTGTTCAATTTTTGATCCAGTTTCGAGCTGAAAAATCTTTCACACTGGGCAGCAGAAATAGAGCATTATTAATAAGTTATTAAGTTAATAAAAATGTGCAGTATGGTTAGTGCATACATTCACATGACCAGAGCTATTTAATCTGTGTTTGTATCATAAGAAAATTATGGCTGTATCAATGCTCCCAAACAAAACATTATTAATTTTACAATAATATATATATTGTACATATTATCTTAAATATAAATATACTTGCCGTAGCTATATTGAAACACATTTTCTCCACAGCACATAAAATATTGTGACTTTTGAGAATAATTTTATCAAAATTTATATTATTTGCATAATATATTCCACCGATTCCACCCTATACTTCCCACATGGGAAAAATAAGACAATGTAAAGAAAGACACAAATACAACCTCATGTGCAAAGCTGACACTGTTTATCAGAGCACTTTATCTTTCTGGGCTTTTTAAAGAAGAGCGTAGGCCTAATATAGGAATGCCTCTATGAATTAAATTTTCCTTCTGCCCCAAAGTAATATCATCCTTTCTATTAAACTTTAATAACCTTCAGCAACAGAATGATTTCTTATTCCTATTTAACAGACAATTAAAAACTAAAATGTTAAGCATTTAACACCTTTTGCATGACACTCTTACTATCCATGTCCACCACTGACAGGTCAAATCTGCTCTCTCTCTGCTGCTGAGAGATTGATACGCAACGGGCCAAAGTGTGCATATAAAGTAATGCAAAACGCAGCTATAGAAAGCGAAAGCAGATTCCGGGACATTTATGGCGATTTAGAAATCCCGGCCGAATGCATTTTTAAGTCCCAAAAAGAGGACATGTTCGGGAAAAAGAGGATGTATAGCTGGGTACGTCTATTTAGTAAAAGGCTTTTCTTTTCAAGTCCTCGCGCTATTCTTAAAGGTACTGCCAAACTCAGAAGAGGTAGTTTTGTGTCCAGCGCGTCTCCGTGAGTCTGCAGCAGCAGAGCATGCGAGTCTGTGGCGGAGTATTTTCAGTTTCTCGCGAACACAGAACCGGGCCGCCCAGGTAAAGTCCTATGTGTGGAAGCGCTGGTGTTGAATTGGGTCTAACACTAAATAAACCACGATATGCCATGACCGAATTGTAAACGTTTTCTATGAGCCTCGCACGATGTGCGGCACCGCCACCATACGGTGCCTGGCGTTGCTCAGCAACGTATTCAAAACAATATAAAGACCGTAAATAAACCAGTGACGTTAGAGATGTGCTTTTGTTGATCGCGCCTGTGTGTGCTACAGTGACGATAGATTTCTAACATAATGCACCATAACTTAGTGTGAAGAGCATGTTGTTTCACCGTGGCTGAGTGAATTAGGTCCTCATTCAAGCTTATTAAAAAAAAAAGTCGCACATGTGCGACTAAATAAATTTTCCAGTTCGCACACATCTATTTTTAGTCGCAAATGCGGGCGAAATGGTCGCACTGTCGAGCCCTGCTAAGAGTGTATAGATCTTCGCCAAAGAAGCTCAGCTTTACTAAGGCCGTACTCACACTATGTACAGTTGCCTTGAACCGGGCCAAGGCACGCTTGTCCCCCCTCCCGTCTCCCCCGACGGCCCGCACTCACATTACATTCGGGCCTGGGCGCTCTTACATCATCGATGATGCGCTGTTCAGTAAGCGCTCTCGCTCAGCACAGTGGAGATTTCTTTAGTTATATCTTTTAAGTTGTTTAATATGCGGTGACACGCAGTCAAATATTTCGCCGAACAGGTCAGCCACTTTTGACGCTCATAAACAATCATAAAGTCCTCGTGCTGCAGGAATTAGGAGGTTTGCTGAAGCTGCAGCTGTGGTGCAGTGAGGGATTTGCGTCTTTAATAATCTACGACAGTTTGTGTTCATTGAACAGTACGAATGATTAATTAATCCATATCAAACAGTCCCTTTTTTAAAAGTCACGTCTCGCTTTCAGTTTCGGGCTCAAGCACGCTTGCACTCACACTGTAAGCGTACCGCGCCTGAGCCCAAGTGAACCGCGCTCTGGCGCACCTCTTCCAACCGGGCCAGGGCCACCCAAGTGCTTTATTCCACAAACACAGAAAAATAAAAATCAGCGCATAACGAGACTGAGCATTTAAAATGACACAAACCCAAACCAAAACCTTTAAAGAGTAGTAGAAGTGAGACTTCCTTTCTTTTGTCCGATCCTTCTGGTTATTATATTGACATGTGTATAACAACAATAGTGCACAATGCATATTTCTTACTGCAATGCTTAATTTTTGTTTGATGTTGTAAACCATAGACTTTTTTTTTTCTCATAAAGTAACAGTTGGACTTTTTATAGCAGATAACTCGCATTCAAGCACATTCAAGGCAGCATGATAATGTAATTCCAATATGCAGTGGTGCTCATTCATTTCTGGTGGGTGCTCCCAAATTTTTTATGGTGCTCCTACAATTTTTTAAGTTGGGAGCACCAGTGCTACCAAGTAAAAAAGTTAATTTCAAGCCCTGCATTAGACAAAGGCTATTTTATTTATTTATTAATTGTTCTGTCATTTAGTCACCTAGGAATTATAAGGTTCGATCTGCGTTCTGGATGATTTTGAGATATTGAGCTTCAGAGTTTTTGCATTCTATTGACCTTATTCTTCAATGCGGAAGTGCGCTCGTTTTTGCGATTGTTTTAGAACTTCCGATTCAGTTGCCTATGGGAGAAATGACTACGAATAATAAATGGCTGAAAACGGTCAAACTACTTGCTCTACAAACTAGTGTTTGCATGACTATACAGAGAATATAGAATAATATAATAAGAAAATATAAGTTTGCAACATCAAGCAGCCGAACGAGCTGTTTTTAACATATAAAAATGAATGGAAGTGAATGAGACCGGAAGTCTCGAGCCAAAATGATTCAAATGGCTGCGCCCGCTCATCCGCGAAGAATAAGGTGAATAGCAAACAGTATGTGTGTAACATTTGTTTTTTTAAATAAAACATCTTAAAATGTAAACAACTTCTAAAAAAAACACACCCCATAATGTAAATAAGTTGTCATTTAATAAGAATATGTCAATAACTCAATTTTGACCAAAATGTCAGATAGAACCTTATAATTCTAAGGTGAAGATTTATTTATAATGTAAAAATTATGTTTGTTTAAATGTCAAAAATGTTACTTATTTTTAAGCACAAAGAGAGACATGGACTATTGTTTGTTTTTAATATTATTATGTGCTGTATTAATTAGTTACTGAGCAGCAATAAAGAACACTTTAAAATAAGAGTTTTCATGTGATTTTATAACCTAGTAGTGTTTTAAAATTAATGAATGCATAATAATTGTGATAACCGTGATTATTTCTCAGACTATAATGTACAACCAAAATCTATAATCGTTGCATCCCTAAACCAGTAGTTCAAGAAATTATTGACTGAAACGGCAAAGTGTTATTATCAGTGCTTCACTAATGGCTGATTTCCTTTCAACAAAAGATTATATACACACACACACACACACACATACACATACAGTAGTCATCATTTGAAGTGAATCAAAAATATTTTTCAAAATTGTCCTAGGACAAGAATGGGTGTTCAATAATTTTAGGACAAATTTGATAAAAGGTGATAATCAAATGTTAAGCACTGTACATGCATATATTTAAGAAAATGTTTATTAGTTTATTTTTATACACACACACATGATAAAAATTACATTTAAAGTTAAATATCTATGTAATAAAATTGCTTTTGTATAGCTTTGTTTTTAGGTATGCTTGTTTGTATCACATGAAGATTAATCTTTGCCCAGCACTAAAATATATGTGTATTCATTTTCTACAATTAAAAAAAAGGACTGTGTCTCTCCCTGATAATCCAAACAGGCACACGAAGAGCCGGTGGATTTTCTTCAAAGAGAGCTTTCATATCAGCACCAGCTACCAAATCATGGCCTACTGCACTGAGACCACGACCTGTTAAAAGTGCTTATAAACAAAAGTGATAACTTTCAGCATTAGTACTGACTGGTACTCCAGGGTCTCAGTGGCGTTCCTCCAGTTGATGATCTCCAGCTTCTGTGGCCCCAGACCCCGCACACAGGAGCCCTCACTCTTCTCATCCTGCTTGTCCATGTAAGGTCTCAGCCGGACGGCCACCCGAACCCGAGAGGTGCGTTTGGATCCAGCAGCTCCATCGCTCACAGCAACACGCTGTGCCATTCCTGAAAGCACAAACACACGCTTTAAACAATGAAGCACAGTTGGTTATAGAGGTAAAGCTGGTTTTACATTCAGATATTCAGACATTCTCCTTAATAATAACATTTCAGAAAAGTATTCTTTGCAAATTCTAAATAGGGAAATCATATAAGCAGCCAATGACTATCAAAGTACAACATTGTTCACAGTCAGTTAGATAGTGCTAATGTTGTTTTTAAGTCATACTTGCATGCTAATTCCGATCGAATATTCAAAGTAACATGGTAAACTATATAGACTTTTAAATGAACGAATGTGCGAATATAAAACCAACTTTACCTCTATCAGTTGGTTTTATATTCGCACATTCCTTCATTTTTTGAACAGCAACAGGGTCCCTTTTTTATGCATGCATGGATGTGATTGATACATCAGTTTATATGCATGTAATTATTTTTTATTTCGCCCAATTTTTTTTCGTAAGAAAAACCAAATATCATTCATAGCTGTGGGCCGAAGAAAAAATCTAGGCCTACCAAACTATTATACATTAAAGTTACCATGAGTGATTTCCTAATTTATTTGATAAAATCTAAATAAATAGAAAACATTACTTTATATCCTATTAACTAATGCAGTATAACCTTTTAAATGATAACTGATTGCACTAAAAACAGATCACATTTATAACACAGTGGAGTTCAATGCTGAGTCCTCCTTCCATCAGGTGACAGCATGTACATTTTGAACAAAATTTGATTAAATAACACCATTTGAATTAAAACATTTAGTTTCAGCCAGCATTTTGTAACTTAACAATACAACAAATAAAAGGTTAAATTAGCTTTGGCCCATGGGCCCTAGTTTGTGCATCTCTGCTCTAGAGACTGTGCAGTGTCATTGATGGGATCAAAGGCATAGAGGTAAAGTTGGTTGAACATTCATTCATTTAGAAGTCTCTATATTGTTTACCATGGACAATACAGGTAAAGTTGATTTTATATTCGGATATTCAGACATTCTACTTAATAATATAATTTCAGAAAAGTATTCTTTGCAAATTCTAAATAGGGAAATCATATAAGCAGCCAATGACTATCAAAGCACAACATTGTTCACAGTCAGTTAGTTAGTGTTAATGTTGTTTTGAAGTCATACTTGCATGCTAATTCCGATCGAATATTCAAAGTAACATGGTAAACAATATAGAGACTTCTAAATGAACGAATGTGCGAATAAAAAAAACAACTTTATCTCTATTCTTCATCAAAGTTTCCACGCTAACGTTACTTTGAATATTCGGTCTGCTGAAATAGAATGCAAGTATGACTTCAAAACAACATTAGCACCATTTCATTGACTCTGCACTATGTTGTACTTTGATAGTCGTTGGCTACTAATATTACTTGCCTATTTTTAATTGGCGAAGAACACTTTAATGAAATTATATTAAGGAGAAAATCCGAAAGTGCGAATATAAAACCAGCTTTACTCCAACCGTGAAAAATATTACAGATATACAAATTACAGACTTTAAACATAACATCGATTAATACTAATAATAAATAGAGCGCAGATGCTTTAAACGGAATTGGTTAGCGCTGCAGCTGAATTAAAGGCCTGACGGGATTTTCCCTTTCAAAAAACGCTAAACAACCACCGCTTTTTACGTAAATTACATCAAGTTTACCTCTTGACTTGTGCAGCTGCTAATCCGGGTCTTTGGCGATATATAATACACACTCAGGTTTTATTACAATCTTGTTTTACTTAATTCAATGCATCACTACTTCCGTACAAACTCCTCGACAATGGCGCTTCTCGGGTCAAGCACGGTTATTTTCAAAATATAAAGTCTCCGCCCCTTTTGCTCGTTTTAACCACTCAGCACATCTGAATTCAGGAGACTCAGTTCTTCTTCAGAGATTTTGCAGAGGAAACAGACAATGCACACTGCCATCATTCGGCGATGCTGGAAAATAACCTCGTTCTTCATCAAACCTCCATTTCTGAAAACACATTTGACTTGTTTTTACAAATATATTTAGAATACAAAAATTAAGCAAATTCTTTCAACATCCTCGTCAGCGAAATCATGTGATGTGTGCGCTGAAATCCAAACACGTCGTACTTTCAGTATGGCTACAATCAATACAAAGTGAATTGTCAAAACACTTTCAAACACTTACACTTTATATTGTTTTATCCTTATATTTAGTTTTATTCTATATATTCCTTTACATATTATTGCTCTTTTGTTGATTTTCATTGAGTCGTTAGTAGATTACTCTTGTGCCAAAACTCAGCTACAACACACAGATGCTAAGACACTTCTGCTTTATCTATAAAAAAAAGTTTTACACTCTCAGTTTCCTGACATTTACTATAGTAATGTAGAAAAATATGTTTTGTAATAAAATGCTCTGGTCCTCCAACACTATCACTTTTTATCTATTTTCAGTTTTTCTTTCCTTTTTATCAGTCTCTCTGTCTATTAATTAACATTAATCAATGACATCTGTTGATTATCTGATTAACAACAAAAGCTAACCATGTTTTATCTAGTTTCCAATACGGTTTCTTTATATATTTAAAATATAAGATAAAAATCTACACTTACCGGCCACTTTATTAGGTACACCTGTCCAACTGCTAGTTAATGCAAATTTTTAATCAGACAATCACATGGCAGCAGCTCAATGCATTTAAGCATGTAGACATGGTCAAGACGATCTGCTGCAGTTCAAACCGAGCATCAGAATGGGAAAGAAAGGAGATTTAAGTGACTTTAAACGTGGCATGGTTGTTGGTGCCAGACGGGCTGGTCTGAGTATTTCAGAAACTGCTGATCTACTGGGATTTTCACGCACAATCATCACTAGGGTTTACAGAGAATGGTCCGGAAAAGAGAAAATATCCAGTGAGCGGCAGTTCTGTGGGCGCAAATGCCTTGTTGATGCCAGAGGTCAGAGGAGAATGGCCAGACTGGTTCCAGCTCATAGAAAGGCAACAGTAACTCAAATAACCACTCGTTACAATCGAGGTCTGCAGAAGAGCATCTCTGAACACACAACACGTCCATCCTTGAGGCGGATGGGCTACAGCAGCAGAAGACCACACCGGGTGCCACTCCTGTCAGCTAAGAACAGGAAACTGAGGCAACAATTCACACAGGCTCAACAAAACTGGACAATAGAAGATTGGAGAAATGTTGCCTGGTCTGATGAGTCTCGATTTCTGCTGCGACATTCAGATGGGGTCTGAATTTGGCATCAACAACATGAAAGCATGGATCCATCCTGCCTTTTATCAACAGTTCAGGCTGGTGGTGGTGGTGTAATGGTGTGGGGGATATTTTCTTGGCACACTTTGAGCCCGTTAGTACCATTTGAGCATTGTGTCATTGCCACAGCCTACCTGAGTATGGTTGCTGACCATGTCTTCCTTTATGACCACAGTGTACTTATCTTCTGATGGCTACTTCCAGCAAGATAGCGCATCGTGTCATAAATCGCGAATCATCTCAGACTGGTTTCATGAACATGACAATGAGTTCACAATACTCAAATGGCCTCCACAGTGACCAGATCTCATTCCAATAGAGCACCTTTGGGATGTGGTTGTGGGGGAGATTCGCATCATGAATGTGCAGCCGACAAATCTGCAGCAACTATGTGATGCTATCATGTCAATATGGAGCAAAATCTCTGAGGAATATTTCCAGTACCTTGTTGAATCTATGCCATGAAAGATTAAGGCAGTTCTGAAGGAAAAAGAAAGGTCCAACCAGTTACTAGTAGGGTGTACCTAATAAAGTGGCCAGTGAGTGTTTATTGACCTTCTAACACAATCCCTTTCATATAATTTCTTATTCAATTACTTAAAAAACTACATCTATTTAGACTTGCCTTGCCTTGCCTTATATCATTTACATATTTCTATTCTCACTTGTAAGTCGCTTTGGATAAAACTACGAAATGATTAAAAATACATGAATAACAATGCGTTCATTTATAAAAGAGTTACTTTATTAAAAGCTTGCTTACTTCAGGTAATGTACAGCATAAATATGCCTTTTCTATACACACACACACACACACACCCACACACACCCACACACACACACACACACACGCGCACACACACGCACGCACACACACGCACACACACACACATACACGCACCTTCAAACATCTTACAGTGATTATTGCTAAATATAAGTGTGCCAATTTCCACAAAATATTAATGCTTATCTATGTGCAAATTTCACAGGTTCTATATTTTGGTACCAGAAGATCTAAAATATTGTGCTTTTAAATGACTATGTACAACTTAGCATTTCCAATTTCCAATTACAGGTCCTGCAGTACATTTTCTTCATATCGTTCTATGTTTTAAACGCAAGTATTAGAAGAAGAGAAAGTAAATTGAACACAAACTAAACATAAGCATGTTGCAGTTCAGTATCGTATATCTAATATTACATTGCCAACACAAATGAAAAGGGTAAAAACTTTCAGTGTTTTACACAACTCTACAGGAATGCAAAATACCACAGAAAAGCAATATTATTATTTACTTCTGACCTCTTGTAAAAGAGCAAGAAATAAAGTGGAGGAGCTGCAGACCATTCGATAAAGAAAGCTCACTAATATTCTTAGAAAAATGTTCATGGCAGCTCTTCTTAAAGGGATAGTTCACTCGCAAAACAAAACTTGCTGTTCATTTACTTACATTAAAGAGTTATCTGATCTGAAACAGGGCTCCTTGGTGATTCATGAAATGCAGGTTAACAGCTATCAGCACTAGAGTGCTAAAAAAACATATAAAGGCAAAACAAAAGTAATACCCCAGGCTTTTGATGATACACTGAGGTCTTATGAAGCAAAACATCAGGCTGTACAAAAAACCCTGAATATTATTTACAACATTATTAACTTATTTTGGATGGTGCAAGTCTCATGTGCCTTCCAGTTGCCGTCTTGTAAAAGTTAAATTATTTTATGAATGATTATTTCTAATAACTCATTTATTTTGTCTTTGCCATGATGACAGTACATAATATTTTACTAGTTACTTTGCAAGATACTAGTATTCAGCCTAAAGTGACATTAAAAGTAAAGATTTAACTAGGCTAATTCATTCATTCATTCATTCATTCATTTTCTACCGCTTTTCCGGGGCCGGGTCGCAGGGGTAGCAGTCTTAGGAGAGAACCCCAGACTTCCCTCTCCCCAGACACTTCCTCCAGCTCCTCCGGGGGGATCCCGAGGCGTTCCCAGGCCAGCCAAGAGACATAGTCCCTCCAGCGTGTCCTGGGTCTTCCTCGAGGCCTCCTCCCGGTGGGACATGCCTGGAACACCTCCCTAGGTAGGCGTCCAGGAGGCATCCAAAACAAATGCCCGAGCCACCTCAGCTGACTTCTCTCGATGTGGAGGAGCAGCAGCTCTACTCCGAGCTCCTCCCGGGTGACAGAGCTCCTCACCCTAACCCTAAGGGTGCGCCCTGTCACCCTGCGAAGGAAACTTATTTCGGCCGCTTTTATCCGAGATCTTGTCCTTTCGGTCATGACCCAAAGCTCATGACCATAGGTGAGAGTAGGAACGTAGATTGACCAGTAAATCGAAAACTTTGCCTTTCGGCTCAGCTCCTTCTTTACCACAACGGACCGGTACATCGACCGCATTACTGCTGCCGCTGCACTAACCGCCCCAGTAAATGCGGAAGGTCCATGTTCGATGAAGCCAACAGAACAACATCGTCTGCGAATAACAGAGATGAAATCCTGTGGTTCCCGGACCCCCTCCAGCCCAAGGCTAAATAAAAATTATGAACAGAATTGCTGACAAAGGGCAGCCCTGCCGGAGTCCAACATGCACTGGAAACAAGTCTGACTTGTTGCCGGCAATGTGAACCAGACTCCTACTCTGTTCATAAAGGGACGGAACGGCCCTTAACAGAACACCTCTGACCCCATACTCCCAGAGCACCCTCCACAGAATGCCACGAGGGACGCGGTTGAATGCCTACCCCAAGTCCACAAAATACATGTGGACTGGTTGGGCATACTCCCATGAACCCTCGAGCACCCTGGTGAGGGTATAGAGCTGGTCCAGTGTACCACGTCCTAGACGAAAGCCGCATTGTTCCTCCTGGATCCTAGGTTCAACCATCGGCCGGATCCTCCTCTCCAGTACCCTGGCATAGACTTTCTCCGGGAGGCTGAGGAGTGAGATCCCCCTATAGTTGGAACCACTATGCCGGTTGCAAGTTAATTAGCCAAGTCATTGGACAACATTGGTTTGTTCTTTAGCCAATCGAAAATTTTTTTTAAAATACTGACCTTAGCAGTCTTTTTTTTACAGCTAAACCCACAAAAAATGAAAGAAAGGCTTTGGAAGAAAAATATAATAGGAAATACTCAGAAAAATGTCCTTGCTCTATAAAACGTTCAATCATTCATTCATTTTATGCTTAGTCTCTATTTCAGAGGTCACCACAATAAACTGCCATTATTCCAGCATATGTTTTACACAGCGGATGCCCTTCCAATCGCAACCCAGTACTGGGAAACACTCACACACTCTCACATTCACACACACTCTCATACACTACGGCCAATTTAGTTTATCCAATTTACCTACAGCGCAAGTCTTTGAACTGTAGGGGGAAACCGGAGCACCTGGAGGAAACCCATGCCAAAACGGGGAGACCATGCAAACGCCACACAGAAACGCCAACTGACCCAGCCTGGACTCGAACAGCAACCTACTTGCTGTGAGATGACAGTGCTAGCCACTCAGCCACCGTGCTGCCCCATTTATTAAACAGCACATGGGAAATATGTGAAAAATAGGGGCTAATCATTTGGTTTTCAACTGTATCCAAAAGGTGTATTAAACAGAGTGTTACAGTTTGCTGTATCTACAGTTTAAAGGTGATAATGATGTAAATACTCTACAATTTCATCATTTCACTTCACAAGACCTCAATTTATCATAAATAGTCATAAGGGTTTATTTAATTGTGCCTGTCGACACTTAAAGTGCTTTTGATAAGCATTTTGTAAATCCCCAAGAAGCAAAGTTTAAGCTAAAATTCCCCTTTAATGTTTCATGGAGTAAATAACGTCACATACTTCCCGATGGCTTGAGCGTGAGTAAATGAACAGCATACAGTTGTAAAATGTCTGCCTCTCCTTCAATATTTAAAACTCCTCATATAAAACCTGCCTTCTGTTTCAGGTGTATTAATATATTAATCAAAGAGGCTACATTCTAGCTTTTTGCAGCATCTCTATTCATAACCTGCTGTGTAGAGAGGTTTTCCTTCACAGAGATGTTATGAAGTTTTGCATCTTCTCTCTCGTTATTTCCAGCATTTGAGTGGGGTTTTGTGTCAAGTGCAAGTTCAGGTCGATCACATGTGGAAGATTGACTCGAATTCGCTGAGTAAGAATTCCACGATCTGGTTCTGGAAGACCATGTAAGTGGCGATGCTTGCCGTCTCCTCCTCAGGCTTGAGTAACGTCGGGCCGAAGACGATGGCCACGTTCTGAACAGTCATTCTGTTCTCATTGCCATGCTGAATAACCCTGAGGAGCAGAAGGAGCTGTTATAGGCTGGTACACTGTTAGACAAAATCTGTAAAATGTACAGTGAAAAAAACTAGAACAGCCAGAACTTTAGCATTAAAAAACAGTAGAAACCATAAAATTATTTTCACAATTTTACAGAAAACTACATATTTAATTAATTTGTAGTATAAAAATAAGGATAATAATAATTATAATAATACATTTTATTTGTATAGCACCTTTCCTACTACATACACAACATACATTTGTGCATAAAATAAACATACTTCACATACTATTATTCATTCATTCATTTTCCTTTGGTTTAGTCTCTATTTCAGAGGTCGCCACAGTGGAATGAACCGCCAACTATTCCAGCATATGTTTTACGCAGCTGATGCCATTCCAGCCACAACCCAGTACTGGGAAACAACCATACACACTCATTTACACACATACTGCAAACTACGCAAAATTTAGTTTATTCACTTCACCTACAGCACATGTGTGGACTGTGGGGGAAACCAGAACACCCAGAGGAAACCCACGCCAACGCGGGGAGAGCATACATACTCCACATAGAAATGCCAGCTGGGACTCGAACCATGCAGCGATCATCTTGCTGTGAGGCCACAGTGCTTACCAATGAGCCTCCATGCCGCCTCCTTACTATTATATTCAGATGTTTATAAAGGTACATCTTAACACGCTTTTTAAAAACATGAATGTTAGGGGATTCTGTCACTTCATGTGAAAGACAATTGCAAATTTTTGGAGCATAGTGACTGAAAGAGCTGCCGCCATGCAGATCGCGTTAGATTAATACAGTGTGAAATTCTAAAAGTAAAGCACTAGAAGAGCATAATACTTGGCTTGGAGTATATCTTGACAAACAGTCAGAAATGTTGAAATACACACCAGTGTTTTGAACTATTTACACATCATTCCTTTTGTTACACAGATAAAAACACAACAACAAGCATATGGAGATGAGAAGGTCATATAATGAACCACTGCTCACATCAAACAACTATTATCTCAAGCAGAGAAGCATACTAATATATAGATAGACCCTGTGATTAACACAACCACTAAACACCAACATGGTAACAGACACAGAATTAATATAATGCAGTAAACATTATTTATCAACATTAGATGTAACATAAAACTCTAACCTACATTACTGATGAGAAAAAAAGATAAAAAGTGCCATAGTAATGTCAACAAAAAGACATAAAAAGAAAAGCGTCATGCAGGGAATGTTAGGAAAGTTAATTCACTGTTCACAGGAACCGTATGTACAGTTGAAGTCAAAACTATTAGCCCTCTTGTGTTTTTTCCACCAAATATTTCCCAAATTATGTTTTACAGAGCAAGGAAATTTTCACAGTATTTCCTATAATATTTTTTATTCTGGAGAAAGTCTTATTTGTTTTATTTCGGCTAGAATAAAAGCAGTTTTTAATTTTTTAAAACCATTTTAAGCTCAAAATTATTAGCCCTCTTAAGCAATATTTTTTTGGACTGTCTACAGAACAATCCATCATTATACAGTAACTTGCCTAAGGCCCCGTTTACACTAGTATGTTTTAGTTTTAAAACGGCATTTTACAATGAAAACGATCTGCGTCCACACTAGCGTTTTACCCAGCATTTCTGAACAGCTCTCCGTCTACATTAAAACGGTGAAAACGCACATCACGTGACCACACACACACTCTCTGGCATGCACTGCAGCGTGCTTTGCGCACACACCCATATGAGAGCTGTGCACGTCGGACTGTTCATCACGGATCTAACGCTGGATCCAATCTCACTATATTTGTTAAACGTGATATTTAATTAATCTTGTTGTCTATATCTAACTACACATTCCCCGACTTTGGTCTTTTGAATCTATTACTTGTTCTCAGGTAACGTGTTTTGGCTGAGTGCAAAGATAAGTTAGGTTAATATCTTAATTAATGTAACCGCGGACACCGATTCTGCACATCTGACTGATTGTTTGCCTTTATTTTCTCTATTGTATAAACTTATTGCACGTTATACTTTTATAATGGCCATTAATTGATCATTAAAATGGATATTCAGTGCAAGAGAGAGGGTATGTTTCGTATTTTCAATGAAAATGAAAGGAGGCAGTAATGTTATAGGCTCCGTTTTGTTATAAATATGCTTGAAGATGACGCTCATATTATGCAGCTACACGACGCCTCAACATTTTTGATGTCTGTTAAGTTGCTAATATCAAAATGAAAATAGGCAGTTCCTCACATCATGTTTTCATTTTATTGTCAAGATAGTGAAACAGCATAGCTAGGGTGACGTGAATGACTTTATAATGTACACTCTGGAGTTTGTTTTCCATATCAAACTTGTGAGGTCTGAACTTACACGGAGAGGATGCAGGACTGAACTGTGTGAAGGCTACTTAATATTGAGGAAAAAGCCCCAATCAGAGAGGTGAATGTCTGCAGCCCCGCCTCCGTTTTCAGATGTCTCCGTTTTCCCCCATCTACACTGAAACGGAGCAGCAGCATTTCAGAATGAAAACGGCCTCTCCAGCACTTCCAAATAGCTTCGTTTTCGGGGCTCGAAAACTCCGGCGTAGTGTGAACGGATGGCGTAACCGTAGCAAAACTTATGCATTTTAAAACTAAAACGTATTAGTGTAAACGGGGCCTAAATAACCTAATTATGCCTCTAAATGTCACTTTAAACTGAATAATAGTGTCTTGAAAATTATCTAGTCAAATAATTAATAATTCTGACTTCAACTGTATTAAGGAAAAGTTCTGTTAACCAGGTTATGGATTTTTACTGTAGCATTTTCACAGTTGAAATTACTGTCATTTATGAGAATATCTGAATAAATGAAACACAACACACCTGCGCAGGTGGCTGAAGAGAGCCTCCATTGTGTCATGGTTGGGTGGAGGTAAAGACCTTACCAGATTCCTCATGTGTGATATCTTACTGTAATAATCAGGGGTTTCTGCATCAAAGCAAAAGAAAAACTTTAGTGGCACAAATTAAAGGGATAGTTCACCCACAAATGAAAATATACTTACTACTTAGGTAAACTACTAGTGATTAGAAACCTTAATGCAATTTTTTTATGTTAAACACAAAAGGAGATATTTGAAGAAACCTGTAACCATTGACTTCCATAATAGGAAAAACAAATACTATGGAGGTCAATGGTTTTTAGCTTTCTTCAAAGTATCTTCTTTTGTGTTCAACAGAAGATAGAAACTCAAGCAGGTGTGGAACAAGTTAATGATGAATAAATGCTGACAGAATTGTCACTTTTGGCTGAACTATCCCTTTAATGAAAGACTATCAAATATTAATATAAAACCCAAACATATTGTAGCTTTATTTCTGCAGACAATAACAGTTGGTCAAAATAACAAATAGGTTCACCAAATACTGATTTCTTAAAGGAACAGTTCACCCCCCCCACAAAAAAAAAAAAAAAATTCCATCAGCTCCAGACCTGTTTGTGTATTCATCTTTCTTTTAAACAGAAAAGAAGATACTTTGAAGAACGTTGGAAAAAAACAAGCATTGACTTCCATATTATTGGCAGTTTTCCCCAACATTCTTCAGAATATCTTATTTTGTGTTCAACAGAAAATTGAAAACCACTTTAGTGTGAGTAAATGACTCTAAAGATTAAAAAAATGACACTTCTTTTTTGTTCATTTATTCATTCATTTATTTTCTTTTCGGCTAAGTCCTTTTATTAATTACTATTATTATTACCAGGGGTCGCCACAGCAGAATGAACCACCAACTTATCCAGCATATGTTTTACACAGCGGATGCCCTTCCAGCTGCAACCCAACACTGGGAAACACCCATACACTCTTGCATTCATGCACACACACTACGGCCAATTTAGCTTACCCAATTCACCTATACCACATGTCTTTGGACTGTGGGGGAAACTGGAGCACCCGGAGGAAACCCACACCAACACGGGGAGAACATGCAAACTCCACACAGAAATGCCAACTGACCCAGCCGGGGCTCGAACCAGTGACCTTCTTGCTGTGAGGCGATCATGCTAACCACTGCGCCACCATGATGCCCTCACTTCTTTTTTGTTATTTTGACCAATTGTAATTCTATGCTTTAAAGTGAATATACCAGGTTAAAAACTGTAAAAACAATAGAAACGTGTGAAAATACCACATAATAATATATTAAAACAATGTAAGAGCTTTTTTTTTTAAATTATGCCATTTATGAAAACAATTTTCAGTACAAATTTTATTATAAAAATATCTATATAATGAAGTCAGAGGACCTGAGAAAAAGCGCTGATGAATTTTAATACTCTTATCAGCATAATAACTTGAGGAAAACCCTGATTTTAAAAACAGATTTCAGAATATCTTTGCATTATGTCATCCTTATGCTATTATAAGCAGCTTTAAAAGGATAGGTCACCAAATATGAACATTTACTAACACAAACAAAGATATTTTGAAAAAATGGGTAAATGGTCACCGCTGAATTCCATACAACATTTAACACTTTTTAAACAGGCAAAGAGTGAGTAGGGGCAGCACGATGGTGCAGTGGGTAGCACAATCGCCTCAAAGCAAGAAGGTTGCTGGTTTGAGCCCCGGCTGGGTCAGTTGGCATTTCTGTGTGGAGTTTGCATGTTCTCCCTGTGTTCGTGTGGGTTTCCTCCGGGTGCTCCGGTTTCCCTCACAAGTCCAAAGACATGCACTATAGGTGAATTGGGTAAGCTAAATTGTCCATAGTGTGAATGAGTGTGTGTGGATGTTTCCCAGTGATGGGTTAGATGGGTTACATCTGCTGCGTAAAATATATGCTGGATAAGTTGGCGGTTCATTCCACTGTGGTGACCCCAGATTAATAAAGGGACTAAGCCGAAAAGAAAATGAATGAATGAATAAAGAGTGAGTAAATGATCATTTTCACTTTGATTTTCCCTTTAAGACACTGGAGCTCTAGAGCAGGGGTCACCAATCTCGGTCCTGGAGGGCCAGTGTCCCTGCAGGGTTTAGCTCCAATTTGCCTCAACACACCTGCCTGGATGTTTCAAGTATACCTAGTAAGACCTTGATTAGCTTGTTCAGGTGTGTTTGATTAGGGTTGGAGCTAAAATCTGCAGGTCACCGGCCCTCCAGCAACAAGTTTGATGACTCCTGCTCTAGACGTTTATAATGATGGTGTTATTCAGTAAAGTAGAAGAATGGAAATGGAAAAGTCTGACAGAATTTCAGAAAAATGTTCATAAAGTATTTGGCCACTGATTCCACACTTTTGCTGCCGTGTTTGTATGATTAAATGGGGATCTTACTGATGGCACAGATGAAGTCATTGAAGAGGTTGTAAGGGAACAGAGGCTCCTGCAGTTCTCTGAAGAAGAGTTTCAGTGCTCCTGTGATCACGTGAATATCCCAGTTTCCCTCCTCCAAGTCCAGATCCTCTGGAGAAACAAAGAGAAACACAGAGAGCCAGACAGAGATGAAGAGAAACGCTTCAAAACACAGCAAATATTACCCTGAGTCTTAGAAAACCATTAATGACCAAAAAACTGGACTGTTACATTTGTGATTTCATTTATTATTGTTAGCTTATGGTGCTTTGTTTTGTTTCTTTTTCAAGCTTTATAATCTGATCCTATTGAGACTAAATAGCACTGTAACTCCTTAATAACCCACATGATTTTGAGGTATTACTCTTTTACATTACGTACAGTGCAAATTACATCCTGGTGTGTAACACTGAAAATTTCAGCTCTTATTATCATAGATATATACACTAGATGTCGCCTACCCTGCTATTGTCTATTAGAACGAATGCGTCAATAGAGCCGCCATTTTAGTACAGGGTAGCGTTCCTTTGAAATGAATGCGGGACCAAGGTGAAGCGGAGGACTGTGGCCATCCAAAGCCAGAGAAATACACATATACACATATATCTATGATCGGGAGTTTTCCCCGGTGGTCAGTATGCAAATATTTTTTTGAATTACGAAAATTATAATTTTACATCACTTTTCTACATTGATGGATGTGACCGCACGGGCATTCCTAACAAAGAGTGAGTGTTTGTGTGCATGGAAATGCATTACCCTCCTTCCCTGTTTAATTTGATCTAATCCATGTCCTGAAACACACCCCCTCACCTGCTTTCACTTCTCATTCTGACGGAGGGAGCGATCCGTTTGTGAATGAATCTCCGTTATGAACGACTCGTTCACTTAGCTGACAATAATACAAGTTTCTAGCACGGCAGCAGCTTTTTGTCATATTTCATAACATAGTTTGCTTATTTTATTCAACAAAACTAGCATAAGTCTAGAATTTAGTGCGAGTACGTGCTACTTTGCCTTATGGTCACTGCAGTAAGAGACTGTTTTATCATCAATAACATTACTTTTTAAGCACAAAAGTTCATAACATACAAAAACATAAAAAACAAAATCTTACCTATGAAATGTTCTGCCTTTGTGCTTTGTTTTCTTTGTTTGCTCGTTACTACAACGCAAACACAGCGCTAAATTCTAGCATCTTCACATTGGCACACTGTCTTGACTAGTGCGGTTGAATGACGTTTGTCCTAGAAGCACTGTACCAATGTGGCGGCGCTATTGACGCATGCTCAGGGTCCCTATGCGATATCTAGTGTATATATCTATGTCTTATTATAAGCAAATGATGATTTCAGCTACACACAAAGACAAACGTGCTCAAATACAGCGTGGGAAATCTTCAGCTATATGTTCACACTGTGAGACTTAAACATCTATTTATTATCAGATTAGATTTTTTTGTATAGCTGTTCACATTGTGGTTTTAAATGTGGCCGACATCAGATTTCATGTGTGAATCATGGTGCCAAACTCACCTGTTTATGCACCATTATATACATTTCACTGTACAAACTACACACAGCATGACTTTAATCTGTAATTATGTACACAATATGTATAATGTTTGATGTGAATAAAGTACATTGTCAGATTGTGTTTAATGATTATTACTGTCGTTTGTGCAGACAACAGCACTGTATTTTCTGAACTATACATGGTTGTTTTGCTAGTTCTAATGCCCAGCAGGCACACAACATCATAAAATTATTTTTCAGAACACAGTCAATGCGTGACTGTTGAAAATTATAATTCATCCTATCTTAAAGGGGTAGTCCATAATGTTTTTTTTAAGGTTTGATTGTGTTTATGGGGTGCAAAACAATGTGTGTTTGTGATTCATTTGCAAATACGTCATTTTATACAGCTACTGAGCTTACATGGAAACGACCATCATATTTCCTGGTACCTCCTATAAGCCCCGCCCTCAAGGGCTCTGATTAGTCAGCAAACCTAATGTGTTGTGATTGGCGGATCGGCTTCACGTCACCAGGAAACGTCATGCCTCTCTTGCATGCTGTCTGTCAGACTGTTATGGCAAGCCGTTTAAGCAATAAATACCCCTCTTGCCGTACTATATTTATAGATAGTCAGAACAAAGGTTTAAATGCTAAAAGGGCTTGCCATAGACTGTAAATAATGTCAGTGAGGCCGTATTACTTTAAGCCTGAGTCAGACACAGAAAATAAAAAACATTTACATTTTTGTTTGTAATTGATTATGGTGATCATCTATATATGCATGCAGCCGCTACTCTACTTAGAAAACTAGATTCTGTTTATCATGCAGCAATACGCTTTGACTCACAGACGCATCACTATGTTTTGTACGATTCCTTAGATTGGTTATCTTTATATCAAAGTAGAAAATTACATTCAATACAAATCCTTTTATGCTCCTAGGGCTTGGAATGACCTGCAAAATCAGCTTAATCTTGACACACTTCCGGCTATGAGTACTTTTAAACATCTTCTGTACAATGTCTCAAAGGATACTTGTAATTGTTTTTTATGATCTGACCTTTTTATGAATGGTGATTTTGTAATTTTGTGGTATTGTTTTTTGTGATTTTTGTGAAACTGCCATCTTGACCAGGTCTCACTGGAAGAAGAGACAGTATTGTCTCAATGTGATCTCCTGGCTAAATAAAGGAAATAATAATAATAATAATAATAATAATAATAATAATAATAATAAAACATTAATATTAGGTTAGATTTAGGTCGTGATGTCCTGTGACCAAAATTCAACGTCTAGCCAGCGTCTTAAGGACATTATTTTGACGTTCAATAACGACGTCAAATGACATTGACATTTGATTGATTTTAGGATGTGTTGGAAAGTGACCAAAATCCAACGTTAAGTCAACATCTTAAACCAACGTCATATTGACGTCAAATACTGACATTTATTCATCAGGTATGGCAACCAAAAACCAACGTCTGATAGAAGCGTAGTGATAACATCCACACAACGTCAAACTGTAACATCATTAGACGTTGATATTTGGTTGATCTTAGGTTGGACATTGACGTCAGCCTGACATTGGGTTCTGACGTTAACCGCATTTTCATTTCCAAACAAAACGCAACGTCCCCACCATTAGGGTACGTCATTTTGACGTCATGTTGATATCTTGTGCCTGCTGGGTCTGTACTTCAATGTTTAAAACCATAAAATAAGTGTTATGTGTCAGTCACCAGCGATTTAGCCCATGCAGATCGCTGGAGAACTACAAATCTGCCAACAAAAGAACTACAAGATCCAGTCATGCACAACTCACACACCTGGCCTAGATCCTGTTTGATTGTAAACACTCACTAAGCTGAAGCTGCTCATGAACTGATTACTGCACTATTTATACAGCACACAAACACACATAAGTTGCTGAGTCTTGTTTACTGTATTTGTGACATTACAACGCATTTCTTTTGTCTTGCTTTGCCGTGTTTTGACCCTCGCCTTGTTTGTCTGTTGATTCCTGTCTGCTGCCTGCCTTTTAACCATCTGCCTGTTTACTGACCACGACTGGATTGCCCGTGTACATGTTTGCTCCTGTATTGACTGTTGCCTGCCTGACCATTCTCTGCATAATAAACTGCATAAGATTACTGTTAACACTGACATGACAAAAACACATCTGAGTCACATATATGTGCAAAAAAAAAAGAAAGATTTAGGCCACATTTGCCTGCAGTGTGAATGTAGCCTTAATGCTCGGTTCAGACATGAAGTAAAGAGCATGAATTTTAAATGATGAATTTTACCATGATCTGCCTTGAAGCGCAGTTTCTGGATAACCGCCAGATTCCCACTGACTCTGTAGAGTCCATCGATTTCCAGACCTGGTGAAGGACAGCAACAAAAATCAGGTCAGCGGCTGAATTTCTATACAATAAACAGAGCTAAAATCTCCATAGACAATACTGGCAGGAGGCAAATGTCTGAACATCTGTCATTTGTGTGTGGTTAGAAATTACAGTTTATAATGAACTACCTACACTGTCTAAAAGCGTACATAAAGGACCAATCAAATAAAAGATGGCGTTACTGTTTACTGAAAAATAACATGAATTCCACCACAACGTTTTTGCATTTAATGATAAAACAGTGTGAGGAAATATGAAAGCACAATAGCTAAACATTTAATTTATGACAAATATTTTATAAAATAAATTGATGATACAGGGCGTCATCGTGGCGCAGTGGCGCACGATCACCTCACAGCAAGAAGGTCACTGGTTCGAGCCCCGGCTGGCGTTTCTGTGTGAAGTTTGCATGTTCTCCCGTGTTCGCGTGGGTTTCCTCCGGGTGCTCCGGTTTCCCTTACAGTCCAAAGACATGCAGTACAGGTGAATTGAATAAGCTAAACTAGCCGTAGTGTGAGTGTGAATGCAAGAGTTAGTTAGATAAGTTGGCGGTTCATTCCACTGTGGCGACCCCTGATTAATAAAGGGACTGAGCCGAAAAGAAAATGAATGAATGAATGAATTAAATTGATGATACAGATGATGGTAATGTCAAGTAATGAAATAAAATTTTAAATGTAGATAAATGTTAAATATACTGTACACACTCATTCAAATTACCCATAAAGTGGTATTCCCTTTATTTGTTAAATGTCACAAAATATTTATGTGCAAATGCGAAAAATGCTAATTGTTTTGAAATATAAGAGGTGGAATAATTTATTTATGCA
This sequence comes from Danio kyathit, assembly GCA_903798195.1. Taxonomy (NCBI): domain Eukaryota; kingdom Metazoa; phylum Chordata; class Actinopteri; order Cypriniformes; family Danionidae; genus Danio; species Danio kyathit. The sequence goes on along the minus strand of LR812530.1, from coordinate 6,304,449 downwards.
ACTCATCAGTGAAGGTGACATTGATTTACTCAGCGTGCGGTTTCCACATAAAAGGTGAAAATAAATAAGAATAAATATGTCATTCTTATTAGTTAACATTTATAGCTAAACACTCACCGGCCACTTTATTAGGTACACCTGTCCAGCTGCTCGTTAACGCACATTTCTAATCAGCCAATTACATGGCAGCAACTCAATGCATTTAAGCATGTAGACATGGTCAAGACGATCTGCTGCAGTTCAAACTGAGCATCAGAATGGGGAAGAAAGGAGATTTAAGTGACTTTAAACGTGGCATGGTTGTTGGTGCCAAACGGCCTGGTCTGAGTATTTCAGAAACTGCTGATCTACTGGGATTTTTACACATAACCATCTCTAGGGTTTACAGAGAATGGTCTGAAGAAAAGAAAAATATCCAGTGAGCGGCAGTTCTGTGGGCGCAAATGCCTTGTTGATGCTAGAGGTCAGAGGAGAATGGCCAGACTGGTTCCAGCTCATAGAAAGGCAACAGTAACTCAAATAACCACTCGTTACAACCGAGGTCTGCAGAAGAGCATCTCTGAACGCACAACACATCCAACCTTGAGACAGATGGGCTACAGCAGCAGAAGACCACACCGGGTGACATCCCTGTTTGCTAAGAACAGGAAACTGAGGCTACAATTCACACAGGCTCACCAAAATTGGACAATAGAAGATTGGAAAAACGTTGCCTGGCCTGATGAGTCTCCATTTCTGCTGCCACATTCAGATGGGGTCAGAATTTGGTGTCAACAACATGAATGCATGGATCCATCTCGCCTTGTATAAACGGTTCAGGCTGCTGGTGGTGGTGTAATGATGTGGGGGATATTTTCTTGGCACTCTTTAGGGCCATTAATACCAATTGAGCATCATGTCAACGCCACAGCCTACCTGAGTATTGTTGCTGACCATGTCTTCCTTTATGACCACAGTGTACGCATCTTCTGATGGCTACGTCCAGCAGGATAACGCACCATGTCATAAAGCGCGAAACATCTCAGACTGGTTTCTTGAACATGACAATGAGTTCACTGTACTCAAATGGCCTCCACAGTGACCAGAACTCAATCCAATAGAGCACCTTTGGGATGTGGTGGAATGGCAGATTCGGATCATGAATGTGCAGCCGACAAATCTGCAGCAACTGCGTGATGCTAACATGACAATATGGACCCAAATCTCTGAGGAATATTTCCAGTACCTTGTGGAATCTATGTCACGAAGGATTACAACAGTTCTGAAGGCAAAAGGAGGTCCACCCAAACTAGTAAGGTGTCCCTATTAAAGTGGCCGGTGAGTGTATAGTCAGTGTGGCCAAAAAAATATTTCTCAATTGTATGTGGTTAACTTGATGTGCTAAAAGAACAAAAATTGTAAGTGAAATAGAAATGAATAAAACAAAACAGACAAATAGAAAAGAATACAAAATGACAAAGCAACACAGGTTTTGCTGTTTTGTCAAAGTAACGCACCTCTTTTCTCAACGGCCCGAATGCATTTCTCCACAAAGCTGGGCACTCTGGTCTTCTCCTGGCTGCAGAGATTGTGCAGATGACATCCGAACACATTTTCTGAAGAGAAAGAGGCAGATCCGAGTCAGTTTATCTTCAGTGACAGTAACAGAGAGGCTGCTGGACGCTGCTCTTACCTCTGATGTAACCCTTGTCTTTGACGGACTGCAGTGTGGGACGCTTCAGGAGGAACTTCTTTAGTTTGGTGCGAACTTTCTTCTGTTCCGCTTCAGATGTGGAACTGGTTGAAGGCTGTCTAGTTGCTGATGGACAGAAGAGAGCAGCAACACTTCTAAGCATTTTCTGCTTTTATTATACCATTTTAATGCATTTTTCAGAACATCTTCTTTAATCTTGAGGGTGAGTAAATAATTACAGTACTTTCATTTCGGGTTGAACATTGCTTTTATAACAAATGTGTATTCAGACATTTTAGGCTTATAAAAGTCTACATTTTCATGTTTTTTCTATGTTTCATCAGAATAGTAGAACAGATGGTGACTTTTGACATTTGCTGTACCATAAAAATACAGTTTTTCTCAGTCACTTTGGTGCATTTCTCACAACACTATTTACATTTGGACAACAGTTAATGCATTTCTCAAAACAATTAGTCATTTGTGCACATCATAGTAGCAGTTTCTCATCCTTCCAACAAATTGCGAATGCTTTTGGACATGCATCAATTGCTTTCATACAACTCTCTGCTGTTTGTAACATTATCATTTGCTTATGTCATGTCAGTCAAAATGAACTAAACTTGTGAATGCTGAACAGTCATTCCATATAAAACTAATAGTCCTCATTTCATTACTCAAGTCATTACATACAAAAATGTTGAACTAGTTGTCAAAATCTGTTAAGCAAATTTTATAAAAAAAATGTAATAATTTTTTTTCTGAAAATGTCTTCTAAATTGCACAATTTCATGAATGATTTACAGCCCTGTGTATGTTGTAGGTTCAGTTCCAATATGCACTGCAATATTGTTTACAGTTGTGCTCAGCTCTACCCAAAGGAGTTTATGTTTGTTGTAAATAAGAGTGTGTTTATTCTTTTGCACAATTCATTCATTCATTCATTTTCTTGTCGGCTTTGTCCCTTGCGGGGTCACCACAGTGGAATGAACCACCTCTTTTGCACAATGCTGTGAATAAATTAAAATTGTAAAGAGAAAATGCAGTAATAATGTGAAACATACACATTCAGTGTCTTGTACTCAGATACCTCACTAAATGCAGTTTAAAAAATGGCATTTTTCAAATGGCTGTGCAAATAGTATCTAGTGCTGTCTTGAGCATTTTCAGGAAGTGTCACCAAAATCTGACTTTTTTGCCTTGGAAAAAATGTACCGAGTAAACTGTCATAATGAAAACATGACAGAGCCATTTGACTATCTTTTTCATAAACAATGCTGTCAGGACTCTTCATCTTGATGACTGTCACGATCACCAGCGAGCCTCAACCAGAGATCGCTGGTATACACACTCACTTTCACATAAACTACATATCCGGACTCTAATGGACTACATATCCAGTCATGCCACACACACACACACGCGCTCACCTGCACCAGCTGACCGTCATCAGACACTCTCTCTCACACACACACATTCACAGCTGCAGCTTGTTTACAATCATTTACAGGACTATATATTTCAGTTTGTGTTGCCCTCTCATTGTCTGTCGTATTTTATGTTACTCCCATGATGTCCGGTTGTTCCTGGTTTGTTTTGCCCTATTTTAGTTTTTCCTGTTTGTTAATAAATTCTTCTAAATGCTGCTTCTGGATCCGCACTCTGTTTCTCCTCCCTGAACATTGCAACGGACAGTAACAATGACACTGACACTTTCATTGACATCAATACTTGCTTTTGAGGAATGAGCTCTCCATTTTGAGCAAGTGACACGCTTTTGCAGGTTATCTACTAGGTTTTGCAGTTTGCACTAATTGTTTTGAGAAATGCATTAACTGTTGTGCAAATGTAAATAGTGTTGTCAGAAATGCACCAAAATCACTGAGAACAACTGTAAAACAAATTCACACAAAAGAGAATAAATTGTCACATTTGTGATCTTCTCTGTAAAATTGACTATAAGAAATGATTGAGGAAGTGTAAAAAATGTTCTGGTGTAGGGTCTATAAATAAACCAATCTGAAGCTTCATAATGTCTAAATGTATATAAATCTGTCATAAAATACTGACAGACTAGATAGATAGATAGATAGATAGATAGATAGACAGACAGACAGACAGACAGACAGACAGACAGACAGACAGCTAGATAGATAGATAGATAGATAGATAGATAGACAGACAGACAGACAGACAGACAGACAGACAGACAGACAGATCAACAGATAGATAGACAGACAGACAGACAGATAGATAGACAGACAGACAGACAGACAGACAGACAGACAGACAGACAGACAGACAGACAGACAGACAGACAGACAGCTAGATAGCTAGATAGCTAGATAGATAGATAGATAGATAGATAGATAGATAGATAGATAGATAGATAGATAAAAAGAGGATTCCTAGCAACAATTATTACATTTCTAGCACATACCATGATTTTAGCTTGTAACATAACAAGCTAACATAACATAGCTTGTTTTAACAAAATTTAGCATGTTTCTAACATGAACTAACATGTTGTTAGCAAGAATTGCTAACATGAATTAGCATATTGCTACCATTTTTCTAGCTTCAATAAGAATGTTGCATGTTTGAAACATGGATTAGTATGTTGTTATCAGGTTATAATATGACTTGGCATGTTGCTAATAAGCTTCTTGCATGTTGCTAGCAAGATAATCCACATCATAATTTCCACAAAAATATGAAGCAGCACAGCTGTTTTCAACACTTAATAATGAGATAAGAAATAAGATAATGCTTATAGGATATCTGATTAATCTGATTTTAAAAATCTTAATCTGCTTTTTAAAGGATTATGTGACACTGAAGACTAAAATTTTAGGAATAAATGACATTTTAAAGTACATTAAGTTATTTGAAACTGAAATAACATTGTACAGTTTCCTGTTTATATTGTATTTTTGCTTAAAAAAAGAATCCCCATTAAGAATGTCTCAGACAAATCCTAATACTACAGCATCTAGTGGTTACATCACAGTATTACAGATGATTTATTCATGTGGCATCTTCCATTACCAGATGGCACCCAATCTGTTTTCAATGCATTAGTTTTTAAATACCTTTGCACTACTTATTAACATAACACAATATTAATCACAAATGATATGAAATATGCTGCTATATATACAGTGGAAGTCAGATTTTTTTCTCCAATTTCTGTTTAACAGAGAGCAGATTTTCGACATATTTCTAAACATAATAGTTTAAGTAACTAATTTCTAATACCTGATTTATTTATTTTATCTTTGCAGTACATAATATTTTACTTGATATTATTTAAGATACTAGTGTTCAGCTTAGTGACATTTAAAAGCTTAACTAGGTTAATTAGGTTAACTAGATAGGTTAAGCAAATCATTATATAACAATGATAGTTTGTTCTGTAGACAATTAGCAAAAAATGCTTAAGGGGTCTAATAATATTGACCTTAAAACTGCTTTTATTCCAGCAAAAATAAAACAAATTCTTTCTCCAGAAGAAAAAATATTATAGGAAATAGTGTGAAAATATAAAGGAGTCGTTTAGTACCATAATATCCACCTAAAATAGTAAACAGGAAATATTGTTAAAAACTAAATAGCAATGCAGAAAATCCTGAATGATAGGAACTGAATGCATTACCAGTGCTCATAGTTCGTTTTTCAAAGGGTCTCTCCTCTCTGTCTAAGGTTGGAGACTTCTCAATGACCTCGTCCTCTTCTTCAGAGTGATGCTGATCCCCATTCTGATGGCCCACAGCAAAAACACACATAGAATTACACATTTGAAGCAAATTTGAGTCAAAACCACGCAGCGATTTCAAACTGCATTGAATAAAATATACAGATTTTTGTTATTGATAATTCTTTATATTATGATACAAGACTCACCAGCTGGTGTATGGTATCTAAGATAACTTTATACCAGTCTTGGATGATGCTCTCAGTGTCGTACTGGATCAAGTATTCGGCACCAGTCCGAGTCTTAAGCTGAACGAGCAAACACAATGTATGAAGAATACACTCCGAAAAGTATATAGAGAATGTAAGCATACTGAAGGCCGTACTGTACCTCCAGAACGTTTTTCTTGCTTGATTTGTCCTTAGGCGCCCGGTTAATTGTGGCGCCTTTCAGTTCCACTGTGAATTCTGGGAGTATCTGATTTGTCTTGCTCTTTGAAATATAAAACACACTCAGTGTCAGATATACAAATTAAATTCATGGTTATGCAAAATCACACATTGGAAAGCTTGTTTTTTCATTTGCTTTTCCCCATAGAGATTTTAGAATAGCACTTATTAAAAGGTAACAAGCCATAAGGTGAACGGAAGTTTAATTTCAAACAAACAACATTTTGTGTCAAAATTTGGAAATCTGCATCAAATTAAATTGACAGAGATATAATTTAAATGTTATTTTTTGTACAATTTTAATAACACCACCTGACAAAAGTATTGTGGCCTATCCAAGTTTTAGGAACAACAAATATTAACTTGACTTCTAGTTGATCATTTGGTATCAGAAGTGGCTTATATGAAAGGCAAAGGCCTCTAGATTACGCTTATTTTACCAAGATAAAATATGATCATGCTGTGATTTTAATGATTTAATTAGGACAGTAAGGTCTGACTTTGCTTAGACAAAAGTCTTGTCACTTAACAGAAATAATGTCCAGTATAGAATATAAAGTCATGCTGCAGTGGAAAAAAAATACATATTGTGTATGACTCCCATGAGCTTGGAGGACTGCATCCATACATCTCTGCAATGACTCAAATAACTTAATAAAGTCATCTGGAATGGCAAAGAAAGCGTTCTTGCAGGACTCCCAGAGTTTATCAAGATTCTTTGGATTTATCTTCAATGCCTTCTCCTTCATCTTACCCCAGACATGCTCAATAATGTTCATCTCTGGTGACTGGGCTGGCCAATCCTGGAGCATCTTGATCTTCTTTGCTTTCAGGAGCTTTGATGTGGAGGCTGAAGTATGAGGAGCGCTATCCTGCAGAGGGATTTGCCCTCTCCTGTGGTTTGTAATGTAATGGGCAGCACAAATCTCTTGATACATCAGGCTGTTGATGTTGCCATCCACTCTGCAGATCTCTCGCACGCCCCCCATACTGAATGTAGCCACAAACCATGATTTTTCCTTTACCAAACTTGACTGATTTCTGTGAGAATCATGGGTCCATTCAGGTTGCAATAGGTTTTCTTTCATCAGTATTTGTGATGATTGGGACGCAACTCAACAGATGATTCATCAGAAAAATCTACCTTCTGCCACTTTTCCAAATGATCAACTAGAAGTCAAGTTATTTATTATTTGTTGTTCTTACAACTGGCATTGAGTGTAGGTAGTGTATATAATTAAACTTTTCATTAGTTGAAATCCTTGAGTCTCTTAAATTAGCATTTTTCTACAGTAATACCGACTGATTAACCTAGTTAACCTAAAATGACTGTATCTTTAATTGTGGTGCTCTGAACTCACTGATGCTCCGGCTGGTGTGGACTTCGGGTCTTTATGGAAGGTCAGTATTCCTCCATGGAGAACAGTCCAGGAATGACCCCAGTTCTTCCTGTTGGAGGATTGATGATATGATAGAATTTGATTTAAAAAAATCATGATTACAGCTACTGCCATTAAACCAAGATCATGATGGAAACCTTTACCTGACTTTCTTCCCATTGTCAGACACCTTTGTTTTATTCAATATTCCAGCCTTCTCCAAATTTGAAACCTGAAAAAATATGATTATGTTAATAAATACAGCCCAGTTATTGATTTTATGATTAATATCAATGATTAACAAACTGAAGCAATAACAAAAGGGACAAAAATGTCTGATACCATGAGAGCGAAGCAAATGATAAGACCTCGATATGGAAAATAGGTTATTATTGAGATATTGCTTTTAGTATCACAAGCAGGCTAAATATTTACACACACAAGAACAAACATGGCTTAAGTTCAAACATATAAAATCTCTGTTATTGAAGAGTTTCTGTATTTTGTGATTCACAAGTGTTTACTGATATTATTTACAGTGTAGTTTGAGCTAAAACCCCTTTAATCAAACGTCAATGTCACTTGAATGTGCAGTCACAAATGTAAATTCATCTGCATTTTATTTATTCATGACAGTCATAAATAGTACTATTTCATAAAACAAGTTTCAAGCCAATATTTCTTGCCTATATGAATGATTGATAAAAACCTAGTCCAAAAGTAAAAATGGCATTGGATGGTAATTTAATGGTTCATTTATATTTGCCATGCTACTATATATTTACTGTAAAGATATTTAAAAGAATATCACAGTACTCTCATTGCAAATCTCAAATTCTAAATGTAAATGTCAAGGTACTGCCATGATATCATGCCAGAGAGTAGGTTTCACTACTAACCACCAGGGGTCAGTGTACCAAAATAATAATGCATGAATTTATCATTATCTGCTGATTTAGCCACTTTTGCTCCTAATTTGCAGAAACAGTTTTATTTATTTGAATGGAAGAATAATATGGTAATTTATAGCAATTACTGAACCATACAAAGAGTATACTGTATATAGTATTTACAACTCTTCGGTAATGAATGGTACAGCATACTGTTGAATTAAATGAACAGGTTAACTATAATAAATACTGCAGTATACTTTAGTTTTTACAATAGCATACTGTGGTGTATTGCAGTATAATATATATATATATATATATATATATATATATATATATATATATATATATATATATATATATATATATATATATATATATATATATATATATATATATATATATATATATATATATACAGTTGAAGTCAGAATTATTAGCCCCCCTTTGATTATTTTTTTCTTTTTTAAATATTTAGCAAATGATGTTTAACAAAGCAAGGACATTTTCACAGTATGTCTAATAATATTTTTTCTTCTGGAGAAAGTCTTATTTTTTTTATTTCGGCTAGAATAAAAGCAGTTTTTAATTTTTTAAAACTCATTTTAAGGTCAAAATTATTAGCCCCTTTAAGCTATATATTTTTTTGATAGTCTACAGAACAAACCATCATTATAAAATAACTTGCCTAATTACCCTAACCTGCCTAGTTAACCTAATTAAGTTAAGCCTTTAAATGTCACTTTAAGCTGTATAGAAGTGTCTTAAAAATATCTAGTAAAATACTATTTACTGTCATCATGGCAAAGATAAAATAAATCAGTTATTAGAAATGAGTTATTAAAACTATTATGTTTAGAAATGTGCTGTAAAAAATCTTCTCTCCTTTAAACAGAAATTGGGGAAAAAAATAAACAGGGGGGCTAATAACTCTGACTTCAACTGTGTATATATATATATATATATATAGCTGTTGAAAACAGACAGTATTGGGTTTTTTGTTTATAGTTCTATAGTTAAGTTGTTGTATTAGCATGGCAACTACTGAATTTACATAACTGGTTCCAAATTTGTTCAAAAACACTGTAGTGCTTACTATAAATACCTATAGTATTTATATAGAAGATTAATTAAATTATTTGGGTTTTATTTCAATATTTAGAAAGGCATTTATGTTTGGTCTGGTGTCTTACGTTGTGTGGCGTATCGGGACAGCTGTAGGCGTCACTGTCTGATGTATTCTGAATATATGATGAATGATTCTTCTGTTAAAATAAAATGACAAACTCAAAAAATGAATCATGAGCTTACATTGCATGCCTTAGGAAACAGCTAATACTGTCCAGTATCCTGGTGTTTCCATGAAAAAAGTTCAGTAAAAAGGGGATTAATCCTGAGTATTTGTTTGTGCAATGAGAGGCTATAAAACTCAATGAGGAGGTTTTAAATAGAGCGACAAACTGAGCCTCAGGTGCACTTCAGGTGCCAATTTGGGAAACTAAGTGTCACTAAGGACATGCATGAAGGATCAGGTGTTCATCACAGGCATCAGGGGTGTATTCCAAGCAAGGTTAATCATTTGCTAAATCCTGACAGTGTTTTCTCATACCATTAAATTATGGGGTTGCTCCACCCCTGTTGAACGTCAATTTTCTAATTCATTTTCAGTATATTACAAATTGTATTTACTATATAGTGCCAGATCACGAAGGAAAAAAGTTGAAGACTCCTTTCCTACAGAACAGGTCTACACTTTTATCTTTTATTAAACAAAAAAATAGCTTTGTGTTATTAATCTTATTCACACGATGGTATGAGATTTCTGTCTCTACATAGAAAATCATTTATCATCTCTCTGTAGGTGAAATTCTGTTACGATCAAAACAGTGAACAGAGCACACTCCCACCAGCGGTGAAAGTGCACATGTTGGAAAAATGTTGCTAGACGGAACTAGATGGAAAACAAAAATAAATGTCAGCGGCGTGAAAATGACATACTGTTTTAGGTGAAGTTGCACTTAGTGTGCGGCCCGCTCATGTGACGTTATCGCTATGTGCATTCAGCCAAAGTCTGTTTGAACAAGCCTATGTGTGTCGTATCAGTCGCAAAATTTCTAACAGGTACCAAAGATGTGTATCTGTCATCATAAGTGTACTCTCTTTCTCTCTCTCTCTCTTTTTCATTCATTTATTCATTCATTCATTTTCTTTTTGCCTTAGTCCCTTTGTTTATCCGGGGTCACCACAGCGAAATGAACCGCCAACTTATCCAGCATGTTTTTACGCAGCGGATGCCCTTCCAGCCGCAACCCATCTTTGGGAACTCTCCTTTTAAATTAAATTAAATTAAATTAAATTAAATTAAATTAAATTAAATTAAATTAAATTAAATTAAATTAAATTAAATTAAATTAAATTAAATTAGGTGACGCAGTGGCGCAGTAGGTAGTGCTGTCCCCTCACAGCAAGAAGGTCGCTGGTTCGAGCCTCGGCTGGGTCAGTTGGCGTTTCTGTGTGGAGTTTGCATGTTCTCCCTGCGTTCGCGTGGGTTTCCTCCGGGTGCTCTGGTTTCCCCCACAGTCCAAAGACATGCGGTACAGGTGAATTGGGTAGGCTAAATTGTCCGTAGTGTATGAGTGTGTATGGACGTTTCCCAGAGATGGGTTGCAGCTGGAAGGGCATCCGCTGCGTAAAACATATGCTGGATATGCTGGCGGTTCATTCCGCTGTGGCGACCCCGGATTAATAAAGGGACTAAGCCGAAAAGAAAATGAATGAATAAATGAAATTAAATGAAATTCAAGCCAAACTCGCTTTAAATTGGGATGACAACAACGTTACACATGTATTGCCAAAGCATTTATTATGTTTACAGAACATAATGTAAACAGAACATAATGTAAACAAATGACTTAGTAGTAGTGATTTAGTAGATATTGTGAAAAAGAACACACGATGATCACTAATAATTAACAGCATATTTAACAATCAGCATTTTAGGATTAATTTATAACAATTTAGAATTGTGCGTGTGTGTGAGTGAGAAACAGAGAGAGGCACAATTCTAAATTGTTATAAATTGTAATACACACGTCCTCTAAAGGCCTGGTATACTTCAAACGAAATCGAAAAGAGAACTAAAATGACGTCATTACAAACAAATTTCGGCCAAAACGAAGCTCGTTTTAGGTTTGTTTTGGCAGTTCGAAACCAAAGAGATCTTTTTGGGGGAGTTCATTTTGGTCCTAAACTGCTTTGAGCTGCCATTGGTTCCTAAGTGCTGGTGGGCGGGTCCTGGAACTTCGCCTTCTTTGATGTGCTTTATGTCCACAAAGCTCAAAGTCAGAAAGAAAAAATATCCAGCACAACAACACTAAGTTAAACTTCAATAAACTGGAGGATCGAGTAGCAGAGCTGGTGCAGGTGAATGTTTGCTGAGAGATTTTAAGTACACATGAAATCAAGTACACATAAAAATCAAAACTAACCATACTGATTTTGTTAGCTCACATTGCTAGTTTTGTGGTGAACAATTCATCTGTGCGTGTCATGAAGAAAAACTAAATAGTTTGCCCTTGTAATCTAAAATTAAAATCCTTAGGTCATATTAGGTCTGTCTGGGTTGTTGCTAGATGGGATATGGTTGCAGCCGGAAGTTAACGAGAATTATTTATATTATTTATTAGATTTCCCATTTGCTGTATTTTATTAACGTCTACCCCCACCCCAACCCTAAACCCAACCGTCACAGTAACGTAAAAACAGTAATTGTACCAAGTATTATTTATGTTATCTATTAAATTACCCAATAAATTTTATTTTTAATCGCCTTCCCCAACCCTAACCCTAAACCCAACTGTGACAGTTCTGTAAAAATATTCATTATTGTTATGCAGTGTCATAAAAATGCTGCTATATTGATGTGCATATCACTTTTCCAGCAGGCCGCGTATCCAATCTAGACTTTACCGTCTGCCTGAGGTATTGGGCGTGGCTAACATACTTAACCACGCCCCTCCAACTGTCAGTTTTGACAGCGCTATAACAACAAGCAGAAATGGTGAGGAGGAGGTGATTGTTAGGTTGTAATAACTCTCCCCAAACCCATTTCCCGATCTTTGTGAATGAAATGCCTACTTTACTACATTCAATCAGCTCAGAGAAGAAAAAAACAAGCCACGCCCACTGTTGTTATTAAATATTCCGTTTCTCTAGAATCTGCGTCACAATGGGAAAAAGAAACGGCTGCAGCTTCCGGTTCATGTGAACTTTAAAGACTCAGAGTCACACATCAGACGAGAAGTTAATAATGTTCTAATAAAGTTCTAAACATTGTTCCATTCAGTGTCTGCCCATGGCTAATATAAAGCAATGTGACATGCTACGGTGACGCTTCTTGCTGGAGAAGGCTGTTTGGTAGATCTTTATAAGCTGTTCTTGTTTCTCGGCTGCCATTGTTGTTGTGTTTTCCAGTATACACATTTAAAACCCCCGCCTACTGCAGCGCAGGGATATTGGAAGGTTGGAAAGCACTATACCGTCACTCAGCCTTCTTTTTGGCCTTAAACAAAGAATGAACAAGAACTTCGTTTGACGAATACCAGAGCCTTGAGTGGCATCCTTTCCATCAACATGCTCTAATAGTCAGCAAACACAAAGACTCAGTACAAATGAGTGATAATACGTGTCTCTCTGTGTGTGAATACATACATCATCCGGGTATCCTGCACTGTGCCTCCAGTTGGATCCCACTGTGTCCTGCTCTCCTGAGGCCCCATTTCCCACTCCATACTGTCCTGGGCTGGAAGAGTACTACAAGAGTGAGAGACGTTTTTAAATTTAGAGTAATACTTTTACAAAGTAACATTTTTTATCTTTTAAGTAAATTTTGTACACTGTAAAAACAAATGTCATGTTTAATTGAAGGTGTTTATATATATATATATAAATATAAATATATATACAAGATGTGGTATGTGTTATTGTCACGATCACCAGCGATCTGCACTCCATAGATCGCTGGCAAACATGCACTATCGCTTATGGACTACAAATCCGCCATCTAATGGACTACAACACCATACATGCACTCCGCTCACACACACATGTTCCTCATCCTGACTGATTGCACACACACCACCGGAGGATTGTCAAGAACTGATTACACACAGTATTTAAGCAGCACACACACTCACTCCAGTTGCTGAGTCTTGTTATCTGTTCTAGTGACATTACAACGCGTTTTCTTTGTCTTGTTTTGCCGTGTTTTGACCCTCGTCTAGTTTGTCTATTTGTCCCTGTCTGTCTGTGTTGATCATTGCTTGCCTGACGATCCCTTTAATAAACCCTGCATTTGGATCCGTACCCTTTTGTCAGTGTCACATCCCTGGTTACAGTTATATAAGATTAAATAATATAATAATAACCTTTATTTAAGCAGGTAAGTCAATTGAGAACCAGTTCTTATTCACAGTGACGACCTGGCTTTTTCTTCCCTTTAAACCTGTTTAATTATTTTTAATCATTTTAATTTCTTTGTTTTTATTACTTCTTTAACTTTCTGTGTAATTATGCTATCATTCTTTTAATCTTCTTTTTTTTATAAAGCACTTTGAATAGCCATTGTATTGAAATGTGCTATATAAATAAATGCCTCACTATTTCTTTGTTTATTATAATTAAATAAATGACTAGAAGTTTCTGAGTAAAAACATTTCAAAATAAATCCTACAGCTTTTCTCAGCTAAAACTGATATGCAGGCTGAAAATTATATGCATATATGGAGTAAACATGGGTCGGTATAAGATTCTGACGGTATGATAACCTTGAATAAAAATATCACGGTTTCACGGTATTGTGATTGCTGCTCTAAAATATATTTTATTTTGTGAAAGATTTATAATATTTTGTAACAGTAAACATGGCTAAATAATGAAAATGAAACATTGACTTCTGCTGTCTTCATTAGTCTCAAAAACACAGATTTCTTTACTATTTAAAACTGCATATTTGGATATTTTCTGCTGAAGATACTGTTGTCCTAAAAAAAAAATTACACACCTTAAGAACGGTATTAAAGAAAATTTTGGCGGTTTTAAAACCTTGACTTTTCCAAACTGCGGTATACCATCGTCCCATGCTTAATATGGAGTTCTATTTTCCCAAAATCCAGTTCTCTGTTTTAATAGAAAACAAATCTCCCTTGTGTGCTATCTATGTAAGGCAGAAATAATTATATTCTGATCAGGCCCATAAACACAACTTTAAAAGTCATAATTTACTGCTAAACACAGACTAGACGACTAATACATCATGCATCACTACCTCCAGTCATTCAGATTCCACTCAACTTTCAAGAGTTCACGCTCAGATGATTGATAATAAAGCATGTTTGGCATGCTGTCCCAGGAGAGAGCCCTGAGCTCAGAAGATTTTTGAGCCCGGGGCTCCCTGCCGTTTCATTGGGGGAGAGGGGTGTTTGAGCTCAGGTAAGTCTCGAGAACTCCCCCGAATTCATTCGTTTGGCTTATTCCTTGATTACTATTTACTGCCAACTATTTCAGCATATGTTTATGCAGTACTAAAACCCTCATATACTGTGCCAATTTGGTTTATTCAATTCACTTATACTGCATGTGTTTGGACTGTGGGGGAAATCGGAACACCCGGAGGAAACCCATGCAAACACGGGAAGAACATGCAAACTCCATACAGAAATGTCAACTGACCCAGCCTGGACTCGATCCAGCGACCTTCTTGCTGTAAGGCAACAGTGCTAACCACTGAGCCGCCACGCCACCCTGTCTTGGATTATTCTAGGAAAGAGGGGGAGGAGTAGTGGTGAATGGGATTCTTCAAGACGAAGATGACTAAGGTAAGGAAATCTGGTTATTTATGTATGTTTAGATTCGTCTGGTTGGTAAACCACATGATAGCAAATTATAAACATGTGATCCTCTCGAAATTAGTTAATAAATAAACTTCCCTTAAAGAGCATTTAAAGCACACTAACATTAATACATTAACCCTAACGCACACCTCTAATAAACAAACATCATTGCGTGCTGGTGTGAGCACTGATACATCTCTCTTTATAATCATTGTTCTTGATGTAAAGAAGAACCATCCAAAAAGTCCCGCACCTCAGGTAAATTCCACTGGGACTTGCTTCCGTCTCTCAGGTAATAGTAGGTCCGTCCCTGATCGTCGAGCGACTTGATCCACTGTCAACAAGACATTTCATTAAGTTCCCCAAATTACAAAACTTGCCTACAGCCATACTACCACTAATAATAGAAAGCTAATCAGCCCAAATAGAAAGTCAGCCCAAAAGAAAGAGACATGAAGGTCAGTGTCACGGGTCCTGTACCTGCTCCTGTGTGTATTCGCTGGTGAAGATCCAGGTTCCCTCAGGGTCGATGTCGAGGCTCCAGCCGGCCGGACTGCTACGATCCAGACTGGCCCGCGGGATGGAAACCTTCTTCACTTGAATCAGAGAATACTCTGCTGGGATGGAGACAGGAGACACCTCCTCCTCTAGCTCAGGGGATGCTGGGTAATCTTCCTCTGGAAGCGGAGGCTGCATTTTAGGGGAATAAAAATATCTAAATTAGTGCTGGGCATAAATGAATCGCGAATAATCACATCCAAAATAAAAGTCTGTTTTGACATAAACTAAATGTGTGTACTGTGTATGTTTATTATGTACATGTAAATACACACATGCATGCATATATATTTGGGAAAATGTTTACTTACATTTAGATGTAAAATATATGTGTATATAATACAAATTATTTATAAATTTAAATATCTATATAACAATATCGTTTTATATATTGTCAAAACAAACTTTTATTTTGGATGTGATTAATTGTGATTAATCTTTGCCCAGCACTAATATAAATATGAATTAAAATGTATTTTATTTCACTTTTACTTTAAATTAAAACTGAAAAAGGAACATTACTGATTAAAATTAAAATTTATTATTTTTTGAAGTTTTGTTTGGCATAAAAATGACCAATTTCAGTATTAATGTTATAATAAAGCATGTAACTAATAGAAACTTGATTATTTTGACCGAATGGTGTAGTGTTTAATTGACCATTCTGAAAATATCCTCACTGTATAATCATTTCAGTTTGTTTTTAATACTTTTAACTCATATTTTGTACATCAAAAAAGTATTTAAAAAAACAAAACATGAATATGGTAATCCCTCATTAAGGCATACACCAATATTCATTATAATTATTTATTATTCAAACATTTAGAGATTTTTTTTAAGAATATTCAGATTGTATTCTGGCGTACGACATGCTGAAATATTGTTTGAAAATGCAGGGATTGGTTATAGGGCTACTGTTTACAATAACAGGGTTTCTGCTGTTCTGCTTCAGTTAAAATTAAGACTTTTTAATACATTTTTAAGACCATTATGAATTAAATTTTAGACTCATAAAGGGCTAAAGGCTACGCATTTTTTCAAATGGCCCTGATGGAAAAGATTTTTATTTAATGTTTAAAAAACAAAAATATAATAATTTAATACATTTAATAATACAATAATAAATGAATAATAAAAATTTTAGATATTTCTTAGCAAAATATAAAAAATATTGTGTAAAAACAAGCAAGCTCTACTTGTATCCATACACCTTTTTCCAACATAAACTTTCTTTAAAATAAAAAAATGAACAAATGTTTTAAAAGTTTTAAAAACTATAATAAACTAAATCTATGCACAACAATCTGTCCAGGTCGGTGTCCTCAGCAGTAAACACATGGAGCACTTTTAAACAAATGTTATTGTAAGGAAAATAAACCATTTTGATAAATAGAGTTAAAAATGACCTTTTTTGAGATGATTGGTGGTGATTGTATGGATTTTGGCCAGATTGGGTAGCAATACATGAACAAAGAAAAATTAAGACCTGTTTAAAAAAGATTTCAGAGCTACAACACAATGTTTGAGTAAATTTAGGACTTTTTAAGGCCTAAAATTTTGATTTTGGGATATAAGACTTTTTAAGACCCTGCAGAAACCCTGAATAAGGTTCAATTTGTTAACATTAAATGAACTAAAATCACAAGTAAATCTATAAAATTTCCTAGTTAACGCCTTTACCGCATTAAAATACATTACAAAAGGTTGTATTCCTTTTATTGAATGGAGCGAATAAAATTGAGTTTTGTTGTCTATTGTTGAAATAAATGCATTACCAAACATTATCTAATGAGAATTTTATTGTGAATGGTGGCCTATTTGTACTTTTGTTTATATATAATTTTAATTATTATTATTATTATTATTACTATTATTTAGTTTGAAAGATTAGTTAACTCTGAACATGCATATACACGAAGTATTTTGTGTTATGAAAACTTTTAAAGTAGCCTTTTTTTGCAGCTTAGGTCAATATCCTGATATTACAGTGTTTCATTCATTCATTTTCCTTCAGCTTAGTCCCTAATTTATCAGGGGTTGCCACAGTGGAATGACCTGCCAACTATTCCGGCACATGTTTTACACAGCGGATGCCCTTCCAGCTGCAACCCAGTACTGGGAAACACCCATACACTCTCATTCACACACACACTTATACACTACGGACAATTTTGTGTACCCAATTCACCTACAGCACATGTCTTTGGACTGTGGGAGAAACCAGAGCACCCGAAGGAAAACCATAGAAACACGGGGAGAACATGCAAACTCCACACAGAAATGCCAACTGGTTCAGCTTGGACTCGAACCAGTGACCTTCCTGCTGTGCTAACCACTGAGCCACCACAGTATTTCATGATAAAAGTTGCAACAAGAAAATGTGATGCATCATATCCCCGATCACAGTACACATCAGAGCACCTTCTGTTTGAATGCAAAATAATCTCCATACCGGACAATCATTTAGAAACATCAGGTGCCCAGGTGAGTCGACGTCCTCTGGAGGATCCCACGAGCTCTGACCTGACACAGTGTTGAAGAAATAATGTCTGCCTGTGTTCTCATCCAGAACCTTCTCCCAGTCCGAGCTCCACCTGTGCGGAGCAGGAGCTACCGGCGAGCAGGCCGGAGACTGAGGGAAAGACGGAGGGGATCGACCCCCTTCTGTGCCCATCGACGACTCCATTGAGCGGCTGCTGAGCGGATTCTCCCAGGTGCTGCGGCCGGTGGAGGGCTGATAGTAGTACTCTTGGCCGCTCTGGTTGTCAGTGTGGACCTGCCATCCTGCTGAGTCCAGAAGGAAGTTTTCGGGAGGCTCTGGAAAGTCCTGCAGTAAAGAAGCGATGGGGCTGGAGTTGTTGATAGTGGTTTGACGCCTCCGAGGGATGTTCACATACACCGCTGTGTCATCCTCCACCTGACGGACAAACATGTCAGAATGCAGATATGAAGAGCTGATGACACACTTTTCATAATCTAGATTCGAGGTTAAAATGCTTGAACTACTAATGTACTTTTATTTGATACCAAGGATGGCTAAATGCGATGATGACCTCTTTACCAGAAACCTGATGTTTACTGTTACTAAAACAAAAAAACAATCAAATTAATATTTACTGAACATATAAATCACGGTTACTACAGTTAACAAAAGCCATAAGCAAAACATATGGCAGGTGTATTATTCAGAAACTTCAGTTTAATAATAAACATTAGCAGAACTATAATAAAACAAACAAAAAAATGTCAGAAAATATCAGTTAATGAACAGTTTTTGTGATTCACAAGTGATTTCTGTTGTTGTGAATTGCATTATGGGATGTTGATCTCTGCTCTGTCGACTTTTGATGTTGAAAATTCAACTCTACAGTTTAACAAAGTGACTTTTATTGACATTTTAGGAGTTTGAAATAATATATTGCATTAGAAATAATAATATAGAGAGAAGTAAGTCTGTAAAATAACAGTAAATGTACTGGCAGTTTATTACAAGAATTTTGTACTGTAATATACAACACCAACCCAGACAATAAATCACTTTAAACTATTATAAATGTTCATAAAAGTCATTTTTTCAAGGTTAAAAGTTGTTGGAGGAATGATCAAGGTCCCATTCATTCATTCATTCATTCATTTTCTTCTCGGCTTTTTAAAAATGGGGTCGCCACAGCGGAATGAACCATATGTTTTACGCAGCGGATGCCCTTCCAGCTTCCTGGAGGCACCTGGAGGAAACCCTGGAGGAACCTGGAGGAAACCCACGCGAACATGGGGAGAACATGCAAACTCCACACAGAAATGCCAACTGACCCAGCCGAGGCTCGAACCAGTGACCTTCTTGCTGTGAGGTGATTGTGCTACCCACTGCACCACCGTGACGCCCCAAGGTCCCATAATGCAATTTAAAACATTAATAATTGGGGAAAATAAATTAAAAACATGAATCACAAAATATGGGAAACAGCTAATCTACGGATATTTGTTTTACAGTGTGGTTAGTAGTTCTCCTTTTTGGTAAACACTAAAATAACAAAAAATAAACCTTGAAATTAATGAAAATATTTATTTGTGATCATAAGTGTTAATTTTCTGAAATATAGGTTTACACATTACTTGATTAAACATTTTAAAAATATTTAAATAAATCAATTGACGTATAGTTTGTTAGGATAGGGCAATATTTTTTGCAGGAAAACTATTTGAAAATCTAAAACCTGAGGGTTTAAAAAAGTCTAAATACTGAAAAAATCACCTTTAAATCAAGTGCTTAGCAATCAAACATTGACTTTTAATATATTCATTCATTCATTTTCTTGTCGGCTTTGTCCCTTGCGGGGTCGCCACAGTGGAATGAACCACCAACTTATCCAGCACGATTTTTTACGCAGCGGATGCCCTTCCAGCCGCAACCCATCTCTGGGAATTTCTACACACACACACATTCACACTCATTCACTACGGACAATTTAGCTTACCCAATTCACCTGTACTGCATGTCTTTGGACTGTGGGGGAAACCGGAGCACCCCGGAGGAAACCCACGCGAACGCAGGGAGAACATGCAAACTCCACACAGAAACGCCAACTGACCCAGCCCAGCCGAGGTTCGAACCTGCGACCCAGCGACGTTCTTGCTGTGAGGCGACTTTTAATATATGTACAAGCAAAATAATCTGCCAATGGTTTAAGCTGAATAATCTTGTTTTTCATTTGGACATGAGATTGTTTTGCTTTCCCTGTTGGTAGATTATTTTGATTGTTTTAAGGAAAAGCTCACTTAATTTTGGCATATTATTACTTAAAACAAGCTTGTCTAGAAAATGCTTCTTCATTTAAGATTTTTTTAGATATTTGGACTAGAAACAAGACAAAAAATCAAAGTAAGAAAAGCATTTTTACAGTCTACAGTAGGAAATGTACAAAATATGTTCATGGATCATGACCTTTACTTAATATTATACTCTATTCTTATGCTTTCATAAAAAAACAAGAAGATGAAATTTTAGAAGCCCTTTAGAAGCTTTAGACCTGAATGTAATTTGATTCACTTGACCTTTTACAGTGATGCTGACCTTATGCAAACAGCTGATTGTGTGAAGACACAAATGTTTAGACAAAGGGCAAAACAGGCAGTGAATGGAGCATCTGCTTTAACAGCCTCTTCCCCTATACTCAGCTGGAGGAACTCTCCACATCAGCAGAAAAACAAAACACTCAGAACCTCAATTCAACCCCACAGCTACTGATTTAAAAATCATGGATAAGCAAAGAAACAGAGAAAGGTGTCATTTCTAGACATGAAATATCATGTATATCAATAAAATAGCAAAACTCTATTGCCATTTTTATAATAAATATGCATTTTTATGGTAATCTCAAGCTTTGAAATATATAGTTTTATTATATAGCATTATTGAGTTTATTTGAAAAATTAAGATTGTACGCATTTCTCTGTGAATATGCAATGCAAAAGTGATTAGATTATGGCTGCATTTGGTCTTTAAAACGTTCCTGCTGACAGGAACAGCTGACCTCCGTGTGAACGGCTTTTCTCCACAGCAAAAATTCCAGTGTTAAATATACAGTGTGATTTTTTTTGGTGTTGTTTAGTGTTAAAACCAGAGTACATTTTAATCCATGAGTGTGAAAGAGTGTATATTTAAGAGTTTTTTTTCAGTGTTAAACTTTTAACCCAATATGCAGTGTATTTCCCACTAGTGATGGGAAGTCCAGTTTTTTTTACTCAGACAAGTTTTTTTCTTTCAGACAAACAGTGATCAAACCAGTATGTTTTACTTAAACTTAAAACATGTCTTGTTGCATTTTAAAATGCAGAGTTGAATGTATTGAAATTATTTCTAAAAAGATTAATGACCATTTAATAAATGAAAACTATTTTCAACATATTTGATCACTGTTATCTGTCGCACACCAATTGATAATATAGGAAAAAAGGTAATATATTAACACTTTGAAGGGTAACACACACTCCAGTTCAATGTAAGAATAAACTCTTACTGTGTTAAAATGAACTCTGAGAGTAATGTACAAATTTTACACTTTAGAAAGTGTTATTTTAACTCCAAAATGGAGGGAGTCATATGTACACCCAAGGAGTGTTAAGTTAAACTCAAATTGAGTTAAATGTACACTGATTTTTTTGCTGTGCACTGTTGCCAGTTTGTCTAGTAACTTGACACGTACGTCGGCAGATTTAAGACGCTGAGCGGAGTTGATTGCGATGACGGGGTTCGAGTCCGGTGAAGAACGGTTCCAGAAAGCAGGTAAGACAAAAACAGAAGCCAAAAAATAACATAAACAAGTAAATAACAGGGTGAGAATGTGGTAAAATCTGAAAACGTGGTAAAAATCAGGCTGCCACAAGGGCTTTTCTTTTTCTGGATTGCTTTTGAAAACACTGTCTGTTGGGTTTAGGGAAGGGTGGGGGGAACAGTCGATCAGTCAGTCAGTCAGTCAGTCAGTCAGTCAGTCAGTCAGTCAGTCAGTCAGTCAGTCAGTCGGCACTTGCGAGAGAAATTTGAGATATGAAAAAGCATACACAGCGGCCTCTGGTGGATTCGCGAAAACAAAAACTGCAAAAAAACATAGCTCTTGTGACGTATTTTGCTCTTTCCAGAAATGTATATAGAGGTACATAATCAGGATGAGCCTGGGTTGGCTAGAGAGCCACTTACCATTTTTAGGCTAAGAAAAACAATACATTTACATTTATATGAGAAAAAATACAACCTACAAAGACTTTAGCCTAATAAATTGTTCGTGTTTTTGTATTTTTTTATGGTTTTGTAATTTATAAAGTTGTACAAGCTTTAATATTTTCTCCTAACATATTCATTGGGGTGTACTCAACTTTTTTGCTGAGATAAGTTTTGGTTTGGACTAATCTAACGTATAAGCAAGAAGCTAAATTGGCAAAAAAAAAACTCAGCATCTCATATAAAGTTTGTTGATATATATATATAGTAGGCCCGAAGTCACGTGTACCATCACTTAAAAGAAAGCACTTCCTGTGCGCGCAGCTCTCAGGAAACAGAACAAGAGCTAACAGTCACAAAAAAAGCAAACCACAGGCAGATATAGTGTAAGCATTTTATCTGGTTTTGTTTGTTCTATTTAGAGATGAAAAAAAGACCCAGTAGATAAACCCGACATGCCCTCGTCTTGATAAGAGAAAGGCGGCTTGGTTCTTTCTCACAGTTGTTCGCTGTATCATTGTTTATGGCCAGTTATTATTGTATTTTGATTGTGATTTTGATACAGTATGTGATGGTACTGCTATGATGGCCAGCGGTTAGAGAGCTGATCCAGGAACTGGGCAGCCTGTAAACCTGAGAGTTACTTAAAAATTTTTTTAGCTTAAGATGTTGTTTGCAGGCATCCAATAAAGAGGATTAGCTGGCATTATGCAAATGTGTTGAGAATCTACATTACATCCATTACAGAAAAGAAACTGCAATTATTGTTTACTTTTTTTCAAAGGTTAAGAATTGATTGAATTGAACTTTACTGATCATGCACTTTGACCTTTAAAACTTTATAGACATGTACTTTCACAAACAGTTTCAGTATGCATTATTTGAAACAGCACAATAGGTACATTATAAAACCCATAATGAGCCCTATTATACACCAGGCGCAATAAGGCGCAAGACATGTTTAGCATGATTTGTTGCTATTTTCAGACCAGCGCAACCTTAATTTTCCTGTTTTTCGCCATGTTGTTTAAATAGCAAATCCATTTGCACCACTTTGTGAACTCATGGGCGTGCTGGTCTAAAATAGAGATGTGTTATTGCACATTGTTGGCGAGTTTCTATTTTGAAGAACTGAAATAGACCGCATCATCGACTATCTAAAAGCAGGTATAAAGTCCAGTGCAGAGCACGTTAGTTGTGCACCTATGTGGGTTCAAACGCTTACACATTGCTTAAGACACACAGCTCGTACAGCAATATACAAATACCTTTACATATGACGAAAATCAAAGGAATAAAAAAATTATTATTTACTACATAAATATAAAATCCACTACCTCCATGCCTCATCTTGGGGGCTTTATCAGTTTATTCATAACAATTTGCATTTGTATAATGTTATTATTAGGAGTAGTATTATTTAACATATGCATATTTATATTTGTTCTAATCAAAACAAGTTTAGATTTGTCCACCTGTCGGGTTTTGGAGGCGTCTGCGTCACTATATGGGACATAAGAATAGGATGTGTGTTTGGGTATAACTTATTCATATTTGACCACACTTCGTTATTATTGTTCATTTATTCATTTGCTAGAAATTAGAACTGAATTTAGAAATAGTTTTAAAACAAATCTTTGTGCTTAACAAACAAAATTAAATATGTAGGCTAATGGATGTCTTCAGTGGAGTGAGTTTCCACAGTTTCCTTATCCACGAAAGTAAAGGAGTAAAGTAAAGAGTAAAAGTAAAGAGAAGGTAAAGAGGCCGAATGGAGGAGGCTCGTTCGTTATCCTCGCGCTGCAGTCTGTTTAACTGTTTTCTCGCTAGCGAAGCCTTCCCACTTACAAAGTCCACCATCTAAATAGCAAACGTGTCATGGTGCGACGCAACTGACTCTTAAGCCCTGCTCAGAAGATTTCAGATACTTTCCTGCAGTGTGACAACAGCTGCGACGTCCAAGAACAAATAGGAGCTCCGAATTTGATGATGGGATTCATGCGAAAATTCAGATGACCGCAGAGAAATATACAATGTTATTTTTTCTTTCTGTTTTTATTATTGAGACACGCCGTGTGCAAAATTGCCACTACAGATTGTTTATGTTTGCTGTGAGGAATCATTTCAGACACGGGATAGTGAAAGTGTCACGGATGGATGACGTCAAACGCCAGCGTTTTTTTTTACATCTTACAGTGTGACATGGGAGCCATGTTCGTGCAGTCTGACATGCTACAATCGTTCAGAATTATAATTTTAAATTTTTTTTTTTAAATCGCACAGTGTGAGCAGGCTTTTAAAGGGAATGTGATGAGACTCTGATTGGTTTAATGCACATTATGCTCAAAACACATCCATAACTCATTAAGAAAATAAGCACAACCTGTTAGACCATGCGCTGTGGCCTTAATGTGCCCTTAATGATTTTGTGCCATGCGCTTTAGACTTTGTGCCTAGATTGTTAAAATAGAGCCCAATAGTAAGCACACTTAAGTTGCCTTCTATTGTGTGAATATTATCTGTAATATGATATTACCTGTATCTGTAATATCATATTAAGTACTTTCTTTAATGTGCTTTTAAAAAGTGAACACTGAACTTAAACATGCTGGGTTAAATACAATCGATCTGTGTTGGGACAACATGGGGATTAGGTTAACTTGTTAGCTTTTACAAATTTAAGTAGATTGAACAACTTAAAACAATTAAGTAGAATTGAATTGTTTTAGCTCAGTTAAGGAGTTTGAACAAACAGCAATTTTTTTTACAATTGTATGCAGAGACACAAAGATAGAGTGTCACTATGATGTTGTTAAGGGGTTCAGAATGGTTTTAAGTTAACACATTATTATGTGGCTGCTGAGTAGTTGCTTAAGGCCTATTTACACTGAGCAGTACACTACACACATTTAGACTGTCAAAGGAACCAAAATAGCTAACTGTATTTGGCACCCTTTCTTAAGGGTATGTACAGTACTGTAGCTAAACCGTATGGTATTAAAAGAGTGGAGATTGTCTGGCTGCTGAATGCTATTAGTTCACAGAGAATCCTCACTTGTGTGCACTTTAGACAGGTGGAACGACACAGGAAGTGCCATTTTTTAAAAACACAGCCAAAACACAACACCGTAATAACACAGTGATGGCGCACTGTAAGACACTATGCTCAAGCTTGTCGTCTTCTTGCCACAAACAGCCACATGCCAAAAAGCAAGAATAAGATCCGCTGTACTGTACTGTATGTCCTCCATTGCTATTTTTGAGGCCGTTTGCATGTAGTTTCTATACATGTGGAAAGAGCATGGGGAGCCACTTTCTATCTCTATTTGTGTGAACTTGTGCATCTACATTTAACATAATGTGCTTGAGCCCATACAGCTTTCCTCTTAAAGCGAGAATGACATTGATTTTGAACTATCTGGCATGCATTTACCAAGTAAGTGTACTGTAGTGAGTGGAAATGCAAGCCTGATCAGGGTGAGCCGTACTGAACTGAACCGAACCAGTGGAAATGAAGATTTAATGGCTGTACCAAGTCTCTGTGATATTCCGGACTCACACCAAGCCAACAGTCACCCACATGCCCACTGACAGGCCATCCCTGAGCGTGGATCAGCTTACATTTTGATTTGTGTTTGGCTCCATCTGAACTAGACGTACTCATTCAGGGGTTGTTTGGATCCTGAATTTGTTCAATTGGACAGGAGATCCAACCAATCATTACGCAGATATGCTGTGCCTCCAACAAACAAAATGGACAGACTAATAAGACATAGGTTACAAACTCATATAGGATTTACAACGCAGATAACAGCTACCCGGAAAGGCTGGACATATATTTGATCTATTCCTGAAACCTAAAGAAGTGAAAGAAATGTGTGGACGGCCTCATTATCAACTGCCAATCAACAGTTGCTAAAAGGGTGACTTGAAACTCAAGTACTCAAGACTGATAAACTAAACTTTGTTATTGGATAGCCCACAAAACTGTAGTTTATGGCAGTGGTTCTCAATTCCAGTCCTCGTGCCCCCCCGCCCTGCACATTTTGTATGTCTTCTTTACTTAACACACCTGATTCAGATCATCAGCTCATTAACAGAGAGATAAATTAACTGATCCAGATGTGTCAAATAAGAGAGACACACAAAATGTGCAGGGAGGGGGGACCAGAATTGAGAACCACTGGTTTATGGATATGTGACGTGACAATAACCAGTGAACTACTTGAGGACTACTGGAAGATTGGGTGAGATAATTCAAACTGCATAGGCTGAAGACCCAGAAAAACAATGAATTCATCCAATATAGGCTCATTCTGAAAACGTAGTCCTATATACGTTTCTGGAGACCGCAAATTATGTAGCCAGAGGTACGCATGGCTGCATTTCATTTTTTAAATGAACGCTACGGGGCGGTATGACACTGCTCCTTTTCACGCTTACCAGCTGACCGATTACCTCCATATGAGTTTTCTCGCTGTAACCAGTTTGTCCCTTTAGCTCGCCATGTACGTCAGCGGACTTGAGACACAGAGAGGAGTTGACCACGACGAGAGGGTTCGAGTCCGATGAAGAATGGTTTCAGAAAGCAGATAACACAAAAACAGAATCCAAAAAATAAAATAAACAAGTAAATAACAGGGTGAGAATGTGGTAAAATCTGACGAGGGCTTTTGTTTTTCTGGACTGCTTTTGAAAATTTTTGGTTGGGTTTACGGAAGTAGGTGGCTGGGTCAATCGATAAAATTGGTTGGGTTTAGGGAAGGAGGAGGGTGGGTCAGTCGATTGGTCGGTCAGTCAGTCAGTAAAACAGTGTCAACAGTGGTTGGTATATGCGAGAACAGGAGGCGTGAATGGCACTCGCGAGAAAAATTTGAGAGCTCAAAAAGCATACACAGCGGCCTCTCGTGGATTTGCGAAAACAAAAACTGCAAAAAAAGGGTTTCACGGTCTCCAGAAATGTATATAGATGTACGCTTTCAGAATGAGCCTGGGTTGAATTAATCATTACATCTCATATATTCATATGCATTATTGTCTTATTCAAAATACCATGGTTTGCATGTGTTTGAGAATTACAGTTGAAGTCAGAATTATTCGCCCCCCCTTTGAATTTTTTTCTTTTTTAAATATTTCCCAAATTATGTTTAACAGAGCAAGGAAATTTACAGTATGTCTGATATTACAGTATGTCTGATAATATTTTTTCTTCTGGAGAAAGTTTTATTTGTTTTATTTCAGCTAGAATACAAGCAGCTTTTATTTTTTTAACATATATATATATATATTTTTTTTTTTTTATATATACCCATTTTGGTCGCATATGCGCTTGAAATTTAATCTATGCGACCTCATAATATATTTGGGAGCATTTGTACGACTGCATATAATGGTTGTAGTGCGACTTTTTAGTGCGACTCGATTTTTTCTAAAAACGTGCTGAATCTGTCTTCCCTGCCGCTATATTGGTTCATAAAACTGTCACTCACTCAAGGCTTTCCGCTGTCAGATAACAGAGAGCTTATAAGGGCGCCAGCCGAGATCAATCGAGGGTTTTCGGAGAAGGTGCCCGAATCTCGATGCGTTGTATTCACTGGGTGTTCAGCGCAAATGTCCGCTAAATGTAACACTGTACACATCATCGCCAAAGAAGCTCGCCTTTACTAAGTTTAAACTGAATCTGCGGCTCATAACAAAGATCGGTATTGCGCTGGTGGTCATCACGAGAATCCTGTTCTGCCCCGCTCATTGGGCTGGCTGAGTCGCCTGCTTTTTTCCACAAACACAGAAAAATGAAAATCAGCGCATAACGAGACCGAGCATTTAAAATGACACAAACCGAAACCAAAACTTTTAAAGAGTGTTAGAAGTGAGACTTTTCTTACTTTCTTTGGTTAATTCTTGAGATGTATATTATTTTTCTATTTACTGATGACTGCTTTGCAGCTTGCAGCATTGGATTGAATGATTTATTATAATCTTTCGTTTGTTTTGTAGCAGAAATATTATTTATTATATTGACATGCATATAAAAACAATAGTGCAAAATAAATATTTCTTATTGCAATGCTTCATTTTTGTTTGATGCAAACCATAAATTTATTTTTCATAAAGTAACAGCAGGACCTTTTACAGTACATAACTCACATTCAAGCACATTCAGGGGAGCATGATAATGAGAAATGTTATTCATTGTAAGTATTATTGACATCATCGTCGTCATTAATAATATTTTATAATTATTAGACATTCATTTTGGAATTATTGCACAGATATCAATAAGTCATCACAGCATTAGTTAGATAGTTGTTTCTGGGTTTTGTTAGTCCTGATTGATGGTGTTTTCAAATACAATAAACCCCTTAATATACAATTTGCAGTGGCGCTCATTCATTTTTGGTGGGTGCTCCTAAATTATTTCTAGGGCTCCTAAATTATTTCTAGGGCTCCTAAATTTTTTCTGGTGCTCCTAAATTTTTGAAGTTGGGAGCACCGGTGCTACAAAGTAAAAAATTAAATTTCGAGCCCTGATATATATATGCGCGGTTAACCAACATACCGCTTAATTTCTTGCTTCATCACCGCAGTAACAGAAAATTCGTTACGTCACATCCCTACTCCACATGTCTTAATTCCATTTCTGTTTAGTTTGATTATGATCTTAATCAAATTAAATAAATCAAAAATCGCTGTTTACATGCTAGACTCTTATTCAGAGTATTGTCTTAATCATATTAAAATTGGATTATTGGTGTCCATGTAAACATACTCATTGTTGCCACTAGGCCAGGGTTGCACGGTTTACCGGTACAATGGTAGTATCGTGATACTATGTCTCCAAAATACTGGCGGTGCCACTGTAATTTGTAAACGGTAGTATCGTCATAAACGGTTTATCAATATGTGGAAAAGTCCTAAAAAGCTCACACGTTTGCTATAAAGCCCTTTAAGGTTGCACGTTTTCTGATGTTTTCTGACGTTTCAAATGCACATCTGAATTGGTTCATTTCTGTTCCTCTAAATATGATTTAGTAGCTACAACAACCGCGACAATCTCTTACAGTTTTTTTCCAACTGTTTACACACGTTTTCAAAACAGCATCTCCTTTTTTTAAAACTCTACACACAATTCTCAAAACTGCACACAAAATGCAAAATGCCTCACATTTCCTTCAAAATGTAACACTGCATTCAAAATGCCATAAACACACGTCAGAATGAAGCATTAGCATCAAATGGCAAACACGTCTTTCATAATATAACACTTTTGGAATATAGCATGTCAACACGGTTGTTCTAAATCTAAAGCTCTTTGCTCTTTAGGCTTATATCTACATTTCAATACAATGTTCTACAGTGACAGTAATCTGCTGAGAAGAGGTACACTGTAAACAGAACATATTTATTAGGCCAAACATTACTGGTGTTTATAGCATAAAAACAGTGAATAACACAATTGTGTGTGTGGGTCTCGGGGGCGAGAAGCGTCCACTTCCTGGAGAAGCGTCATGTGGGCATAGGGTTGGCCATCTTACACTTTACAGCATAGGCTCAAAAGAATTTCTCTGTTCTTTTTTATAGGAATTTGGAATTGAGGGTTTAGAAAAGGAGAAAATGGGGTAGGTACAAAACTACAAATTGTGGATTGTGAAAACCAGGTTTGTTTTGGACCAGAACAGTCCAGTGTCACATCACCTTTAGCCTGTAAAGCAGTGATCGGTTAGTGATCAGATAAGAAATTAGTGTTTGCACATGTGAGGTGTGTGTGTGTGTGTGTGTGTGTGTGTGTGTGTGTGATCTGGTAGATAAGTGTAGCATTTTGATTGGATGTGTTTGGAAAAGGAAAGTGGCTTCTTGTTGAATTTTTGTGTTTAGGTAGAGAATTGTGTGTGGAGTTTTGAAAAAAAGTGTTTTATGCAATTGAAAAAGGAGTTCAAGGCTGAAAAACAGCTTCTGGTTTTGGAGATTTGAGGTGTAGTTTTGCATTTTGATGTTTCAGAAATCGTATGGCAAGAAAATATTTTGTGTGTAAGCAGTTGGAAAAAACTGTAAAAAGAACGACTCACAAAGGGAAATGTTGAATTACTTTGGATAGTTACCTGAAATGACTGAAAAAAAACAATAGATAAAAAACCCAAAATAGCAACAGGAAACATTGAAACAATATTTGACCACTTCATATAGCCTAATTTTGTTGAAAAAATGCTATTTTTGTAACAAATTTCATTTGGTATAATTTGTATCTTTATTGTAATGTATTTTTTTGTTGGTCAGTTATCTACAAAATAAACAAAAAGAATGAATTTTAGGCATGCAAATAATACTTTTTTCAATACTAGGAGAATTATGAATTAAATTCAAGACCTATTATACCATGTAAAACATAGTATTTATGACAGTTTTCTTTATAATTTGAGTTATGAATTACAGTATCACAATACTGCTTGGCAGGGCTTGACATTAACTTTTTTGATCACCTGCCACTGTGGCTAGTTGTTTTCCACCATTACTAGCCACACACCATTTTCACTAGCCGCAATTTTGTTGTTGGGAAAATATATTTTATATGCATAAATTTGCCTTTGGCATGCAAAAATGACTTCATTTAGATTTGGGGTATTTTCCACTTGCCTCCTCTTTCATTTAACTGTTTTCTGTTTATGAGCTTACTCAATGAGCATGAGCAAATGGGTTATGCTTTCATAAAAAAGTGTCGCATTGCAATTAGTTTTCTTTCACAGGACTTTTCAGGGCTCAACACAATAAGGATTTACCTTTTTTTTCTCTGGCCACACCGAACTAATTATTTCCTTGCCACAAATTTTAAATAATGTGTCAAAACAAGCAAAATACTGCTGTATACATACACTTTTTATTCAACAAAACAGCTGACATTTAAAAAATATATATTCTCACGCATCTAAAACTATGAACAGTGGTCTGTTCTGGCTCCCAGATCACCAGCATACAACAACATATTAAAGCAATATTATTGTAAAGGATGATTATTAAACTATATTAACAAAAACAACAGCAAGCAAAAGAAAGCAGGTAAAAAACACTCTGTGCGCGATAATGAAAGGATAACCGCGCACATGGTTAATGTTAGGCCAATTAATAATCTGTTTAAAGAATGGTTAAAGCGAAACAACTGCTGCTGCTTACAAAGAATCTCGAGCCCTTGAAGGACTGTGGGTGCACGAGCATCACACTAGTTTCATTTCCAGGCACGGTTGCTTCAAGTGAGGAAACGGCACAGGAGCTTTTAAACACTCACGCGCATCAAATCATCTTTGCGCGCAACACTAAAGGCCTCATCAATGAGCGAGGAAAGCCTGTCTCACCGAGCGCGTGATCCTCTCATTCGTTACTCACCTGCTTTCTTTTGCTCGCACGAAATGCTGTTTTTGTCAGTCGTGCTGCTTCTCGATTCTAAGATCACATTTGTACGCATATAGACAAACAGTCATAAACGAACAGTCTAATCTGTAGTGACGACGAGCCAGCACTGGCAATTTAAAAATGAGTTTCAGCCAGCCAAAGTGGCTAGTGGGAGTGGCTGTCTAACCCGGCACAACCAAAATCTACCCGGGTGTTAATGTAAAGCCCTGCTACTTGGTATCGTGATACTTCAGCTGGTATAGTATCGTAAGATGAATTAATGGTATTGCGACAACCCTAGTTGTCACACAACTGTGCTACACCTCTTATAAAAGTGATTTCTGCATAATAGCTCCCCTTTAATGGTTGAAAAAGCATAATATGAGTACTGTGAGGTAACTTAATCCATCAATGCTACATGAAAAAGAGGAACAAATGGAGTTGCATGCATGTATAGTGAAGACGGCTCTGACTATATACACTACTGAGCTCACCTTAAGCCTTGAGAGAGGTCTGTACACCGACACACCTCTCCTCAGAAACGTCTGCGATAGAGAGAGAGAAAGACAGGAAAAGACGTAGAAGAGCAAGAATAATTGAAGAACATGGAACATAACATGGAAAATAAAAGCTAGACAGTCAACATGTCTATA
Organism: Danio kyathit; assembly: GCA_903798195.1. Classification (NCBI taxonomy): domain Eukaryota; kingdom Metazoa; phylum Chordata; class Actinopteri; order Cypriniformes; family Danionidae; genus Danio; species Danio kyathit. The sequence continues at coordinate 6,272,165 of LR812530.1, read as the reverse complement.
TCCTGGGTCTATATTTACCCAGGTCTGATGCAGACCAAGCGTCTCTCAGCCACAACTGACAATTTGCAACAACTAACAGGAAACTATTTTATTATTGTAATGACCACAAATATAGTTCCACAAAAACTATGAACAACATTGACTTCAGATTAATGTCATAGTTCATCCAAAAATAAAAAATTACTCGCCATTTACTCACGCTCAATAGGTTCCAAATCTTTTAGTTTTATTATTTTAAAGTTATTGTGAAGAATACTGAAAACTGAAAGCCATTGACGTCCATTAAAAATCCGATGGAAGTTAATGATTACCAGTTTCCAACATTTTTCAAAATATCTTCTTTTGTGTTTAACAGAAGAAAGAAATTTAAACTGGTTTGGAACAAGTGGAGGGAGAGTAAATGATAACATAATTTTAATTTTTAGGTGAACTATCCCTTTAAGAGGGAACTGAGAACCACACAAACCCAATCGACTTTCTTTTCTGTGGAATCTAAAGGTGAAATGTTGAAGTGCTGGCCACTGTTTTTCTTTGTATGAAAGCTAAAGGGGATCTGGGCTGGTGAGGTCAAACCTGAAAATGACTTTTATTATACCCTAACATGCTGTTTTAAACAGTATTATGTGATAAATAAATGTATACTTTATTACAGTTTTTTTCTGATAGCTTAATCACATTTTCCGTAACTATTGGCTATTTTTGCAAAACTGTACATGCCAATAAGAAAACCCTTCACCAAATCTGCAAAACATTTTAGTTCTCTTGCAAAAGCTAATAAACCTTATTTAACTCTTCAAACCTTTGTAAAAATTGTATTTTTGTATCAAACATTTAACACAAGCCATCACATTATAAGCACATTATAAATGCTCCAACTACACACTGATGGATTGAATAAAAACTACATCTGGCTTTTGCTTTGAAAACAGCTCCTCAACTGATTGTCTCAAACTCAACTGAGTTTGCCACCAATGTAGAAGCTTTAAAAATAATGAAGAGTGAGAAAGCTAAACAATTGTATGACTTGTTTCAAGAATATGGTTTTATTTAACCCCTTACAGAGTTTCTATTTGATGTCTGCACGATATGTTGTTCTTTTTTTGTTATTTTATATATATTTTTTGTTGTTTGTTGGTTTATTTGTATGTTTTGTTTTTTGTGTGTGTAATTTTATGGCTTTATATTTGATTCACTGTATGACATGTCTCAGTCAGTGTGTGCAAGATTATGTTTGGATTGAGTTTGGCCCAAATTGTTATGTTTTTGAAAGGCAAATAAAATAAAATAAAATAAAATAAAAAACATCTGGCTTTTGCCTTCTCTGAGCACAAGCTAGGCTATGCCAGTTTGAGGTCATACCTTCCTCATAGTTCTATAAACATACAGGGATGCAAACTTCAAGTACTGGTGTTTATTTACACACATCAACACAAGCACAAGAGTTTTTCCAAATCAAAACACAAAATAGTAATTTCACTGAGAAAAAAAAAAATCTGACTACATCGTGTCGTCTCTCTGGGTCCGGCCACAAAATTTCATCTACATCACATGCACTGTCCTCTAGTCCAAGGCACAGAGGAAAGTATCTGATTGCAAAGTGAACTAATTATCTAAAACAGTTTTCACATGTGACAGTGTGCCAGACAGTTGGCAAAATAGTGTAAATAATAGCCATACATGTGTATAGTTTTGCTAGGAGTGTGTTAATCATTTGGAAATTCAGTGTAAAGCAGTGAGTTGTGTTTACAGTTCTGCATAAAGACTGATGTGCAGTGGATTGTACCTACAATTTTGAAAAGTGTGTGTTACAAAATTGCAAACTTGGTGCAAAGCAGTGTTTGTGCTTTTAATTTCGCAAACTCAATGAGTGGTTTTGCTATGAGAATTAATCGTTTTATAAATTGTGCTATAAGCATTTCGGTTAGGGTTTAAGCATTCAGAAAAAACTGTAATAAAGTATAAAGTTGGCAGGAAACAGAAACGGCAATAGACTTTTCTTTTATTTTGTGACTTTCATACCAGTCACATTACAGTACTAATAAAAGTAATAATGTAATCATTAATTTTAATAATAAAACTATATCATATTTATTTAGTAATTATTTAGTAATTATTTTTGATGATTTAGTCTTATACTGTATACTGAAACATTTATTAAAAAATCGTTTCATTCTTAACAATTTTGTGGAATCCATGATACACAGTTCAAACGTAATTAGTAATTAATTAATTAATATATAGTTTATAAAGAAAGAATGCATTATATTTATCAAAAGTCAGATGATTGATTATCAACTGATTATTCAATTTCAGTACTTAAAAAACTGTCTAGACAAGAACAATTATTATTAACATTTATTTCTTTGGCATTTTGCTTCTATGGTATTCATCTACAGTGCATCTGGAAAGTATTCATAGCGCTTCACTTTTCCACATTTGTTTATGTTACAGCCTTATTCCAAAATGAATTAAATTAATTTATTTCCTCAACATTCTACACACAATCCCCCATAATGACAATGTGAAAAAAAGAGTTTTTGAAATTGTTGCAAATTTATTAAAAATAAAAATCCTGAAAAATCACATGTACATCAGTATTCACAGCCTTTGCGTGAAGCTCTAAATTGAGCTCAGGTACATTCTGTTTCCACTGATCATTCTTGAGTTGTTTCAGCAGCTTCATTGGAGTTCACCTGTGGTAAATTCAGTTGATTGGACATGATTTGAAAAGGCATACACCTGTCTATATAAGGACAGTGCATGTCAAAGCACAAACCAAGCATGAAGATAAAGGATTTGTCTGTAGACCTCGGAGACAGGATTGTCTCGAGGCACAAGGCTGGGGAAGGTTACAGAAAAATTTCTGCTGCTCTGAAAGTTCCAATGAGCACAGTGGCCTCTATCATATGTAAGTGGAAGATGTTTAGAACCACCAGGACTCTTCCTAGAGCTGACCGGCCATCTAAGCTGAGTGGGGAGAAGGGCCTTAGTCAGGGAGGTGATCAATAACCCGATGGTCACTCTGTCTGAGCTCCAGCGTTCTTCTGTGGAGAGAGGAGAACCTTACAGAAGGACAACCATCTGTGCAGCAATACACCAATCAGGCCTGTATGGTAGAGTGGCCAGACTGAAGCCACTTAACGCCTGGAATTTACCAAAAGGCATCTGAAGGACTCTCAGACCATAAGAAACAAAATTCTCTGGTCTGATGAGACTAAAATTGAACTCTTTGGAGTGAATGCCAGGCGTTACGTTTGGAGAAAACCAGGCAGCGCTCATCACCAGGCTAATACCATCCCTACAGTGAAGCATGGTGGTGGCAGCATCATGCTTTGGGGATGTTTTTCAGCAGCAGGAACTGGAAGACTAATCAGGATAGAGGGAAAGATGAATGCAGCAATGTACAGAGACATCCTGAATGAAAACCTGCTTCAGAGTGCTCATGACCTCAGACTGGGGCGACGGTTCATCTTCCAACAGGAATATCACCCAAAGCACACCGCCAAAATATCAATGGAGGGGCTTCACAACAACTCGGTCAATGTCCTTGAGTGGCCCAGCCAGAGCCCAGACCCAAATCCTATTGAACATCTCTGGAGAGATCTGAAAATGGCTGTACACTGTCACTTCCTATTCAACCTGACAGAGCTTGAGAGGTACCGCAAAGAGGAATGGGTACAAATTCCCAAAGACAGGTGTGCCAAGCTTGTGGCATCATAATCAAAAAGACTTGAGGCTGTAATTGCTGCCAAAGGTGCATCAACAAAGTATTGAGCAAAGGCTGTGAATACTGATGTACATGTGATTTTTCAGGGTTTTTATTTGTAATAAATTTGCTATGATTTCAAAAACTCTTTTTCACATTGTCATTATGGGGGATTGTGTGTAGAATGTTGAGGAAATAAATAAATTTAATCCATTTTGGAATAAGGCTGTAACATAAACAAATGTGGAAAAAGTGAAGCGCTATCAATACTTTCCGGATGCACTGTATGATTGTAGTCTGTTTTATACATCTTGTGCAGATCCACTATACTTTACTCATTTTAAGTGCATCCAGCCAATTCTTAAACATTTCTCCTTTTGTTTTTCACAGAAAACATGCAAATTTAGAAGAACAAGAAAGTGAGTAAATGCTATTGCATTTTTAGCTGAGCTATCCCTTTAAAACATCTTAAAGCAAAGGGAGCGCTGAAGTCCCCATGCCTTAAATGTATGCCATCCTTTTGTGAGATAAATTTAGATGATCTGAATGCGCTGGCCAACAGAGACAGCCACACAACCTGTAAAAGTCATTGTACAAGTAGGCTAACTGCCAGAAAAAAGAGAAAGACGTGATGGATGAAGCCTATAAAAGCAAGAACTGGCACTGTCACAGTATGCAGATCACCACACACAACATCTCAAGATGATTGAACATAGGGCTGCACCAGTTAGGGAAAAAACAAATATGATTTTTCTGCTCAAAATTAAAATGTGATTTACTACTGTTTCATAAAAGAGCTACAGCTTTGATGTGGTGGTTTTAACAGCGATTAAATTAAATTCATCTTTATTTCTATAGCGCTTTTACAAAGTAGATTGTGTTAAAGCAGCTTAAAATAGAAGTTCTAGTAGATTGAAAATGTGTCAGTCCAGTTTTCAGAGTTGAAGTTCAGTTTAGTTCAGTTCAGTGTGGTTTAATTTTCACTGCTGAAAGTCCAAACACTGAAAAGCAAATCCATCGATGCGCAGTTCCACAAGTCCCAAACCAAGCAAGCCAGTGGCGAAGAACAAACTTCACCAATTGACGAAAGTGAAGGAAAAAAAACCCAGCAGCTAAGAAAAACTAAGCATAATCACAAAGTGTGCTATAGTATGATACTGTTTATTTAAAACCTCTTAAACATTGTTGCCATTTTTGTAATAAAGGTGTCAGTTGCGATGACAAATTAAGGAAATAACTACAGTATCTTTAATCAAATTAAATCAATTATATATAAAATCTTAAACTTTTAAGAATCCAAACACAGTCAACAATTTTACATCAGTAAAACACTGATGGTAACCTACATTAAGGTTGAAACAGCAAACGTTTTCGACATTTAAAGTGCAAAGAACACAAATAATTCTAAAGCCTTCACATTTAGATTGTGTTACATTATTCACATTGTTCAGGGTAATGAACTGTCAAAAACTTGTTCAAAATAATTGCAGCCTTCAAATCGCAATTTCAGAAACGAGTAATCGGGCAGGCCTAATATAAACAAAACTTCCTTTTTTGACCAGAACTGAAGTGATGCTAAAGATCAAGCATTGTACATGTTCTGTTTATTACAGTACAGTTATAAAGAATTGGACAACTTTACTACAACAAACGCTTAATCTAAATGATGTTTAACATGACAAGTGCATTTAGAATTATCGGCAGCGGGGAGTGTCTCAACAGGAAGAGACCACATCCTCGCTGAGAACAACAATGAAGCACGCTTAAAAGCACATTTCAGCATATACACCACAATTCACAGCATACTGCTCATATATAAACACCATGTGATGTGTTATACATTGAACAGTCAAGCCAATTTATAAGGTTATTTCATAGCAGTCAAATCAAAATGACAGCAAATAGCATTAATGTATCCAGAAACTCAGTTTGAACGGGTTGTGGACATACCTGATTGTTCAGAGAGAACGGCATTGCACTTCTTGGTCGGTGGCTGGAGCGAATCTTAGCATAAAAATCCACCATGTTTTCGCTCAGATCAGCCAGTACGGCCATACAGCTGATCAGACAACAGTTAAACTCTGAGTTATCCAACTGCGAGCATCATGCTGACCCTGAGCCACACACACACACACACTCGTGCAAACACGCACTCAGTGTCTGCAGTCACAACTAATGAACATCTGTCTCGAAGAGCGACTCTCTGCTCGAGTGAAAGGGGGAGGAGGAAATAACTAGAACAGACGGATGGAGAGAGAACGAGGCAGGTATGAGTGTATGAGTGCATGATATAAAGATCTGCAATAAGAGAAAGGAAAGAAGTGCTGACATTGAAACAGTGTGTAACTATCAATTCAGTTTCAAGTTACTTATAGGAAGAATTAGATGTACTTTACAAACAAAAATAAGTGTAGACTGTCAGGTTTGAAACATGCAAGTTCCTCTTTTTCCTCATCGAAACAGAACCGCATCAGTCAAAGTCAGTGAGTCGAGCATTTCCTCAATTTACTCTAAATTACACATTTTTGAATGTAACACCTCTGCAAAAAAGTGTTTTCTTATCTCTGTAAAATATCCAGTACTCCTCTATCATAACTTAAAGAGAACATGAAGTCACAACTGCTAGAACTTTCTTAAAACATGCTCCTTATCGTGCAATGATGCACATTTCCCCAAGAAACTAGATCTGTATTTTGCATCAAAATAAACCTTACATCAAAATGAATCTATGTCTGTCTGTCTGTTTGTCTGTCTGTCTGTCTATCCATCTATCATCCATCTAAAAAAACTTTTATCAGATATTTTAAAAAGAATATTGATGTACGTGGTAGGGCTGGGCGATATGGCAAAAAAAAAAATCTCGATTTTTTCATAAAGTTTGACCGATTCACGATTTCGATTTTTTATTTATTTTTTTATTACATTTTTTTTTACTGTGTAACTACCTTACCAGCTTACCTTGTTCATTTAAATTAAAATAAATGCTGAAACTAGTTTTTTCATGCTCACTTGTAAAAGAAAAGCAACCATGTGACTAAACGCGGTTATGGCACTCTCTCATATAGGGATGCTAAACATAGCTTCAATAGAAGTCACAGCAGGTCATATGTTGTGCAGCTTTGGGCAAATTTTATTTGGAGAGAAAATGACCAAAATGTAACTTGAAGATTAAAAAGGATTGGAGGGGAAATAAATATTCAAATCTCTGTACATAACAGAAAAATAAACAATGATAATGCAACAATAGTTTATCTGAATTAGTGGCATGGCAGAAATATATATTTAGACAGGCCTTGTCAAAGTGAGCGGGCACTTTCACTAATAAAAAATATAGCACTTAAATTATTTCATAACAATCAATAAAATAACAGCGGTTTTATATCAAAAGTTGGTAATGATATAAAATATACTACATTTTGATGGTAAAATATAACCATTTAAACGATTTTGTATTTAAACATTAAATAACGGATGCATCAAGTTAAATATAAAAAAACGAATGAAACAACACATAGCATATCAGGATATAAAGGACTATATTTAGCAAAATGCTGCTCTTTTTATCTTTGTAATTTTATAGTTTTATTTTTGTTATTTTAATTATTTTTTGTCTTCATAAATAACTAACGAGCTATAGACAAATATCTGCTTGACGTTTTAGAAAATATTTGTGCGTAGCTACACCACCCAGTATATATTAAAGATCACCGTGAAAAAAAAAACCCCACAGAAACCTGTTACATATCTATCTATATTTAAATGTCTATCTTATATTTAACTGAATATATATGGGTTATGATTTAATTCATACAGTACCTTGACAGCTACTGTCCCACTCCGTAATTCAAGCAAAAGTCCAAATTAAAGAAAGATTTGACTTTCTGCGGTGACCGACATTTACAACACGCCGTAACCGTCCTTCAGGTGGTGCGCGGGTCCCCGTCTCGCAGCTCGCGCGGGAGAGACAGACGGCTGCAGGACGCGAACAACAGCACGACGCGCGTGGAAACATTCGCGAAGCTTGCTGGCTTACTGCGGGGCTGTTGTTGCTCTAGCGGGAAAATGTCCCGGTGTTCCCAACGGCCGGTCCGCCCTGGCGCGCTTCCGCTAAACTAGCTGTGGGAGCACATCAACAGAGCCGCGACGTCAACACACAGAATCAGCACAATTCAGCACGGTTGTCTAACAGTTTAGAACGGTTTGGCACGATAGTGGAAAAGCGGCTTTAATATTTTTATAAAAAAAAATTGCGATTCCTCGATTTTGTAAAAAATAAAATCGTCTTAAAACGTAAATTCGAATTAATCGAAAAAATCGAAAAAAATCGCCCAGCCCTAGTACGTGGTAATGTTTTTTATAATTATCGGTCAAACACTAACTGACAGCCAGATTTCCCAATGCTTCTGAGCAGTTCTGAAGTGGTTGTCCAGATGAAACCCAAAGCTGGTTATTACAAATCTCTGATTTCTAAAATATTGCATCTTTACAACATCACTCATTCATGTCCCCCAAATAGGCTGGTCGTCCATGAAAGACAAATGCCTGAGAGGACAGAATAATTTCGAAGATCTCAATGGGCAATGAGGTCAACACTGCAGCTGGAACTACTTGCCAAGAGCATATATAAGTTATAAGAGCTGGGCCTTTAAGTCTGGGCATAAACCACAAGATAATCAGGCAGATTACTATTACTACACGGTAAAACCCAAAAAGTTAAGGTAACTCAAACCGTTGAGGAAACCGATTGCAACAAATCATTTAAGTTCAGAAACTAATCCTAATGAGTACTGAGAACTTAATCCATTTGAGTAAAAGAAGAAACTTAAACACAGTAAAACCCAATAAATGAAGAGAACTCAAACCAACCGAGTACTGTAAAACCAAATAAGTTAAGGTAACTCAAACCGTTTGAGGAAACAGATTGCTACAAACCATTTGAGTTAAAAAACTAATCTATGAGTATTGTGAACTTACTCCATTTACAGTTTTTCTCAGTGGCTTTGGTGCATTTCTCACAACACTATTTACATTTGGACAACAGTTAATGCATTTCTCAAAACAATTAGTCATTTGTGCACATCATAGTAGCAGTTTCTCATTCATTCTAACAAATTGCAAATGCTTCTGGACATGCATCAACTGCTTTCATACAACTCTCTGCTGTTTATAACATTATCATTTGCTTATGTCATGTCAGCCAAAATGAACTAAACTTGTGGATGCTGAATAGTCATTCCATATTAAACTAATAGTCCTCATTTCATTACCGGAGTCTTTACATACAAAAATGTTGAACGAGTTGTCAAAATCTGTCAAAAGAGTTTTACTAAACTTTTAAAATCTTTTTTTTTTCCTGAAAATGTCTTCTAAATTGAACAATTTGATGAATGATTTACAGATCTATGTATGTTGTAGGTTCAGTTCTAATATGTTATTGTTTACAGTTGTGCACAGCTCTACCCAAAGGGAGTTTATGTTTGTTGTAAATAAGAGTGTATTTATTCTTTTGCACAATGCTGTGAATAAATTAGATTTGCAAAGAGCAAATACAGTAAAAATGTGAAACATACATATTCAGTGTCTTGTACTCAGATACCTTACTAAATGCAGCGATGTCTAACTTTACTGTAGTCTTCAAATGGCTGTGCAAATATTATATAGCGCTGTCTTGAGCATTTTCAGGATGTGTCACGAAAATCTGACTTTTTTGCATTGGAAAAAATGTACAGAGTAAACTGACATAATGAAAATATGACAAAGCCATTTGACTATCTTGTTCATGAACAATGGTGTCAGGACTTTTCATCTTGATGACGCTGACACTTTCATTGACATCAATACTTGCTTTTGAGGAATGAGCTTTCCATTTTGAGCAAGTGACGTGCTTTTGCAGGTTATCCACTAGGTTTTGCAGTTTGAACTAATTGTTTTTAGAAATGCATGAACTGTTGTGCAAATGTAAATAGTGTTGTGAGAAATGCACCAAAGCCACTGAGAAAAACTGTAAGTTAAAGTAATGAGGTATTTAATTAACTCATTACCTTCAACACTGAGTTCAAAACTCTTTTCAAACGAGTAGAATTAACTTTCAGTCAATTTTGTGTAACTACACTCATTTCATTTGATAAAGTTGACTGTTGGGTTTTACAGTGTAGAAGTAGCAAAAAAAATAAAACTAGGATTTTTTGACCTCATGTTTTTGTTCTCTAACATTCTGAAAATTGTACAACATTTGGAAAAATATTTTTTGTGTGTACCCAAATTTACTCGGCTACATGGCAGAGTGAATGCACATGTTATTCCTTTTGAAACGTCACCCAGTCAGACAGCAATGTTTATGCAGGACAATGAACCTAAGATAAAATCTTGAAGCTAAAATCCCTAAAATAATGAAAAGGCAGCTCAGAGTCCTGATGTAAACCTGATTGAAAATCTCTGCAAAGTCCTTGACAACTGTGACGTTGGGCAAGGCAAAGACACGCTATCCAGATCACAAATGTCCAACGATTAACAACAGACAATAAAAACAGGGGTTTATATATATATATACAGAGAGCAAAAAGGCTAACAAGATGATAAAACACATGTGCAAACAATGAAGATAATCAAGAGAAAAACTCATTTTTGACAGCTGCAATCTTCAAAAGTTGAGGTAGTAATCTTTTTTGCACTTCAATCAGTGCCTTTCTCTAATCGTCATCACTGTTGTTTTCACAAAATTAAGAGTTTTTATTTAAGTTTCGGGGCAGCACGGTGGCCCAGTGGGTAGCACAATCACCTCACAGCAAGATGGTCGCTGGTTCAAGCCCTGGCTGGGTCAGTTGTCATTTCTGTGTGGAGTTTGCATGTTCTCCCCGTGTTGGCGTGGGTTTCCTCTGAGTGCTCCGGTTTCCCCCACAAGTCCAAAGACATGCAGTACAGGTGAATTGAATAAGCTAAATTGTCCGTAGTCTATGTGTATATGGGTGTTTCCCAGTGATGGGTTGCAGCTGGAAGGGCATCCGTTGCGTAAAACATATGCTGGATAAGTTGACGGTTCATTCCGCTGTGGTGACCTCAGATTAATAAAGGGAATAAGCCGAAAAGAAAATTATTCATTCATTCATTCATTCATTTTCTTGTCGGCTTTGTCCCTTGCGGGGTCGCCACAGCGGAATGAACCGCCAACTTATCCAGCACGATTTTACGCAGCGGATGCCCTTCAAGCCGCAACCCATCTCTGGGAACATCCACACACTCATTCACACTCATACACTATGGACAATTTAGCTAACCCAATTCACCTGTACTGCATGTCTTTGGACTGTGGGGGAAACCGGAGCACCCGGAGGAAACCCACGCGAACGCAGGGAGAACATGCAAACTCCACACAGAAACGCCAACTGATCCAGCCTAGCCGAGGTTCGAACCTGCGACCCAGCGACGTTCTTGCTGTGAGGCAACAGCACTACCTACTGCGCCACTGCGTTGCCCAAAAGAAAATTAATGAATAATAAAGTTTTATTGTCACAAATATTATTTGGAGTATCCATCCCACTCACTAGAGGGCACTTTTATAGCCATTCGCCCAGACTACAACCCCCATCATGCTTTGCACTAATCCAGACACTGATTACCATCTACTGTACAACTGTTAGCAATCTGACACACACACAAAATCTGAACTCTACTTCTGTTGCCACGCCCCATCATTACACATGGGTGTTTTCTGAAACACTCTTTTAAGGTGTATTGTCCAATTTTGAAGTTGAAGCATTGAAGTTCATGCTCTTTCTAAAAAAAAACTTTGTAATCTGTTTTCTAATTTAACTTAATATTTACAGAATCTATTATACATGGCAATTTGTTTAGCAATACAGCCCTACTTCTGATTTACTCTTCATAATATGCCAAATTGTGTGGCCTTCCACATTATACAGCTAATTATGTTTTTTTTAAACACTGAAAAATCAATTTACAAAATAAATTTGTCACTTTAGGCAGATTTATTTTTTTATACGAATAAGCCTTTACATTTGTAAGTATGTCAGTAAATGAGTTGGCATTGACACTTGTTGACTTCAAAGACAAGTTCAGCAAAAGGTCAGAGTCTACCAAGAAACAGAAAAGCAGGTCAATCATTCACAACAAGATCTGTAACATGCTTTTAAACATGCTGAATTGTCATGTCATGCCATTTTGAATATTATATTAAGATTCAGATTAAGTCTCTAGGTAGAATGAAACATTTTTTACATGCCATGATGTGTAAGAATGATAAAAAGAACAAGTGCCTTTTGACAACTGTGACTGTTTAGCAACGTTTAGCAGGAAATATGTTCAGGAGATGCAGGGGGAATTACTCAACAAATGTTTGTCCAAGCAGTCTGACAAGCAAGACAGCTTCCTCGTCTGAAATACAATCTGTTTCTGCAAACTACTGTTTTCCACGTTTGTGGTTGCGAGAGCATATCACACAACAGCTTTTATACCTTTCCTCCTTCTAATGACGAACGTGTGTAGGCAGGTCAGGCATAAAAAGTTCCTGAAAGAAGCCAAAACTAAAAATACACAAGCCTTTATTACTATTCACAAGATATTTTGTTATTCAAATCTCTAACATGGCAGCCTACAGCTATTTGACCTTTATGTTAGCTAAGAGCCAGGCTAAAGAAAAACTTAAAATGAACATGTTCCTCCTGAACTATCAAGGTGGCCAGATCAGACACCAAAAATAAGCAGGAATGACGCGAGTTAATGTGTAACACAATGTCCCATTCTATTTATAGCACGCAGCAATTTCATTTTTGACCCTCAGGGAATCCTTGCATTTGATTGACGGAGTTTCTTACCCTAAGCATTAAAATGGTATTAAACGTATTAGATTTTTTTTGCTCAGGTCATACTGTAAACATACAATTTCCACCCATAAGATAACCACTTTAATTACTTTAGGCACTTTAGAGTGCAGAAAAAACATTTACTGTAAAAAATCTGCTGTTACAAGCTGAAAAAACTGTAAACTGAAAAGAAAATCTACAATATAATATAATATAATATAATATAATATAATATAATATAATATAATATAATATAATATAATATAATATAATAATAAAATATTATAAAATATTATAATATAATATAATATAATATAATAATAAAATATTATAAAATATTATAATATAATATAATATAATATAATATAATATAATATAATATAATAATAAAATATTATAAAATATTATAATATAATATAATATAATAATAAAATATTATAAAATATTATAATATAATAATAAAATATAATAATAAAATATAATAAAATATAATAATTTAATATAATATAATATAATAATAAAATATAATATATTAAAATATAATAATAAAATATAATAATATAATATAATATAATATAATATAATATAATATAATATAATATAATATAATATAATATATGTATTTTGCCATTTTCACCAAAAACAGCAAGTTATTTGTGTAAGCAATATCTAACAGTACTTTAAAAATACCCAGAAATATCTCTGTCAATGTTTTCAAACTATTATATTTGATTTACCAAAGTCACACAAGTGCCAATTTTACATCTGTTACATCCATAACGAAAATTTTTCCTCATCACTGCAATAAATAATTTTTGTTCTATAGAGAGATAACTTTTATCTTTATGATTAGCATTGGTTTTTTTGGTTTGTGCAGTTTAATTCACAGAATTTCTACAAGGTATGTTGTATCCAGTAAACTCAGAGACTTTTTTAATCACATCCATAACGCATGTTTATGTTCATCATTTAAATCTAAAAAATGTTTACAGATTGATATTTTTCTGATCCCATAACTCTGTGGTGATTGTTTTGGAAAATATAAACAAATGTTTCAAAAAATGTTAACATAATAAGCCCTATCATACATCAGGAAGCAATAAGGCGCAAGACATGTTTATTGCAATTTGTTGCTTTTTCAGACCAGCACAACCCTAATTTTCACGTTTTTGCGCCACATTGTTTAAATAGCAAATCCATTTGCGCCACTTTGTGGGCTCATGGGAGTTCCGGTCTTTGTTGGCGCGTTGCTATTTTGAGGAACTGAAATAGACTGCATATTGAAAAGAAAGCTGCTCTTATGTCCAGCGCAGAGTGTGTTATGCGCCTATGCAGGTTCAAAATGCATACACATTGCACAGGATGTACAGCAATACACAAATATCTTAACATATTTAAAAAATAAAGGATTAAAATGTTACAAAATTTTTATTTTCTACATAAATATAAAAACCCCTGCCTCCATGCCTTCTTCACCTCTGCTGGCCTTTTTTTTCATGACAATTTGCATTGGTATAATGTTATTATTATTAGCAGGATTATTTATTATATGCGTATTTATATTTGTTTTAATAAAAACTAGTTTAGATTTGTCCACCTCGGGTTTTGGAGACGTCTGCATCACCATATGGGGCATAAGAATAGGACGTGTGTTTGGATATAACTCTTATAATAAAGTTATACCACACTTCTTTATTATTGTTCATTTATTCGTTTGCTGGAAATTAGAACTGAATTTAAAAATAGTTTTGAAAGAAATCTTTGCGCTTAACAAATGAAATTAAATATGTAGGCTAATGGATGCCTTCAGTGGAGTGAGTTTCCACCGTTTCCTTACTCCACGAAAGTAAAGGAGTAAAGTAAAGAGTAAAAGTAAAGAGGCAAAATGGAGAAGGCTCATTCTTTATCCTCGCGCTGCAGATGGTCTGTTTAACTGTTTTCTCACTAGTAATGCATTCAGTTTTTCCACTTCCACCATGTAAATAGCAAATGCGCCATGGCGTGAAGCAACTGACTCTTAAAGGGAATGGGAGATGAGACTCTGATTGGATTAATGCACGCTACGCTCAAAACACATCCATAACTCATTAAGAGAATAAGCACAACCCTGTTAGACCATGCGCTGTAGCGCAGAGCGTATTTTTCCGTCCTTAAAATAGCAAAAGTGGATTTGGGCACACCCTTAATGCTTTTGTGCCATGCCCTTTAGACTTTGTGCCTAGATCGTTAAAATAGAGCCCATACTGTCTCTGTGAATTTATGTTTTGAGTTTTTACTGCAAATGTCACATCCATAACACTGGAAGTGCTCATATACATCTAGGGAGAATGATAATTATTTATATTATTTTATTTAAAGTGACATAAATAGTTGACATAAAAAAAACATCATGAAAAAACCCAATATCAAATTCCTAAACATGTTTTGCATGTACACAGATGTCCAAGAAACTCCTACGGCAAAGTCAGAAATTCAAATTTTGAACTCGATATCTACATTCAAAAGAGGTCACAGTCAGATTCTGTATCTGATTTGAATACTGTACATTTGTACAGATATGATTCTCTACAACAGTCCCTCAGCCAATGGTGTGAGACCAACTGGAGAACCTGTTTAAACTCTCTGTGTAATTATGAATATTTATGACTAATAGTTTCAGTGTAGTTTCTGTGCATTACCGTGAATAAAAACTGAGTCAGGTAAACATTAATGCTATTGGGATTACCATACACACGAGTTTCCTTCTTGAAAACTGGACATGAAAGGCCACTTCAGTATTTACAGTATGACTGGGAAACTAGAGTTGAGAGGGCCATTAACTTGGGACATGGAGAAAGATTTCAACTGTTAAGATTTAGCTGATATTGCCACAACATCTGCATTGCTTATTCTTGCTGTTACATATAAATAAGCATTTGATGAATATTGCACTGACCAACGTCTAGATATTGTGTGGATGTATACACTAGGGCTGGGTGGTATGACCAACAATTTTTTAATTTATACACAGTAACGATATCTTTCACAGTATATATGTATTTTTTATAAAGGTAGTTATTCCAGAAAATGTTTAAAAGGGCTTTATATAATAAATAAGCTTGAATATTTAAGAAAAGGACTTGATCTTATTCGATTACTTTTCATAAAATTTTTTAGCTTATAAATATAGTAAGCAAAATTTGACTAATATGTAAAGATAAATAACAAACTGTCACATTCATGGCATAGATTCAACAAGGTACTGAAAATATTCCTCAGAGATTTTGCTCAATATTGACATGATAGCATCACGCAGTTGCTGCAGTTTTGTCGGCTGCTCATCCATGATGCAAATCTCCTGTTCCACCACATCCCAAAGGTGCTCTATTGGATTAAGACTGGTGACTGTGAAGGTCATTTGAGTACAGTGAACTCATTGTCATGTTCAAGAAACCAGTCTGAGATGATTTGCGATGCATTATCCTGCTGGAAGTAGCCATCAGAAGATGGGTGCACTGTGGTCATAAAGGGATGTACATGGTCAGCATTAATACTCAGGTAGGCTGTGGCGTTGACGTGATGCTCAAATGGTACTAATGGGCCCAAAGTGTGCCAAGAAAATATCCCCCACACCATTACACCAAAACCACCAGCCTGAACCGTTGATACAAGGCAGGATGGATCCATGCTTTCATGTTGTTGACACCGAATTCTGACCCTACCATCCGAATGTCACAGCAGAAATCTCATCAACTCATCAGACCAGGCAATGTTTTTCCAATCTTCTGTTGCCCAATTTTGGTGAGCCTGTGTGAATTGTAGCCTCAGTTTCCTGTTCTTAGCTGACAGGAGTGGCAGCTAAGGTTGGACTAGTTGTGTGTTCAGAGATGCTCTTCTGCATATCTCAGTTGTAACGAGTGGTTATTTGAGTTACTGTTGCCTTTCTATCAGCTGGAACCAGTCTGGCCATTCTCCTCTGACCTCTGGCATCAACAAGGCATTTGCGCCCACAAAACTGCCACTCACTGGATATTTTCTCTTTTTCGGACCATTCTTTGTAAACCCTAGAGATGGTTGTGCGTGAAAATCCCAGTAGATCAGCAGTTTCTGAAATGCTCAGACCAGCCCATCTGACACCAACAACCATGCTACGTTCAAACTCACTTAAATCACTTTTCTTCCTCATTCTGATGCTCGATTTGAACTGCAGCAGATCGTCTTGACCATGTCTACATGTCTAAATGCATTGAGCTGCTGCCATGTGATTGCCTGATTAGAAATTTGTGTTAACAAGCAGTTGGACAGGTGTACCTAATAAAGTGGCCGGTGAGTGTATATCTTCAATGTATTTGAATGGGAAAAACTCCTAACTGAGACTCTATGAATGGGATTTCTGATAGCATGCAGCATAATTCAAGTTAAGAAAGGCTACATGATGCCCATATGAAACAATACTCCACTGTGAGCCTCCTATATGAGCAATGAAAGACTTTTCTTTTCATATCCATATTTGAAAATAAAAACTTCATCTGACTGTAGATGTGTGTTGTGCGCTGTGCAGCAGTTATGTTGGATACAAACTTAATTTCTGTCCAGCATACTGAAAGCTGAGGAATTCGCAGCTATAATGAGTTCAGAAAGAAGTGATTGTCGGGTGCACAGAGGGGACGGCATGCTGCTGATTACTTAACCAAATTACTAATCGACCAATGAAACGGAGGCTGCACAATCAGCAGCTTGAACCTCTCTTTTCACACACACACACACACACACACACACACACACACACACACACAAACACACACACTTTTACAGAGGGGCCATTCAGGGGCCCCATTAGCACCCTCTCTCTGTTACATCACCAATCATGGCCTGGAATTTGGGATAACCTCACTGAATACTAAACGTCTGGGCTTTAGGAAACCGCTTGGAGACTGCAGCCATTATCTGTCCCATCATCTCTCAGATGCCTTTATCAAAGATACTTGTATTTTTTCATGCTATTAGTAGGTGCAACTACATTAAAAATGATCAGTTTAAATGTATTTATTACGTGAGGATGCTGTGGTTTCACTCAAGGTGGTTTCTAGGTGGTTTCAAGAGTTCACGGTTAGCTGATGATTGATAATGAAGCTTGTTTGGCATGCTGTCCCAGGAGAGAGCCCTGAGCTTATGAGATCCTCAAGTCCTGGGCTCCCTCCCGTTTGAGGCGAGAGGGGAGTTTGAGCTCAGGTAGATCTCGATGAACCCCCCCCCGGGCTTATTTCTGGCTAATGATGGATATGGATGACTGAGGAGAGGTGTACTCGCTAAGAACTTGGCTATGGTATCAACTTTTGCATGTTTAATTTACTTAGGTTGCGTGTTTTTGGAACTGTGGGAGGAAACTGGAGAACCCGGGGAAAACCCAAGCGAACACGGGGAGAACGAACAAACTCCGCACAGAAATGTCATCTGGTTTAGTAGAGACTTTAACCAGAGAAATTCTTGCTGTGAGGCAACAGTGCTAATCACTGGGCAGCCGTGTCGCCCATCTGGAAAGTAGAGGTTGGTAGGGGGGGGTTCTTCAAGACGAAGATACTGAGATAAGAAACTGTGGTTATTTATAGTGAGGTAGGAATCATCTGATTGGAGAATCAATCATGAGCTGATGCGGGAGCAGCTGAGATCAATCATTTGCACGTGATCCTCTCCAAATTAGTTTATAAATAAACTTCACTCATTGGCAAGTGCAATACTATTGCAATACTATTCTTGTCCACCTTTAATGGAAGTTTTTTTTGTGTGCTAAAAAATGTGCTGTTAAACCCTTGTTGAAATAGTTTCACATCCTGTTTCAAGACCGAGGAGAGGAAAATACTCAAACAGTAAAAGTGAGGTGAGTCTGAGTTCAGCATTAGAGCTAACAATGGGTTCTCTCTCATTTTACCAATGAATTTCCATGACTCATCTATAGTCCTTGATGAACATTAGATAAGGATTTTTTATTCATTCATTTCCCTTCGGCTAACTCCCTTTATTCATCAGGGGTCACCCCTGCAGAATTAACCGTCAACTTATCCAGCATATGTTTTACGCAGTGGATGCCCTTCCAGCCGCAATACAGTACTGGGAAACACCCATACACACTCAATCACACTCATACACTATGGCCAATTTAGCCTATTCAATTCACCTATAGCGCATGTGTTTGGACTGTGGGGGAAACCGGAGCACCTGGAGAAAACCCATACCAACACAGGGAGAACATGCAAACTCCACACAGAAACGCCAACTGACCCAGCCAGGACTCGAACATTCTTGCTGTGAGTAGGGATGCAACGATTATAGATTTTGGTTGTACGATTATAGTCTGAGAAATAATCACGGTTATCACGATCTCTACACACAATTCTCAAAACTGCACACACAAAATGCAAAATGCCTCACATTTCCTTCAAAATGTAACACTGCATTCAAAATGCCATAAACACATCAGAATGAAGCATTAGCATCAAATGGCAAACACTTCTCTCATAATAGTAAATGTTTGGATAAACCATGTAGATAATGTTGTTCTAAATCTAAAGCTCTTTGCTCTTTAGGCTTATATCTACATTTCAATACAATCTTCTACAGTGACAGTAATCTGCTGATAGGAGCAACAGGTGTACTGTAAACACCGATGACATGAAGAAAAAGAAAATATTCATTAGGCCAAACATCATCGGTGTTTATAGCATAAAAAACATAAATATATTGTTTGTAAAAATGTAAAAAATAAAATAAAAAAAGAACATGTAAAGCAAAAGAATATTCTTTAGAATACAGTGAAGAACACAATTGTGTGTGAACGGAGTCTCGGGGGGGCGAGAAGCGTCTATTTCCTGGAAAAGCGTCATGTGGGCATAGGGTTGGTCATCATACACTTTACAGCGCTAGGCTCAAAAGAATTCCTCTATTCTTTTTTAGAGGAATTTAGGATTTAGAAAAGAAGAAAATGGGGTAGGTACAAAACTACAAATTGTGGATGGGTGGAAAACCCTTTTTTTTGGGACCAGAACAGTCCAGTGTCCCATCACCTTTGGCCTATACTAGACTAAAGCAGTGATTGGTTAGTGATCAGTTAAGAAATTAGTGTTTCCACATTTGAGGAGTGTGTGTGTGCAACCTTGTGAATAAGTGTAGCATTTTGATTGGATGTGTTTGGAAAAGGAAAGCAAGTTGCTTCCCGTTTGATTTTTGTGTTTTAGGTAGAGAGTTGTGTGTAGAGTGTTGAAAAAAGTGTTTTATACAATTGAAAATTTAGTCCAAGGCTGAGAAACAGCTTCTGGTTTTGGAGATTTGAGGTGTAGTTTAGCATTTTGAATGAGAGGTTTCAGAAATCGTGTGACAAGAAAAGATTTTGTGTGCAAGCAGTTGGAAAAAACTGTAATAATAATAATAATAATTGCTTACATTTATATAGCGCTTTTCTGGCACTTTACACATTTTTGGGGGGGATCTCCTCATCCACCACCAGTGTGCAGCATCCACCTGGATGACGCAACGACAGCCATATTGCACCAGACCACACATCACACACCAGCTGATTGGTGGAGAGGAGATGATGAAAAGAGCGATGAAGCCAATTATGATAGAGACAAGAGGGCAAATTTGGCCAGGAAGCCAGGGTTTAAACCCCTTCCCTTTTTTTTCTTTTTGGAAATTTTGATGACCACACATTATTAACATCTCATCTGAAAGACGATGCTCACTGAGCATTATAGAGTCCCCATCAATATACTGGGTCGCTAGGACCCACACAGAACACAGGTTAAGCGCTAGTTTTACTAACACCACTTCCAGCAGCAACCTAGCTTTGCCATGTGGTTTCAGTGGGTGACCATGTGAGAGTTGCAGAGAGCTAGCTGCTGGATATTGATAGACTACATATTTAATTATTTCTTTTTTTACACATAGCTAATATTTATTGCATTTATATTATATGGATTTGAACTAAACAGATTTATTTTGAAGTTTTATTAATTAAAATAAGAGTTTAGTCACCAAGCATCTTTAGAAATTGAAAGATAATAGATTTAAATTCAAGCAAAATATTGCAAAAAAATTGTGTATTTTTTCTCTCTTTTTTTTTTTTTTTTAATCTTTTTAACATTTGTATTTATTATTTTTCGCTAACATATAAATTTGGGTTTACTAATATTTGGACTGAAAATTGTGAGTAATTTTGTTAGATAAGCTCTAGATTTGGTTTCAGTACTGACTAATCTAAATTATAGGCACAATAATAATATTGTAGAGCATCCTACAGAAAATATTAAGCTCAAAGATAGATTTGTGGTGGATGTACTCATATATAAGTACACCTCTGACATTTATCTGTTTTTCAAATTATATATATTATTTACTGTGTAGGAACATGCTAGACAAAATAATGAGGATGTTGTTTGAACAACTTCACAAATTAAAAAAAAAACAGAGAGAGCATTATAAGAAGTTAAGTCAGGTAAAATGCATTCAGAACTAAAAAAAACCCTGCACTTCTGTATTGAATATTGAGTTTCATTCTCCAATAGCAAAGACCAAAACTTCCTCTATTCACACCTGAATCCCACCGAACGTAGACCCATGCACAGAACGAAAAAAGAACTGAGAGCTATTGAGTGCCGCTCTCACCGGACCTGTTGGGGAAGTTTGGGTGCATTTTTCCTCCTTTTGAAACTAGCAGTGAAGATGCAAATAATGCAGCATCGTATTTTTGTTTTCATGTATTATTTAACAGGACAAAAGAAATATTTCATAATCACTCTGTGAAAGAAAAAAAAAAAGACCTTAAAAAGCTTGAGGAGTATACCATGATGACACACTCTTCAAGACAGTGCTGACATTGCTTAAAAGTTCATGGCAGATGCCTAATTGTAGCATGTAGACCATCCAACAAGCAAGTTCTTTTCCTGTGGCGTCAAAACAAACTGCTGGAAGAGGAACTTTCCAGAGCAAAGCGGAAAACTTACAGAAAATAACAGAATAATAACGCAGGAGTTGAAAAGTGCCTTTACTGCAGGCAGCAATGTTGCACCAAAATCTGAATAACTGCACTGTAATAGGAATAATCAATTACTGGAGGAGGGGAGAGCTTAACATTCATTTTGAACAAATATTCTCACTAGTAAATGTTGTGGAATTGTGCATCAGAAGAGAAATGGGCTGAACTATTGTGCTAAAATTAGACTCTCCATCTACAGTATAAAGTGCCGTCCTAATTACTAAACGGAGCGCAAAGACATTAATGAGCACGTCAAAACCATAAACTACAACTAAGCAACAACACAATGATTAGCAGCTACTCACAGTGACCTTTTACACTGAATTAAAGCTGTGAAATAACAGTTATTTTACAACATCTCAAATCTTGAAAATTGTATAATTTCAACAATGTTTCACAGACACATTTAAAAATAATGTGATATGCACACTGTTGAGATTGTTGGTTTTTAAAACCTTTTAATAATTAAAGAGATAGTTCAAGCAAAAAATGAACATTTTACTAACTGTTTACTCACCCACAAATGGTTTCAAACCTTTAAGTTTCTTTTTTCTGTTCAACACAAATGATGAAGAATGTTGAAAACTGGTCACCATTGGGGGACACAGTATAAGATAAACAAATACTATAGAAATGTTTCCAACATTCTTCAAAATCTCTTCTTCGTGATTAACCCAGATAGGTTTGGAACAAGTAAAGGGTGAGTAAATAATAGAATTTACATTTTTTGGGTGAACTATCTCTTCAAAGTTAACATGAAACGTGTGGGATGATATTATCAGACTACACTTGAACATTTCAGTCTGCAACAGATTTAAAGAAATGCAATTTAACATTGTACATAGAGCTTATACATCCCCAAATAAATATAGTAAAATAAATAACCCAGTTTCACCTCAATGTCCAAAATGCAATACTAGTTTCAGCACGTTCTTTCATTGTCTTTGAAAATGTCCTTTGCTGATTTTTGGAAAGATATTTGTGACAAACTGTCCATAATACATAAACAGAAGGTTACAGCCTCCCCATTAATGTGCTTACTAGGTGTTCTGCGCATCACCCCCCCCCCCCACCTTTTTTGGAACATTCAGATGTCTTTAAATCTCATGCAAAATATGATAAAAAATCTATGTTAATTATAATTCATAGGTATAATTTATACTTCAATGTATTTATTTGGGGGCCCTCGGATTTCCTGTAGCCCTAAGCGGCCGCTTACCTTGCTTATTGGTTAAATCCGGCTCTGGATCCACCAATAGCAAACCACAGCCATCCGATTAATTCCTGCATTTTTCTAATTAAAGTAGCCTCAAGTAATTTTCTAGTAGTTTCACTCAGATATACATTACAATAGGAAAGAAAAGTCTATTGCATCTTCCTGACTCAAATCCAGCTTTACAATACTTGCATTTGGGAAAGACCCATTTGCAAAATCCTCTCTAAACCTTTCAGCAAGTTGACTGGACTCAAGCAGACATGTACAGTTAAAGTCAGTATTATTAGCCCCCTGAATTATTAGCCCCCCTGTTTATTTTTTTCTCCAATTTCTGTTTAACACATTTCTAAACATAATAGTTTTAATAACTCATTTCTAATAACTGATTTATTTTATCTTTGTCATGATGACAGTAAATAATATTTTACTAGATGTTTTTCAAGACACTTCTATACAGCTTAAAGTGACATTTGAAGGCTTAACTAGGTTAATTAGGTTAACTAGGCAGGTTAGGGTAATTAGGCAAGTTATTGTATAATGATGGTTTGTTCTATTTGACTATCGAAAAAAAATAGCTTAAAGGGGCTAATAATTTTGACCTTAAAATGACTTTTAAAAAAATTAAAACTGCTTTTATTCTAGCAAAATAAAACAAATAAGACTTTCTCCAGAAGAAAAAATATTATCCGACATACTGTGAAAATTTCCTTGTTCTGTTAATCATCATTTGGGAAATATTTAAAAAAGAAAAAAAATTCAAAGGGGGGATCATAATTCTGACTTCAACTGTATATCTCTCGCAATCCTCAACTTCTCCAGCTATGAGGCTCACAGCCATGCGTGACGCTCCTGAGGATGCGAGGTCTTCCAGTGCACAGTGCTGTGGGAGAGGCATTAGCATAAGCTGACCTACATATCCGGGACTGCACACCAGCGCTGCACATTGTGCCCACCGAACTGAATGGCACCTCAGCCATGCCAATGCTGAAACCACCATCACTATGGAAACCAAAACTTCACTGGCAGGCCTCCAGAGTTTCCTGTGCGATCCCATCAACCTCAAACCCACTGAGAAGCAGATCTCTCTTACAAACCTGTTGAAACGGACACTTTATGGACGGATGCGACTTAATGCACAATTATCTTTGCAGCAGTTCAGTTGCAAGTGAACAAAATTAAAAATCCAAGTCTGAATCTAAAACGAGTCCTTTTGAATGATAATTATTACATACACTCAAGATATGATCTTTGCTGCTTGGTCAAACTACTTATTTAAAATGAGCTGAGTCAACACAATACTTCAGTTTTTTGGGGAGACAACTTAATTACTTTATGTTCAGTAAACTTATATATGTTAAACTTAAAAAAGTTAACTTAATCCATTTGTGGGATGACACGGTGGCTCTGTGGTTAGCACTGTCGCCTCAATGCAAGAAGGTTGCTGGTTCGAGTCCCAGCTGGGCAAGTTAGAATTTCTGTGTGGAGTTTGCATGTTCTCCCGTGTTGGTGTGGGTTTACTCCGGGTGCTCAGGTTTACCCCACAGTCCAAAGACATGCGCTATAGGTGAATTTAATAAATTAAATTGTCCTTCAAGAGTTCACTCTTAGCTGATGATTGATTATAAAGCGTGTTTGGCATGCTGTCCCGGGAGAGAGCCCTCATCTCATAAGATCCTCGAGCCCGGGGCTCTCTCCCGTTTCCAAGGCGAGAGGGGAGTTTGAGCTCAGGTAGATCTCGAGAACTCACTTGCTGTAGTAGCTAATGAACAGATAGTGATTGCTCTTAAGAGATAACTACTGACTAGGAGCATATCTATGAAGCTCATTTGGATTAGTCAATTAACTTAAGTTGCATGTTTTTGGACGGTGGGAGGAAACCGGGGAACCCCACGTGAGCACAGGGAGAACGTGTAAACTCTGCACAGAAGCGTCGGCTGGCTTGGAAAGGACTAGAACCAGTGACGTTCTTGCTGTGAGGCAACAGTGCTAACCACTGGGCCACCGTGCCACCCATCTAGGAAAGGAGGAGGAGTAGGGGTGGAAGGGGGAATTCCCCAAAACAAAGATGGCTGTTATATGGAACTTGTAATGTATAATGTCTCTGTCAATGTTTTCAAACTATTATATTTGATTTACCAAAGTCACATAAATAGAAATTTCACATCCATAACGGAGAGGTGTCACATCCATAATGACACTTTTTCCTCATAAATGCAAAAATATTAAATAAAATAAAATCAATCATTTTTGTTCTATAGAGAGCCGACTCTTATCCTTTCAGCATTGTTTCTTTTGGGTTGTGCAGTTTAATTCACAGAATTTCTACAAAGTATGTTGTATACTGTAAACTTGTAGACTTTTTTTGGTCACATCCAGTGGCGGCTGGTCAATAGAGGGCGCTGGGGCGCCGCCCCCTTCAAGTTAGACTCCTTTAATATGTCAATATTTATTATCACAAATATTAACAAAATAAACTGATTTAATTATAACATTCTAACATTTATTGTAGTCATACTAACATTTATTGAAAAAAAAATGTATGAACAATATTTTTTCATATGTGTGCGGGGCGCCGGACTAATGGGTGTCTATGTAGGTACACAAACTTTTGCAAAGCATGTGATATGAGGATAAGCTCTAATTGGCCGGTTTTAAATTGTCTCTGGGGCGCAGCGCTCTGCGCCCCTGAACCCTCCCTTTTTTTTGTTAGAACGAATCATATTTGTTTTTATATGATTGGCCTTATGTGATTGGACCATTCTCACTTACACCTTTCACTCAGCAGCAGCTCGTCAGTTAGCTGTGCTGAGTCTGCTGACCTTTATTCATATAGTGAAAGCAAGTGCAAGATGAAGGAAAATTCTGTTGTATCTTTGCAAAGATATCCGTTCACAAGGCGTTTGGATGAAGAAAAAAAAATAATAATCAAGGAGCTTGGACCAGATCGACCTTCCTTGCAAAACTAATGAAAACAAATTCACCAGTAGTCAAGTGATCGCGAGCGCGCGTATATTCGGGGCTTTTCCAGCACTTGTCATGACAAACGGAGTTGGCTGGTAAGTTGAGATGTAAGTCATGCCTTTTACTATTTCCGTGTTTGCTGTTTCAAACAGCATGACGCAAGAGAGGCTGAATGCATTGGCCATGCTGTCAATAGAGAAGAGACTGGTGACTGAGATGACTGACTTTAACTAAAAGCTCATTAAGAAATTTGCAAGCCAGAAAGAAAGAAGAGCAAAATTATTTTTTAAGTAGTGCTACTGGCCAGTGATAAGGCAACATTTATGTGTGTGTGTGTGTGTGTTTACTGATTATCTTGATTACTTCATTACTGATAAACCCAAATTGAACTAAAATGAACTGATTTGTGATGCATTTATTGTATGCTTTAGTCATATTTTGTTTTTTGGTACATCACCTGAAAAATGGCTTTTAATGGCTTTTAAAATGCGCCCCCCTTACATTTTTTAACACCAGCCGCCACTGGTCACATCCATATTGCATGTTTATTTTCCTCATTTAAAGTACAAAATATGTTTACAGATTGATATTTTTCTGGTCCTTTAACTCTGTGGTCAGTTGTTCTGGAAAATATAAACAGATGTTTTAATATAATGTTAACGTATACTTTCTATGTGAATTTATGTTTTGAGTTTTTACTTCAAATGCCACATCCATAACGCTGGAATTTATAGTAAATATTACAGTGTTTTTTCAACCATACTATAGTAAAGTACATTAATTAATATGTTGTGGTAATTCTATACTTGATGTGGCAATAGAAATATAGTAAAATATGAACCAATTAACCAATAAGGCTAGAGTTTACTGTAGTAAACTCTATCAGTACTGTATACTGTATTAGTTCACAACACAACAGTATGCCGTAGCAATCATTAACATTGTAAATACTATAACATTGTACGCTTTATTGTAATATGGTTCAAAAACAGTATTTATACCATATTATTAACATGATTCTACCATAACACCTTCTGCATGCCGTTAGCATTACAAAACTATAGTAGCTACGTTTTGTACTATGGCACTTGTTTATTGTATTTAATACATATTGACATATTTGCTGACTTTCATAATCATTAGCCTAACCTCAACAAACAGTCGTGCTAATTGAATCGCCATATCATGCTCTGTAAGAAACAACAGTTTAGGCTATTCGTTAAATCCACTCAGTTCTTTCAGATTCCTCGCAGTATCCAACAGGAAGAACGGGTTTAATCTGTCATACCTTAAAACAGGTGTTCGCCCAGGTAAATCCGTCTCCAAAACGCTAAATTACAGAAACCGGCAAACAATACTCCAAACGGCAACGGAGCTGTTTATAATCCATCTTATTGCCGCTGGCGTGCTTTAATCGCCACTCCACAGGGAAACTAACAGGTGTGTTTATGGGAGTGGTTGCAAACGCCTGGCAGGCTACATGTACTGTACTGCACTGTACCTCATACTGTACCACACACATTCACTAGGGCACTCGCCGCAACTCACCTAACCTGTTGTGCTCTTCATTTGACTTTAGGAGTTTGCTTGAAACCCCCCTTCGTCCTGCACAGTCAAATTAGCAGGCTTGTGTTTATCCGAGCATCACTGGTAAAAATAGGATGTAAAGTTTGTAGTAACCCTTGCAGAAAAATAATAAAAAGCGTCCATACGCACCGTGTCGAGCACTGTCTGCGAGCGGTCTGGCGGATGGAGAAGCCGCTCTCACACAAACACACAAGCAAAGCATTGACATGCAGATCACTTGGCAGGAGCTCCAGAAATAAGAGTCTGACTGGGGGTTTGATCAGGGTCGAAAAATCGCTAATACAGGTCCACAATACAGCTATCTGTGCGTGAGGGGTCATTCCAACAAACCTTTCAACTTTGAAAATTTCTTAAAAACTTTAAAAGTGAATAGGGTAAAAACAACAACAACAACAACAACAACAACAACAACAACAACAACAACAACAACAAAAACAACACAACGAATAATTATGGCCTTACTTCCCCAGTTGAAAGACTAAGAATTGCATTACTGTATTATACGTTTTCAAAAACGTACCTTTAAATATGCAAATAATGCATTACTTAATTAAATATGCACTAATTTGCATGTCTAGAACTAAACTCAAAAATAGTGCCTCACCTTAATATCAAATAAAGTCTTAAATAATCTTAAAATTTCTAAAAATTGTATCAAGCAATCTCAGACACTCATCATTTATTCATTTTCTTTTCAGCTTCATTCCTTTATAATCTGGGGTCGCCACAGCGGGATGAACAGCCAATTTATCCAGCATATGTTTTACGCAGCGGATGCCCTTCCAGTCGCAACCCATCACTGAGAAACACTCATACACTCCCATTCACACACATACACTACAGTCAATTTATCTTATTCAATTCACCTAACGCATGTCTTTGGACTGTGGGGGAAACCGGAGCACCCGGAGAAAACCCACGCCAACACGGGGAGAACATGCAAACTCCACACAGAAATGTCAACTGGCTTAAACCAGTGACCTTCTTGCTGTGAGGCGATTGTGCTACCCACTGCGCCACCGTGACGCCCTATCTCAGACACTTTAATTTCTAATTTTATGACCATTTTTCTATCATAGATTTCATTGTTGCTACCCCTGTTACAGACAGACTATTAGCTATATATGCTGAGCATTTGTTTTGTGCTTAAAGATCTTAAATAGATGTACAACCGTAGATGTCTTGGCTAAAACAAAGCTAAACTTGGGCCAATCTGTCTATTGATAACTATTATTGTCAGACTTTCACAGATAGTCCAAAGTTAGCTTTGTTTTAACCAAGCCAACTATGTTTGGATGTCGATTAGTCTTTCAAACACAAAAGTGCCTGGTGGGTTAGTGCTGTGTAATTACCTGTAATGGGATTTGAAAAAAATCCAAATCTTATATTTGACATGACCAATCTTTTAATTATGTACTGTATGAGGAAAGTGAAATATATACTGTATATATCCTGAGGCTATTACCAGCAAACATTCTACCTGGGGTTTTCCATTAAAATTGGTTGACTACGATTTTTATTACTAATTTACATGTGCTTACCTTTCATAAGTGTCACAAAAGGTATGATGAGTTGCTAGTCTTTAAGATAGTAGGGGTGCCAAAAACGACCCCCCCCCCCCCCGAATGAGATAAG
The DNA here is from genome assembly GCA_903798195.1 of Danio kyathit. Lineage (NCBI taxonomy): Eukaryota > Metazoa > Chordata > Actinopteri > Cypriniformes > Danionidae > Danio > Danio kyathit. The sequence goes on along the minus strand of LR812530.1, from coordinate 6,243,234 downwards.
AAAGAAGGAGACTAATAATAATAATAATAATAATAATAATAATACTGTAAAATGACAAAATGTTGAATATCAAATGTTTTGTCTACTTGTTAATGATCGGTGAACACTACAATGATACAATTACAGTATTAAATGTGTGAAGTAAAATATTGCATTTATTAGTAAAGTAAAAATGTAAAAATGAGCTAACGTCACTACATAAAGTTAAAATCAGAATTATTAAACCCCCTTTGAATTATATTTCTTTTTAAAATATTTCCCAAATTATGTTTGACAGAGCAAGGAAATTTTCACAGTATGTCTGATAATATTTTTTCTTCTGGAGAAAGTCTTTTTTGTTTTATTTCGGCTAGAATAGAAGCAGTTTTTAATTTTTTAAACACCAACTTAAGGTCAAAATTATTAACCGCTTTAAGCTATATTTGTTTTGATAGTCTACAGAAAAACCATTGTTATACAATAAATTGCCTAATTACCCTAACCTGCCTAGTTAACCTAATTAACCTAGTTAAGCCTTTAAATGTCACTTTAAGCTGTATAGAAGTGTCTTGAAAAATATCTAGTCAAATATTATTTACTGTCATCATGGCAAAGATAAAAGAGTTATTGAAATGAGTTATTAAAACTATTATGTTTAGAAATGTGTTGAAAAAAATCTCTTTGTTAAACAGAAATTGGGGAAAAAAATGAACAGGGCGGCTAATAATTCAGGGGGGTTTAATAATTCTGACTTCAACTGTATATGATCACATATGTGTCTGTTCATAAAAATATAATCAAGCTCTTACATATATAATTACATATAAGTAACGTCATTTATTTTATTTTGAAATACAATATGAAAAGGACAATGATACATTTAGCTTCATTTTGGCTTTTAATTAAAGTAAACATTACTTCTACACCAGAAGTAGAATAATCGATTAATAAACTGATGCTACTTTATTAGTTTGAACAGAACTGTGGTGATTCAAACAAGTGTGGTTTTGTTTTTGTAAATCAATGCTAATGAGACAGCGCCCCCGTGTGGGCAAATTCAAGTTTAAAGTAAACCATAATGAGAAGAGTATGCACCTTATTTGTAATGTTTATAGTCAGCAAGAGTGGGACATTGGTTAAAATACGTAAGCTTTTTTGTGTGCAGCTCTTTAAAAGAAGACAATTAACAATAAAATACAGTCGTGAAATCACACTTGTAACTTAATCAGTTCCTCCATTCAGAAACATTGAGTGAAATGTTTAAAAAAATACAAAGAAAATCTCCATATGATCAGATTATTCTGTT